>JABFEB020000061.1:526369-559485 GCA_019775895.2 Stomatorhinus ivindoensis | reverse complement strand
GGCAGAATGGGGGGGGGGGGGTCATACAGAAGAGGTTAGTCAGCCCCACACCGCCACTGGACACCACTGGATACCTTTCCAGCAAGTCGGCTCTCCACATGTCTGTCCTGCTAGAGCTGCCCAGGTGAAGTTTTTGTGAAGTGGAAACATCTGGGAGGAAGTTCAACTGTGAAGTTGAGGCCACACAAGCTGACGGACAGGGGACCTGATCACCCAACATCAATACCCAACCTGAATGGCAGCAAATTCCACCAACAATGTTCCAGCATCTAATGGAAAGCCAGTATAGTGCAGTATATTCCCCGTATAGTATAAGTCAATATAGCAATTAAGGGTTAGCCTACTTCATATTAATACCCTTGAATTCAGAGTGAGATACTCGACAAGCTGGTGTCCACATTCTTTTGCTTATATAGTGTTACGATTTACAACTGACAGGATTTCAAGCAAGAGAAATTTAGATTTGGAGATACATTCCTCCCTGATCTCGTCCTGGTCTTCGCCAAATCTGCAAGGTGACCTTGGGACGTTGGGGTACAGAGTCAAACCAGCGCCCCCTGCAGGGCTTCAAGTGACAGATGTCATTTTGTGGTGCTGCTAATGGTCTGTAAAAGTTTCACCAGACAATGATGTGTTTCCCTGCAGGATGTGTGCTTGACGCACCTCTGCTCCGGGGACTGCCGTCTAGTCGTGAGACAAGCATGTCTGTGTATTTTAGTAACCCACCGTCAAACGAAAAAAGATCAGTCCTTGCTTCTCTTCGCAGAGAAAGCTTTGTCGTTAAACGTCCGTAACCCCGGCGACAATGAGAACACTATAACCCGGGACAGCTGACTGGTGTCACAAGCCGGACGAAGACCGTCCACGGCGGTCTGTGGCTCTGCATCTCTGTTCTTTTTGAAAAACTTTGTACCTGTTGTACATCTCCATTCAATATGTGGTGTTACAGTGTTTGTTTAAGTAAAAAAAAAAAGATAAAACTTCACAAAAATTACAAGTAAACATTTGTATCATTTAAATCTATAGTTATATCACTGTGTTGCAGCTTCCATCTACCATTGCATCATATTTCCCAGATTATTTGTGTATTTGAATTTCCCTCTATTTGGCCAATGTTACATTAATTAACCTCAAATTGACGCATACAGTCACGTGGTTTCAGGAATCTGGTCTCGTTAGCGCCACACAGTGGTGCAGTGGGTAGAGGTATTGCTTCACACCTCCAGGTGTGTGGGTTTTCTCCTGGCTCAGTTGATCCCAATCCTATCCTTCTGGAATAAGGTCCCGGCCGACAGGGACATGGCACTAGCAACGTAGCTGTGGATCATGTTCCTGTTACTCTTCTCCAGTTTAATGTTTTGGATCCTCTCTATTTATTTACTCTTCATTTCCATCTTCAGCCTCAGCTTTGAACCATCTTTCTACATGATTTCAGCGATTCACTGTTTGCCCAGTTCTTCAGCTTCCTGTCTGTCCTTCACAGCCAAACCTGGTCACAGTGCTGGGCCCCCCCCCCCAGTTCCGTCCTTTGGCAGACGGGCCTTATCAGTGTATGGCATGAGAAGGTCAGCCAAACTGCTCCTGATGTGTTTGCGAGTGAGTGCATCCTTACCGAGTGTCCAGTGCAAACCCTTCAGCATGTGACATCTTGCAGGCTGAGGTCTGTGTTCCTGCATGTGCTTCCATAATTCATGAAAGGTCACGTTAATTCATCCTTGGGGTGGGGGTGGGGTTGCTTGGCGACAACCATCTGGGATCGTCTTGCATGGTATGGACATGCTGGGCTCCAAAGCATCATTCCAAATTTGATGTTTCTTGCACTTTTCAGTCCCTCCCAGTCCTGACTGTTAGGAGGCTTCCAGATTATCCAGAATCAGTCCTGAATGTCATGTACCTGGATCTCAGGTTAAAGCGGCAGAGCTTATGCGTGCACATCCGTTATATAACGCGTGTCTATAAATAAATCCTACACATATATTAAGTGCTTTACATTTCCCTGGGAGAGGAATGCAGCGCACGTATATATTTAGTGTTCCGTTGTTGCTAGGCAACACCTTACAGTCATTGTCTCTCTGTGGTTTTGTTGTCTGTTGTCAGTGCTGTGGGATGATTGGTGCTTGGGGCTGTTTTAATCTTCCTGTGAGTTTCCTGCTGTCTCCCAAACCCCATCCACCCCCCACCAAGTTCGTCTGTGCACAGGGCTGATTCGAAGCGTCACCTGGGGCATTACAGTGCTCAGACACCGCCACTGGTCAGGAGTGTCCACGGCTTGTCGCCGGCGCCGCGTGGGGCGAGTCTGCGTGCAAAGGTGGCTGGGGATTTTTGAGAATGATCTGAACTTCCTGTAATGGTGGCAGTAGGACGAACTTGTGTGTGAAGACAGTTAGTGTGAATCATTTTTAAAAAGAGGCTTGCTGTACGTAGGAATCTCAGCCTGACTTTGCTGTGCATTTCTGTTATTTTTCTGTTATATGTTGTATCAGCTGCTGAATGAAATATGCCCTCTGGCCGTCATCCTAGGGTCCCAGCTCAGCCGGGGCGCCCAGGGGGAGTCTTAAAGTCAGCAGTTTAGTGTCTGACGGGAGGCTGAACAAGACATCGTATTTTCAAACACACGCACAGCTGCATGGTCCAGTGGGTTGAGCTCATTTTGTTACACACACACAGACAGTGTGTGTCGTGTAATCATATCTTTTTGGGGACCGCTCATTCATTTCTATGGGAAAAATGCTAATGCTAACTATGACAACTTTAACCCCCACCCTGCCATAACCATAACCATAAGTAACCAAACAAAACACTCTAGTTTTTGCATTTTTAGTTTTTTTTCATTGCAGTCACGGATTTTTATCAAATATAATTTCATTCTGATACTGGTCCCCATAAGTTAAAAAAAACAGGTATTCATCATGTTGTGGGGACATTTAGTCCCCATAAGGTAAGGTATACCTGCACCACCCACACATACACACACATACAGTAGAATTTCCCTGTGCCATGTCAGTTGTGTCTGGCGACAGTGATATATTGAGTCAGTTCTGGTACCAGATTGACCAAAGGTGGACAAATGAGAAATTACTGTTTTGTTTGATGCACGAAAGCGAAAATAAGAACCCAGTAAACAGAATGAAATCAAACAAACAAAAGGCTTCGATTTCATCTGTGCTCCCACGCTGAGATTCTCAGGTGGTGTTTACGGATCCAAGTCAAGCGTTATAGCCTGAGAGGTGCGATAGCTGAGAGGCTAGCTTGGTTAGCATGCTAACTCATCCATGTTGTCGCTGTTACTAAATTTACATTTTATTTATTTATCAGACACTATTATCCATATATACACTTAAGTCACTGGAGCTTTTGGGAATTAAGAACCTTGTCCATCGGCCCAACGGTGAAATCACTCTACTGACCCTGGGATTAGAAGCTATGACCTTCCCGTCACAATCACCGCACCCTAACACACTGGACCCAAATAACGATCGCCAGAGTAAACTTCCATTCTCAGGTGACAATAACAGTTGCCAATGCAGCAATGATCCGGGACCGAAGAGTACAACACCAAGGAAACAATCTTTTATGAGAACGGGATGCCAGTGCAGCTCGAACAGAAACGTCAAAAGCAAACGGGATGAATCCGTTTCAGCGGCACCCGTCCTTCACGCCTCGCAGATGTCTCGCGGCTGATTATTCCGCTGCTCTCCGCGTGCCTGTCATGTCACTATAATTAGGGCTCATCAGCTTTTAAAACTGCTAAACCTGCAGTTCGTACGTGCGGGGATTCAGCAAGATTCAACCGGGCTACGCGGGGTGTAACTCCTTTAAAAAGAAAATATGTCCACTTAATTATTACCTGCATTCGGTATTTAGATAAAGCTTTAAATTGAAGGGCGCAGGTTTTTAAATTCATTACATAAAAAAATTATCACCAGCCCTTACAAAAAAGAGCAGCAATCAGCAACAGTGTTCGCGCTCCTTTTTCTTTCAGGATTTGTGTGTGTGCGCGCGTCCGCGTCTGCACATGTCAGTATACCCTCCCACGCTTTTCCATGCTCTCATTCAGACTCTGGCGTGATGCTGAGGCTGTGCAGAAATATTGGGAGAGGAGCCAGTTTGGAAATACTATAGATGCTAATTATCTGCCTGCTCGGTATCTATAATTTATTCACTGTATTAAAACATACAGCACGCTGCAGGCTCCTGGCTATATTATTAATTTTCGTAACATATATATTTATGTGTAACAATCTTACGCTGTGTTACATTTCCCTGGTTGTTGCAGAACATTAAATCAAGATATTTTTGTCCTATAGGGTCTGTAGTGGAGGTAACAAGGTTCGGGGGGTATCTTTTTTGAGGCTCTATGGCCGTGAAGGTTTCCATTGCAAGAGCACCTTGAGGGTGAGCTAAATTAATCACACGAGCAGATTAGCATTATGAAATGGCTGTCGTGATTAACGCTAACATGAATGTACTGATGAATGATATCGGTTTCATTTTAAAGGTTAAACAGATGTGAAAAGAGAGCTGGGGAGGGGGTTTAGTTCGCCGATTCACCCGAGCGCCAGGTTTGCACAGGGTGGTGGGCAATGCGGCCGTGAACGGCATCAGAATCACAGCATACGTCTGAAGATTCGGCGCGTCTAGGATCTGTTTACCAGATGGCCTCGGCTCGGTCTCGGTCTCGCTGCAGAACCCCGCACTGGCGGGACGAGATGGGGGGGACAGGGAGGAAAAAGAAGAGACCAAAGGAAAGTAATCAGTGCGTCTGAGAGTGGGTGCAGTGCGCCCATGAGAGTTTTACTTATACAAAAATGCTCTGAGGGCAGAAAAAATATAAATTGGTTCAGACAGATGACCAATCAGATTGTAGAGGAGGTGAGTCTAAGCAACTAGAGGAGGCGGCAATAACTAATCAGATGTCTTGGTTGGTTCTGATCTTGGTTGGATCTGATTGGTTACCTCTCTGAACCAATCATTTTTCATTCTGCCCTCAGAACAGCTTTGTGTAAGTGAAACTCCCACAATGCACTGTGCCCATGACAGCATGGGGCAGCTTATATGATAGCTAACAGGATGTAGGATGCACCCCGAGAGCTCTGCCCAGGGCGGTGCGCGTCCCCCTGTAGGGAGCTGGGGCTTCATCCCTGTGGGGTGTCACATGACCAGCATGTCTTAAAGCGACCCACCTCCCCTAGGCTGGACTCAGTGTGATTCATTAAAAGGCCATACTTCTCAATTTGTCACCCCCCCCCCCCCAGAAAAGGATCCCTGGTCCCTGCACTTATGTGCACTGGGTCCCCGTATCATGGGAGCACCAACCGGTCATGACGCAGTGCTTAATCTCCCTGTGTGACACCCTGAGTGAACCCGAGCCGTCCACCAGCGTTGCGTCTCACAGCGGAGACTCCGCCCCTTGTCAAAGCGACGGCTCCTCCTTTGGGTCACCCCAAGGTCCTCGTCCTCCAGAATATTTTGTCAGATGATCCTTCTCATCCATCTCCTGTTGCAGGTTCTCTGCTGTACCCCATTACATAATATAGGTGGTTGCCAAGGGCACCATCTTCTGGTAGGGTGCCAACTTAGCAAGTGTAATTTTACTTTGTCTCAGACAGGGGGAGCCAGCAGCGAAGCTTGCCTTGGCTGCCCCATGTGCTTCAGTAGGTACTGGCTATACCTTATGCATAGCAATAATTAATCCTCATATAATATACTCATATATAACAATTGATAATGTCTCAAAAGCCAAACACATCCATATACAGGCAGGACTGAGTTTCCTTTTGAATCGATTTGGCTCTTCTCTGCCTCAAGGCTCTTTGGTAAAAATAAAAATTAAATCTTCATAAATTCAGTTCAGGTTTGTTCGTTCTGCACACAGGAGACGGTGGAGGAGATGTAGCCGTTCCCAGTACGCTGCGTTCCCATTTGGAAACCAGTCAGTTCTCACCTCCTAAGGAGGGATTGGCCCCTACCTTCTACGCTCCCTTGGGGGTCGTGTCCTGCCACTGACACCGACCAGGGGGCTCTGATAAAGCAGCTTGATGGGCCCAGCCAACGAGCCAGGTCATGTCAACATCTGTAATAATGTAATTTCCTACTGATAACGAGTAGGGGGCATTCTGCAACCTTAATCAAGGGCCTTAATAAGTATTGCCTGCAGGCTAACAGTGATCCTGTACTGGGCTAGCGATTACGGAATATGGCAGCTATCATTCTGAAGATAACTTTGCTCAAAAACTCATACAGTTTTGGAGAACATAAATTTTCAGCTTGTTCTGGTCTCTGTGGTGCTGGAAACCTTCTGCTATTGCATGATGGGAAATGGCTTTATGACCAAGGCGTCAACCATGTGGTGCTTTTCCACTGGCATACAGGAACCAAGCCGTACCCGGGCCCTAGCGAAGAGACTATCTACAAAAAACAGCCAAAAAAGATGCTTATTTATTGTTCACGCAGGCTGTCCGACTTCTCCCTTCTAAGGCACAGCTGCGTGATAAGGCTGTCCCATTTCGAAGGCTCCTACAAATGCAGTCTAGAAATATGTTATCTTTTATTGAATTGTGAAGCACCCACTTAATGGATCCTTCGCAGCCTAACATACCCGAAGGTTCATTGCACATTGCGATAGGAGCGGTGCTTCGTGAGCAAATGAAAAGGGCAGGAACAGCTGATGAATGCCAGACCATCCTATCTGGCAACATTTATTGTTTCTGCTTCAAAGAACACAGCCTACAAAGGCTATGCCTAACTAGACCTCGTCCTACGAAGGATGCAGCCCCTGAATTCGGACACAGCTATGGTGTACACCACGGTTAGCTGTATGCTAATTTCCGCTAGCATGCCTGTGCGAATCGCACTGTTAAGTTAGCACCAAATGCTGGAGGAATTAGTGTTTGCTTGCGTAAACCTGCATTACAAATCGATTCCGTTTAGCCGATCTATAGCAGGTCTACTTTTTAAAGTAGGTTGGAAATTCCAAAGTATCGGTCATGCATCAATATTTCGCGATATGCAATGCTAGTAATAATGCACAATATATAGAATATGCCCTTGTTTTTGTTTTACACAGATATCTGTGTGCATTCAACCAATCAGATGGCGGTGATGCAACCACCCCGGTTTAATCCCGCTTTCAAACCCTGCTAGCACGCAGGGCCACGTCATCATGGGTACAGCTCGGGCACGGCTCAGGCACAAACTGTAATAATTTACAATGGAAACTGGCTTTACTCGCTACAGCTTTACTCGAGTCCGTTGTGTCTGAGACTCCTGTCAGGGTCAGCTGCATCCCTAGCCAACCACGCTAGAGATTTCCGTCGTCTCATTACGGCTGACATGTTTAATACTTCATTGCGACCCCCCACTGTCGACCAATCAGCTGTGTAAATGTCATTGTACATCACTTGGCATAAAGATGTAAGAGGAAGCACCCGGTCCAAACAAGTATGGTCATCAGTTCCTCATTTCAAAGTGAAAGATTCGTTTGAAAGCGACACAAATCTAACAGAAATTTTAACTGCCGCCGCCGTTTCAGTTTCCTAATTTATTTCTCATACAGAATTTCATGACTTGTTATTCGCATTTGAAGCTTCATGCGTGGGACACAGTATTGCACAAAACACACTTCCCAAGCATTTACAGTAAGGCGAAGACATTTTTTTTATTTAATATAATCCATATAAGGTCTTCTGGCATCCCTGTGATGAATGATCGCAATGACAGTTCGGTAATTACGCACAATCATAAGCTATTGTTCTCTTCTCAGATGAGCGGTACACATGTACGAGCTTGGATTTCATTATAAATAGACAGTTTTTAATTTAGGTCCAATTTAATTCTTTCTGAAACTTACGTTTTGCTTTCGGTGTTAAATGCAACTCCGAGTGATGACAGCAGTGACTTATCACGGTAACCACCCTTTAGGAATCACAACTAGCGCAAGATGTTTATTACATAATCCCTAAAGTCACGAGGAACCCAGGGGGGGAGGTGGATTAATTTTAGGATTAGGATGTAATCTTTTTATGGGAAATTTATGTTTATGTATGTGTTGTATAAACGTAGAGTAAACTGCTTGAGAATCTGTATATGTTTTTAATTATTACAATTTGCTTGTCTCTGGGTCTATACCCTCAAGGCTCTGCCAATTGTACCCTTAGATGTATGTAATTGTACCTTTTAAGGTACAGAAACAGATTCTGGGGAACATTTCTGTACCATTGATGGGACACTAATGCTGTTTGTACCTCAGAGTCCTTAAAAGGTACATTTACAAGGGCAAAGCCCTGTGACAAAAGTTACAAGTTGTTGCCCTTTTTTCTGAGTGTACACACGTTTGATGCGTCATATATTGTGACATAAGGATTTCTGTCCATTTGACTAACTGCTTGTGCTGGACTTAAATGTGAGTTCGCACCAGCTTGACCGGCAAATGTGGTCTGGCTTAATGGCTTTCCCACCCAGAAAGGAAATAATTGCACGCGTTTCCAATACGGGCGGATTTTTAATCAACGCTGACATTTTCAAGGGGCACATTCAATGACACCATTACAAGAACGGAAATGTAATAAGTACCTTACTTCTGCATCTAATGATCCCGAATGCTCGTCCTGAAAATTACTGTCCTTTCCTTTCTAGTTTTAGTCCCTGTATATAAGATTATGATTGAATACACTCGCTGAGGAAGGTGTCATAAACGTTGAGAACTGAATTGCGCATTTAGCCAAAGCACAACCAATGGACATTTTTATTCTTAAGCATGAGAGATATACACAAACTCACTTTCTTCATTAGCCTCTCTCACCGCCCAACTGTGATCCAATGGTGCATGAAATATACACTCTCCCCGCTCGTTTATTTATTAGCCATGTAATTCTATGAAGCCGCGTAATCAGCACCACTGCCACGATCACGTGACCATTAGAGGTAACACACCGCTTTACCATCGTCACGCTCACAGATTGTCCCAAGCACCAGGTCTAGGTAGAATCCTTATTAAACTCTCCACTTATCGATTTGCCATCTGCTTTAAAATTAATGTTACCCAGCAATGCAAAAGAAAAAAAACGAAACTGATAATTAAAGAGGTAAGATTAAAGGCAGTCGACTGCTTTTATACTTTATCCCATAATCCCAAAATAACAGAAATGCCGCATAAAATGCTTGTCAGAGCACAGAAAGTCTTCCATCTGATTATCATGCGGCTTTTCCAGTGAAAGAATCCACCCATCAAAGTGGCAAACACACACTATGAGCTACTTAGAGGTACGATTTCATGTAACCGCATGCTTTCGTAATTTAGGATGTTCGAATTCTTCTGGGTTCGTTTGTGTTTGATCCTATACAGAATAAGACTAATTCATTGGGCCATACAAAGACACAGCAGGGCCCCCGAAAAAATTCTACTGGTATCCGCTTATCCAAAACAAAACTACTGTAATCCACTCTCACACGCTCGTGGGCTCCCCCTAGTGGCTGGGTCCCTTAAAGTCATATCCTTTTCCCCGCTGTGCTGCGAATGCGCAAGCCTATCTCCGGGCCGCAGATCAAAAGCGCTTCGTGGATTACAGTTGACGTTCGTCGCTGGTATCGCTTTACTGAAGCTTTGGTAGCCCCAAAGCTACTGTCCATTTCTTTTAACGCTTCTGAAAGTTCAAATTTTGGCACAGGGCCAACAAACAGCAGGACAGAAGTTCATTTAGTGCTGTGTACAAGCAAGAGCTCCACAATAGCCCCAAAGAGCTACAGAGGGAGGGGGCAGGGGCGCGGGGAGGGGTGACTGCCACGGTCAGCCCTGCCTCAGATTAATAGTTTTATTAAACCTCTGAGGCTTGGAAAAACTCCCAAACAAGCGAGTCGTGTTTCAATCTTTTTTTAGTCGCCCGTAATTACGGCCATTATGTTACGGTGAAGGATGCTCAGACTGATAGCATCATGTGCTGCGCCATAGTTACACACCCGCCCCCTGCTGCTACGCGCCGGTACAGCAGGTCAAAGTGCGGCGCTGATAGCAACCGCGTCTACGCAGATGGGCCAGCTCTCCCAGTGATTATAAGAGGCGGACCGTGCTCTGTCGATAATGCTAATGCTATGCCTGTCCGCGGAGGTTGTCGATGACCCTCGGGATCAGTTTGTAATGCAATCAAGCTCCTTCATCGCCGCGCAGAACCCAGCCATCGCTCACGCTGCCACAGGCTACTGGGAAAAATACACCGATGTTATTGAAGGGACAGATGGTGACAGGGTGCTACTCTAGAAACGTCCCCCTTGCGGGGCCGCCCTGATTGGGAATGACGGAAATGAGGCAACCGCGAAACTGCCCGTAGTGCCGTGCTCGAAATCCGGCCTCCTGCTCTCTGGCGCCTCCTGCTGACAGGAAATGGCATTCGCCCAGACGGGCCCCTCCTATGCTAGAGCCTCCAGCTGGCCTTTCCTCAAGTGAAGCCCGGGGGCCAAGACCAGAGAGAGCAATGTTTTATTCATTCAGGCCGCAGACTGAGAAAATCGCCCCCGGCTGGAGAGTCGCAGTGCCGGGATGCACGGCCAAGAGAAGACGGTGGCTGAGAGGGCCAAAAAGGTTCAGGCCCAGACGTTACATCAGCGCATTTGCAGGAGACAGACCCATTTCATGTGGCATAACTTTCCTCATGTTAGCATCACTTAGCAATCATGCAAATTTATACGGCTTTGTACTTCACTGGCAGGACTCAGGTGAAGCACATCTTCACTTTCATGCTTCACACCTCTTACTTTTATGTCAAATGCATGGGTAAATACACACTCCGCCATGTTATTTATTTGTCTATGAGGCCTGGATGTGACTGTACTGTATATAAGGCATATTTATAAGAATACTGGCGTCTCAACCAGGGTGTCCCATTGAGTGCTCTGGGATAAGCTCCAAGCTCACTGTGACTCTGAAAAATTGACTATGGATGGATGGATGGATATATGCAGGAGTAACCAGTCCATGTGAACATTTCCTGCATACAAAAATACCCAATTAAATATAGAAAAATATATATTTATAATCTATGTAGGTGATTGTTCTAATTTGATGCATTAGTACTACAAACCACTGAGAATAATATTTACATATGAATAATGTATTTGGTGTGGGTGGTTCATTTACCATAAGCTAAAGTATTTCAAGGTGCGAACAATGTCTTTGAAAACAAAATTTTACTTTTAAATATGTTTTGATCTGCGGTAGATTTAAAAGAAAAAAAAAAAAGTATTAACTTCCAGCAGCTGAAGTATTTCCCAGGGAACAGCAGAGCTGCCATCTCTTATCTTAATTAATATTTTACACCTGAAACCACTGAGACCAGCAACCAGCACCTATAATTTATTTACCAGAGGCAACACAGGCCCAAAAACACACAGTCTGCTTCAGTTTACCACAATATAGATTACAACAGGACAGTATAATGGAATTCCTCAACACTTCTGGAATAAGATCGCTAGGGGCATTGCATGGGCATGTAGGGTTATATATGAACATTTATGGTGGCACTGTGGCATAATGGGTGAGGTGACACCTTCAGCGTGCGGGGGGACTGCTTGGTGACAATAATGGGAGTCTCAGAAGAAGCACTGCTGTACCCTTAAGCAGCATGTTTTATTTGGTCATTGGCACAGGCATTATCAAACGATTACCCACCCATCTAGTCACTGCGGTTAAACGATGGCTATGCTATGTGGCAGTTCTCCTTTCCTTGTCTGTCCTGATTGGGATCCGAAGGCCACTTTTTATGGAATGTTATTCTGTATAAATGGCAGGGAATGCTAATGATTTGTGATATTTTTGTGTTTTTAAAACTAAATGTATCAGCACAGTATGAGTACTAATGCATCAGTACAGTATGAGTACTAATGCATCAGTACAATATGAGGACTAATACATCAGTTCAGTACGTGTACTAACGCACCAATGCACTATGAGTACTAATGCACCAGAAAAGTATGAGTACTAATACATTAGCACAGTATGAGAACTGATGTAAGAGCAGAATATGAGTACTAACACATAAGCGCAGTGTGAGTACTAATGCACCAGCAGTATCAGGTTGCCCATGCTGCAGTAACATTATGCCACTTTGGGTGGGAAAATGTTCCATGCATTTCTCACAAGCACTCATATCCAAAGCAAAGTAAGCTTTTGAGAAAGAATTAACTAGTTGCTGGACTAGTTTGGGGTGGTAAGGGCCTTGCTCAAGGGCTCAATGATAAAGTCACACTACTGGGATTTGAGTTGACAACCACCCCAACATAGTATCCTAACTCACTGAACCATACGCAGGTCCAAAAGGAGAGCCACCGTACACAAGGAAGTGTGAACCAACATGCCTCATAGAGGGTTTAGCTTTGATGGAAACATCACACCTGTGTTACTTTGGCATGTAAAATCTGAGGAAGAGCATAATGACTCCGGTGGGACTCGAACCCACAACCTTTGAATGACCTCACCCAGTCAAAGTCTAGAAGTCCAATGCGCTATCCATTGTGCCACAGAGCCGGTGGAGCTAGTCGCATTCAAATTAATCATGCCCATGATTCATGGCATTACCTGCAGAAGCAGATGCAGTTAGGTTGGTAAAGCGATGGGGGTGGCATGTGGCTCAGGGGGCTGTGATTCAAACAGTTATGTTTGTAAGGCATCAAAGAAAGCCCCTAGCCACCAGCTCTGAGGGGCCGCGATGGGAGGCTCCTCCTCGCTGTCAAGCTTCCTCTTGTCTGTGTGTCATGGACAGCAACATAGGGTAGGTGAGAAATACCGCCATCCTATTTTATAACTCAACGCCAGCTTTCACAACCAAGGGCCAAACAATCTGCCTTTCAGAAAGATTCTTTGACAGAACAACGTCAGCAACAAGACCTCGTGACTTTCGAACAACCTCACATCGTCAAAGGCTGGAAGGCCAGCACATTATCCACTGCAACACAGAGCCAGCAGCGGCTGCCTGAGTCAGATCACACATGCCTGTGATTAATAACATTAACCTTGTTGGAGCCATTTATAAGTTTGGAGTGTAATATGTAGTTTGGCCACTGGGGGGGTGTATTGCATGGGATGGTCTGATGACGTGAGGATAGGTGGGTATGTAGAAAGGCGATTTCACGGCAAATGCACTGTTACTTTGATAGACCAGAAAACTAGCTTTCACAACCAAGGGAAACCTAATCCACCTCTCTGACGGATTCTTAGACAGAAATGGTCACATCCAGTTGAGTTTACTTCTGCATCTGGTATCTGAGGCGTAGCAGGACCAAACAATACTGATGAAAAAACCACAAGGTTCTGACTGGACTCAAACACACAACCACCCGATGCCCACAGTTTGAGAAAGTCTAGAAGGTCAACACACTCGCCACTGCACCACGGAAGCAAGAGGGGAAAACTGACAGCTTAAACATGCCTATGATTTATAGCATTAACTTAGAAAGGAGTTTTCAGTGGAGATGCATTGATTGATAAAACACCTGGTTTCACAACCAACAGACAACTGATCTGCTTCTCAAAAGGATTGATAGTTTATTTCTGGATTGGAGGCAGAACTCAGCAAAGAAAACGACGAACATCATGACTCAAGCCCAAACCTCTTAAATGGCCACACCCAATGTAGCAGGCCAATGCATTAGCAATTGCACTACAAGGACAGCAGCAACAGCGCTGCTTCTTTGACAGACCAGAAGTTTCGTTTTCACAACCAATGGCCAACCAATATAAGACATACATGTCACACCTGGATTGTTTATTTCTGCATCAGATATCAGAGACAGAGCAGGGCTGAAGAATGCTAAAGACAAAAAAAACACATGACTCTGGTGGGACTCGAACCCACAACCTTTGAACAACTTCAGAGAGTCAACACCTACAGGTCCAACACTCGCTGCATTACGCCACAGAGCAAAACAGGACATGTGGATTCAAACTAAACATGGCCATGATTTATAGTGTTACCTTAGAAAAGGTTTCGCTGCAGATTTTGCAGAGGTAGAACACCAGCTTTCACGGCCAAGGCCCGACTGATCTGCCTCTCACAAGGATTCCTTGATACAGACACTGTTAGTTTATTTCTGCATCGGAGGCATGGCACAGCAGAACAATGTTGATGACAAAACCACAAAACTCTCACGGGACTCGATCCCACAACCTTTGGCCAACCTCACACAGTCAATGTCTAGAAGCCCAATACGCTATTCATTGCTCTACAGAGACAAAGGAGCCAGCTGGATTCAAATCAAACATACCCGTGATTCATAGCATTAACCCAGAACGCCGATTCAGCTGCAGCAGCATGTAATCCTGATAGAACATAACGGCAGATTTCACAGCAAAGGGCCAACCAATATGCCTCTAAGAACGATGCTTAAACATGCATGTCATACCTGGGTCAGCTTACTTCTGTATCTGATATCTGAGGCGAAGCAGAATCGAGTGATGCCAACAAAAACAGCACAAAGCTCTGGAGGGACTCAAACTCACAACCTTTGCACGACCTCACTCACTCAAAGCCCAAATCACTACCCATCACACCACAGTGCCAACGGCAAGAAAAAGACTTGAATCAAACATGCTTGTGATTCATAGCTTTAACCTAGAAAAGTGATTTCATTGCAGATACACCTAATCTAAGCCCAGCACACTATCCTTAGCGCCCCAAGGCCTACTGTCTCATTTGGTATAGTTGCTATGCAGTCTTGCTGCAGTCTCGAGTGATACCTTAAACAACAGCGTGAATTTATCTTTAATTTTGTACTGAAGAGCTTAGGGTATGGGCTCTAAAGCTCTGTTGCTGGTTTGAGTCCCATTGTGGGCCTGGCAATTGCAGCTTTAACAACAGCATTTATCTTGAATCACTGCATTGAAATACAATTTACCCAGTCAGATCTGTAAGTCTATCTATCTATCACATTTAATACACATTTAAATAATTATTAAGGCCTATAATTCAATGTGTGCTAAATTACTGGCAATATTTATAATATTATATTACGCAGCATTACCATAAAAGGTCATCCTTACGCTTCACTTTCTTGATTCGTCAGCTCAGGAGGCACATAAAACCTTGATCGGTTTGCCTACAACAGCCTGGGCGGATGCCTCTGAAAATAAACAGCCGCAGTCTGCCCTCTACTGGCAGGACAGTGACAATGATGCTGCCAGTAGGGGGATCTAAGATTTGCATCGTTTATATTTGGAAACTGGAGAATTTCTAACATTTATGATTTTAAGTCTCGATTTTTAAAACGTGTTGTAAATTTATTAATAATATGATAACTCTATGCCCTTGCTTTGTGCCCTATGTTTCCCGGACCTGGCTCAGCGGGATTGTATGCTGGTACACAGTTATGGTAGCTAGATGGTTATATTTACGTGGTGAAAACAACAATATTTTATTTCTTATTCTTATTTTTTTACATGAGCACAGGCCTACTAGACTATTTTTTTCAATTGTCTCGCAGTGTAACGTTTTTGATGCGATCTAATATTTTGTGTGTTTAATGTAAGATAAGTTTGCTGTAAGTTATTCTCAGTAATTTCCTCATTAATTTGCACCTATGCGCTGCTGCTCTCTTTCGTCTTCTCGTCCCTCGGGAGGGGATGTCCTCAGTCGATCCTCGGTTGGAGGGAGATGGTTGCCTAGCAGTTCTTAATATTTGCCTATGCTATGCTTTGCCCAGTGGAGGAGCTGAACCAGGCGGAGTATTTCAGCGTCTGGACGCTTCGGCGGATCTGGAAAAGCGATCCGAGTCGAAAGGAAGTGCGGCACGCCCGTGTTTTTTCCCACACTGACGCGCTAACGGTATCGATGCGGCCTCGTACGGATTTTATCTCTTTGTTCGTGTGAGATGCGCCCTTGCCCCGACCTTGACAGAGGAAATTAAAATGTCGATAACATGAGAAGGAAGCCTCATACGGCAGGCGCATGCCCCATTCACAAGGGGGACACAGCAAACACCTACGCGGAAGCCCAAAACCACGCTGCACTCCTGCCTCACATTTTCACAATTCTCCTAAAGTTAACGCCATGTGTCTGATTAACCGTTACATCGCAGAATATTATTGAGTTGTTCAGCCAAGACCTTTATCAAAGCTGCCCCACGTGACTTGCATCCGTACATCCATCATTCATCATCCGTAACAGAGTCGCAGAGATCTCAGGTACTACAGGAGACACCCCCTAGAGGCGATGCCAGTCCATTGCAAGGTACACACACACACACACACACACACACACACACAGCTTACAGTTGTAGTCACTTATCGAGCCAGACAGCTCCAAAAATACATCACCGTTCTTATCTTCTATGTGTGGGTCTGCATGTGGATTTCTTCACCCAGAATCCCAGTATCAGTGGGATGAAGGCATTGCATAGATAAAGTAAAAGCAATTCATTATTGACGCACCACAATGAAATGGGTCATCTGCATTTAATCCAAATATGACATAGCAGTGGATAGTTAATTCAGCACCAGGGGAATGGTACCTTACTGGTTGGGGATTTTAACTAACAACCTTTCGGGCACCAGTGAGCTTCCCTAACCATCAGGCCACCATTTTCCCAGTAAATATAACAAACAAATAAACAGGAAGTTTATCAGTTGGAGTCACGTGACGAAGCAGCGTCATACGTACTGTTTAACACTTGAACAACACTTTACACCATATTTATTCATATGATGTAACAGCAGAAATATTTGCTATACTGTTACACTGACAAATTTAAAACAGTGTGTATAATTTGACAGAAAAATTAAAGGCAAACTCGGGGAATTTAGAGGTTTAATTTACTCTGAGACACGCTGATGCACATTTTGCTGTGCTATTTGATAAGCAGTTTCGAGTGCAGTATCTGTCTGTCCGCAATTTTAAGATCTCCACTTTGAAGCCGACATATACTGCGGTATCGTGAGCTGATACCCAGGAAACTCACAGCTGCGGTGACCCTTATCGGGCCGGTCGTCGTGGTGGGAAACCCTGCTTTGATTTATGAGTCTTTGGTGAGTGAGTGCATATATATAGGAGGTTGTCAATGAGCTAAGAAGCATTCACATAGAACCAGTTAGATATACTGCTGGTTTTCAGTGTTCGTTTCTCTGGCTCCTGTAATAAATCCTATTCTTTTCCATCTCTATGCTTTTACTCTGTCATTGTCCAAAAACGACCCTCCATAATGTTAGAGATACCTCACTCAAGCTATTATATATTCCGTATCTATATTTCCCAAATGGAAGCACCATTCCAAAACTGGCAGAGTTTGAAGGTGAAGACATACAGGGATAACAAACAGACATTACACATTGTGAGTGATTTTTATTTATATCAGTTGGCATGCAGATTCAGATTTAAGGTCGCAAGCTTCTGGTCTGGGAACACTTGTGACTGAAATATCTTTTTACGGGTTTGGATACTTGTGCATTTTGTTCTAATTAATATGCATTATTAACTCATAGTGACCGCAGCAAACCGTAAAAGTATTTGTGGAAAGTTGAAACCGTTACAAAACATTAGCCTACAATGTGCCTGTCAGGGGTGACATTACATTTATTTGCATTTGCGGCGCAGAGCTCCGGTCGGTGTTTGGTTCCGTGTCTAAAACACGCACAGGCGCGCGCAGACACGCACACACCAAGCGTTACATGTGGCATTAGATACGGAGAAAGCTGGATTCACTGAGTGCTGGGGAAAGGGGGGAGTCAAATGCTGACATTTGGCTAGAGAGACAAGAGGAAGAGAGGGGAAGGAAGGGGAAGGACAAAATCTGACGGGACAACAGAGAGACTGTGCAAAAAATCTGTTAACGGTATAGCTACTGTTTTATACTCACACCGGTGGAGTTCGGAATCCCGGCATCTTTGGTACTTATTTAAACCCATTTAGATGGAACATTTTCCCAAACCCCTAAGGAAGGTGGCACTCCGAATTTGGACTGTTTGACTAACACAACGAAGAAAAGCATCGAGCTGGAATTGTTTTAACCAAGTATTAATTTATCCAGGACCTACAGCACCGATAAATTGCAAAGGGCAGATCAAGATTTCTTCTCTTTTTTGCGTTTGATCTAGGGATAAAAAAATCTTTTACACAGCCTATAACAAATGCATAGTGAGCCGTGTAGCTTTAATACCCAGGTGCCGTAGCCCGATTTTCTAGCGGTAATAATAGACTAATATTGAGTTTGCGTGACGGGAACAATAGCGCGTTACACCGTTACATCTTGAAAAGCCATAACAATAAAACGAAGGACCACCGAAATTTCACACCCGCACGATTTAAAGCTTTTAGCGGACTATGGCGGCGGTAACGAGCCAAGAAGCGAGCCCTCAACCTCGGGTATATTTTCAAACACCTCCCGGCACAGAAGAGACGGAGGCGCCGGTTCGGAAGCAGGGAAGAGTGACGGTGAAATACGACCGGAAAGAGCTGAGAAAGAGACTGAACCTGGAAGAGTGGATTATCGACCAGCTCACTGACCTCTACGACTGCGAGGTACGATTTCATGTCCAATGAGTTACATGCCGATCCATATACCCCTTTATGGTGCTAGAGGTTTGTGTTAAGCTACTATTTCACTACTTTTTTTTTTCTAACGATCGCAATTCGCTGAAATTCTATGAGTAACATCATCATAATTGGCCACTTAATTTTTGCTACCTTATTTTGTTTACGGTGATTTGGGAATAACTAAAAACCACAATGGTGTACATGCTAGTCTGTGCTGAAAATTACGAATGACTCAGCATTTAAAAAGGTGTGTACAGGTAGAGCTGAATGTCATGGAATTATTAATGTAGCGGTTAGTACTCGCGGTCAGATATAATTGCAGCTACTGGGTGTCATCGTTACACCTAACTTAGGTACACCTGCTTAAACAAAAACCGAAAATGGGAGATGGCAGGGCCGGCTTGCTACTGACAAAAGAACATGTGGGCAGGTCCCCCCTCCTAGACGGTGCCCCATCTCGGTGATTGCAGGTGTATGGTACGCTACAGTGCAGAATCGCTATTGCTAACTTGTCCATTTCGATTCAGATCAATTTCCAGGTTTAACCCAGTACAAATGTACAGCAGAGCAGCTCCAAAAGGGTTTTTGGTGTCATTAGCTTTACCGGAAAATACACCGGTGAGATGACGTCATGCCCACCGGTATCTCTTTGTGACGTAAGGCACCAACGGTGCGCCCGGGCCGATGTCCTCGCGGGGGCCACGCTCTCAACGAGCGTCGCTGGCTCAGCGGTCCCCAGTCAACTGTGCACAACAGCATCTTCCCACTTGATCATCAAGCCAATCCGCCACATTTCCCGCGAAATCATCTTTTTTTGTTGTTGAGATCATTAACGATAGCGGTCGGAAGGAGACGTCACTCTCGAGCAAGACTTTTCATATTCATAAACAAAACAAAACAGTCATTTGAAAACTAGGCCACTGTACAAGGTGGAGTTTATTTTGTTGAGATCACCCGACCCTGAATTGCTGGAGATAGGTGCCTCTTGGTGGATTATTTCTACCCTGAGAAGGGGGGGGGGGGGGGTTCCCCTCTGCCGATGGGGGGAATCATTTTTGGGGGGCTGGGTTCAACCTTGTAATTTTCTTAGGGTTTAAATGCTGGAACCCATCTGACTGAGGTGTGTGATGGCATGTGTTGGAGGAGAGGCAGATGAAGGGAGGTATGCCCACCCCGCAGTATTTTGCCTGGTTCTCCCTCAAGGGGCCTCTGCATTGTCCTTAGCATGTGTTTTCTTGCCATTAGTTCCCCACTTGTGGGAGGGGGTCAGAAATCACTCCTAGCACGCGTGTGTGAAAGTGCATGTCCTGGATTGGCCTCCACTGCCGCCAATCCCGGCTTCCTTCTGGAAATAGGCCTTGGGGTCACTGTGACCCTAATGAGATAAACAGTCATTGAATATAATAGATAGATAATGCGTGGGTGGGGTAGGGGTCATATTAGGATGTTTACGTGCTACAGTAATCCTGGCTATGCAATGGAGAATTACCCACGTATTTACACAAAAACACAACACAAGATCCTGTCAGATTGGATGGTGCTGTATCCGCTGACGATCGGGAGGGCGACCGAGAATATAGTTCCTGTTACTGGCAACTCATGGGAGTATCATTACAGTATGATCAGAGGTTTTTTCCACTGTTAAACATACTCATTTTGAGAATATGAGGCATATCAGTTCGCATTCATGACCCAGACAATACTATCCTTTGGCCCCTGCATGCTCGCTTATGTTTTTAATAATTTATATATGACAATTTATTTTACCGCAAAATATCAGTTCTAACCGGATACGATTTATATATGAAATGGTAAAACTTACCCGGTATTTATATGAAGATCCAGATGGGAGTGAAGTAAATCTATCATCCGCCGATCCTCCGTCACAAATACTGGGTGACCGAGTGTCTGGAGCCAATCTGTGGGAGCAGAGGGCATAAGGCGGGGGCTCCTTGGACGAGACGCTGGTTCAGTGCAGGGCACATGCACTGTGGGGAATGTAGAGACATCGATTTGTCTAATCAAATTCTTTTGAGCTGTGGGAGGAGCCAGTCATGGATAGGAACTAACCCTGGAGATCAGGATAGGAACTAACCCTGGAGATCAGGGAACCACTGTAAACTGGCAGCCTCAGTGGTGCCCCTAAGACCCCCTCCGTTTTTTTCCTGTCCAGTTGTGAGTCCTTTTTTCACACTGTAAGATAAAAGGCTGTTTGCTCCTGGTGAGGTGGCAAAGCGCCTTAGAAAATTCTCGTTGTACTCCATGTGTTGAGCTACTTCCCTTTGGACCCCGATAGCCTCAAACATTTCCACAAATTGTGGGTGAGTCTAGGGTTTTTATTATTTTTTTAAGGTGGGGGACAAAAGAGGGGCCGTAATTCATATCGAGGGGCCAACCTTGCTATTAGCCAATGATATATTTTGAATCAGTGAGTGACAGGTGAGGGGGCCAATCAGCTTTCATCTAGGAGCAGTGGCCCTCCCACCCAGCCATATATGTCCTTCTCCTGGATGGTTCGACGTTCTCATTCTTTAGCGCTGTGTTAGCCTCGGTCTGCCTGTGAGATCGTTCTTCTGCTGCTGGAAGGCCGTGGCACTTCGTAGATTCCCGCAAAGCGCCAATACAAATATGCTCATAAATGGATTACCATACACGCCACAGGATTAACTCCCATAATCCTTTTCCCTTTATCTACCTGCCAGTTTAATACAGAGTCATCTGTGCAAGTGGACTATGTTTGGAGTGTGGCACTTTAACTACAACCTTCACGTTGACTGGTTGAGCCAACAAGGCTAATTTATTTTGAGCCATAATAATATAATCCATTGGTTGAGAGGAACAAAGAGTTTCCTCCTAAGGGAAAGTGTGTTCCTTTAAGATCTGGATTGCTTTCCAGCAATGGGGAAGGGTATTCAAAATGTAACCTTCTCATAGTCTGATTAAGACTGTTCCGGAAATGCCAGCGTAACTGAATCTTTCAAAAAAGAGCGTTACCAAAAAAATGCAACGTGATCCTAAATTATCTTTAATCGTGTCCTTGTCTTTGACTTATGAAATCAGAAGCTATCAGGTGGTACTGTCACATTTCCATACTTAATTCACCATGAGCTAAAGCCCCTGATAAGCAGCAGTTGACAGGGTGGGTAAGGGCATGGACTCCGGGGTTAAGGTTGTTGGTTCGCGTCCCAAGGGCTCTTGTGTTATACCCTTGATTAGGTACCTGACCTTGAATTACCCCAGTGGAATATTCCACTGTATAAAAAGGGGGGGGGATTGTAACCGTAGTAACGAAGAGGATCCCCCATCAGGATGCATGGCCACCTTCTCTGACTGTGACAGACGGGGGGTGTCTTGGATTCGGGCTTGGCTTGGGGTTCTGTCTGCTCCACTAATTTAACGACCCCCCAGGGGGTGCAGTGAAGCTCAAGACAGATTGCACTGGGTCGGGTTGGGTCCGCTGGGATGAGGGAGGGGCCGCTGTATAGGAAGGTGATGAGATTGTCCTGGCTGAGCAGTGCAATAGGGTGAATCTTCACTCGTCCTCCAAGCCTTTCTGATGCATTGACCGCAAAATCGTACGGCGAGGGCTAAAAATACCCCATGTAATTGTTGCACACAGATTTCCCATGATGCCCTTGGGTCAGTAGCGGCGCTCGGGGCTGCCCTGCATTCTCACGGCACCCCCTGCAGCTTCTTGGTGTCCCCATCGGATCGCTTCTCCAGTCGCCATCCAAGCCGCGAAGGGCCGCACGGTCGCCCTCCCGATCGTCAGCGGATACAGCACCATCCAATCGCAGGGCTCCCCTCACATATCCCGCATGGATGATTCCCTTCTGCCGTGATCTTTGTGTATTTGGAACGGAATGACAAATAAATAAGCTGATCTCCTGTGTACTTAACTAGATTCCATTTTCTGCAGTTTGCCATAACAGATTAGCTTATGTTGTTCATTGTTGTGCCGTGACATTAATGTAGCTCCCCCTTTGCGATTCCCTGTTCAGATGGTAACGCACCACTTTGTACGGCCCCATCGATCTCTCCTGGCTTTCCTGCCCTACTCGTGTTGAGCTAGCTGTCGGAACGGAAGTTATTGAAAGTTTGAAGTTTGACTCAGCTATTTTGTGGCCGGGGTGAGTTTCATGGCTCACTTCCTGTTTAAGCTGCTGTTCCAATCTCATTCTCCCCCTCCCTCCTTAGTGACACTCTTGGAGGGAGAATCTTTCCTTCAGAAAAATACCCGTCTTTCAGCTCTGTTCTGCTATCTATAGTCCAGATTGCTACTGTCCTGCATCCTCCGTCCTTGGTTAGCCATTCCTTCCCTGGAGGGAATAATGATCGTGTTTCTTGTTCTTTTGTTTAATAAAAAATGATATCGGTGCTGCTCTCGCACCGCCATCACCAACATCATGAATCATCGCTGTCAGATTACTTAGCACCCAGAAAGACTCGTGCAGGCCTGTCTTCGCGTCGTAATGGCCTCCCGAAGCGTCTGAATTGCGTTTTTGACTGAATTCCTGTCCTCTGATTATCTTTACGCTGTCCGTGTGACTACCAAGACTTTCGAATGACCCTAAGATACGGAATCAGTCTTCGGATGTTCGGGTCGTGCGTCTGCGTTTTGGGTAAGACATTGACATAGGAATGAATGAAACGAGGGCGGACCATTAAACAGAACCTGTAATGTGTCTGTTTATTCCAAGCTCTCTGTCAACTAGGTGTCAGTAACATGGCCGAGATCATTAAAGATTAACTCCGGGTTTAACACCCACAGGGATCCTTGGTACCAGAAAGCAGGACGAGAAGCCGTGGTTTAACGATATCTGCTCTTTTCCTGCATTAGTGGTGAACTTTCAGGCTGGGTCGCAGTGTGCGGTCAGAGAGACGGGCCACCCAGAGAGTGCTACTGAGAATGTGAGTTTATTATATGTTCAGATTAGTCATTAGGCTGGTCTTTTTATATTCTAGAACTAGGCAGTGAACAGTTCAAATTTTCCTCTAATTCCCCCTCATTCCTGCTGGCTGATGCGTTTCCTGCAGCCGAATGCCCTGTGTTACCATGGTGAGTGTCACCCTTGTCTACATCTCAACTCAGCTGCTGACATTTTCCGCTTGGGAAGAATCGGAAACTCTAGTCTAGGAGCAGCTGTCTGAGCAGCGGCTCCTCTATCGCAGTTCCCTCCTCCACTGGCGTCGGTGCCGTCCAGACCGGTGTTGGAGGTGCAGACAGTGCGCAGGAAGGAGCTTTGGTTTTACTTCTGTGTGGGAGAATTAGCTGCCATTTGAGGTGTGACTGAATAAGCAGCACGCTGTGTGTGTGTGTGTGTGTGTGTGTGTGTGAGAGAGAGAGAGAGAGAGAGAGAGATGAAGACTGGGAGGATTTTGTGCGCTTTTGGCAGCTAGCGCGCATGTGAGTGACCTGGGGGGGCAGTTGGAGGGGCAGGTGCAGTGACAGCTGGTTTGGAGAGCTTCGTGCTGGGGGTGGCAAATGCGTGGGGAGGGGATGCAGCACAAAAACAGTCTTGAATGAAAAAGACGAAACAAAGAAAACAGTGCCCCCCCCCTCACCAAAGTGCGAATTTTTCATTTACATCAGTTCTCAATTTAGCTCTCAATTTAGCTCTCCCTTTAATTAATAGCGAGCCATTACGGCTGTAATACTTAGCTGTGCACGCTTCTTCCACGGAGAAACGATTGGAGGAGAATGACTGCTCTCTGCCGTCTCTGCGGTCCTGCTGGTGGGGGTTGGTCCTTCCTGTTGTTCCTAGAGGAAGTGGGGGGGTTTTCTGGGATGGTGACAGCGCTCCATCTACCACCCAGCTTGCCGTGATTGATTCGCTGCCCGCACGGGGAGTAAACTGGGCGTCTAAGTCAGCAGGTAATTTAGCGGTAGCCGACCAAAAAAAAAGAATAGAAAAAGAATCTGCAGACACTGCAGAGTATCCTGGCATTAATTTGAGGAGTGTAGGAGACGCCGGTGAGGAAAGGAGGGGGGAAAATGGATGGAGGAGGTGTGAATGGGAGACAGGCTGTATGCAGCCGGCCTCTGACGGGGTATCAGCGCGGTGCCGCCGCCTTCGTGGTTTTTCTGAGGTTAATTATCAATTCCTTAGATTAGTAGGCTACCTCTGACTCCGAGGCTCCGGGGACAGTGTTTTCTGGTTTCCGTGCAAGACCGAGGGTTCATTACCGTCTGTTGAGTCGTTCATTAATTAGCCGTTCCGCATTCCTTGATTGCACGACTGATCAGCTGAAATAAATTACTGGTTTTGTTTCAGAAGCACCAGTAAGCCAAATTAAAAGAAACTTTTTTTTGTTCATTGGCGCACAAGGAATAGGTTTTAAAGGGATTCCAGCTATTAGTAGATTTGACATGTAGATCACCATCTTTAACAATTCTAATTAAGATGCTGGTTAGATCGGAAGCCGCACATCATCCCCCCCCCCGGAACCGTGTTGGACGTCAGTACTCCAAAAACTCATTCAGTCAAGGCTAAGCATTCAGCTGTCACCCAATCAGGAATAAGCATATCCATTACCAAACTGGCATGCGCAACTAGGTCACCAGAATGAGTGCAAGCCTGACACCTACCGGCGAAGACCGGAATATCCTACAACTCCAGTTTGTATGGGAGACGTTTGAATTTCTACAACACTTTTTGTGTGATCAGTGATATGAGCTGAAACGATTGATATTAAGCACCATTAATGACATTTCTCCCTAAAAACAGCAGTTTAAACAGCTTATCCATCAGATTGGTTGACATTAATTAAACAGCAATTTTCCCATCCATGCATGTGTATTCCAGGAGGAAGCAATTCCAGAGCTAGAGATCGACGTGGACGAACTGCTGGACATGCCAACTGACGCAGACCGGGCCTGCAGGGTCAAGGTGCCTCGGGAATGCACATCCCTACAGTCCGCTGTCATACCAAAGCTTATGTTGTGTATAGCTTACGTATATTTCATTGCATGACACTTTTTAACTTTCTTTATATTTTTTTCTTGTTTTGATCCACCTTCGTTCTGTTTAATCAGTAATCTCACGGTCGTCCTTCTCCTCTCGCCGATTTACAGGGTCTGCTGGTCGACTGTTACAAACCTACTGATGTAAGTTGCCGGCCTCTTGTAAACCATCTCCGCTGAATTTTGAATTGAGTTTTTGACCTGCTCTTTTTGTCACCTCCAGCATTCCGTCATATATCTTACTCTGCCCGCATCCCAGGTGCTGGTATCCTCCCGTCTGTCCACATCCATTGTTATTGTTTAACTTTAAGCTTAGTTTTTTTTCCCGTGTTGAAGGACTTTGTGACGGAGCTCCTGGACAAGATCCGAGGGATGCAGAAGCTCAGCACACCCCAGAAAAAGTGAGCCGCCCCCCCCCCACTCCCACACCTACGTCCTGCGCTGTGGCCATGCCGGATCTCCCAGAATCCCCTTGGTGTGACTAAAGGCACAACAAAGGAATCAGGAATCCAAACGATCCACTGCAGGGCTACTGTAACTTGTCTGTTTTCATTTTGGCTTCTTGGGATTGAAACCCTCGTATCTATTTATTTGTATATCAGTGTGCTGTACACAGAGGCACTGATATGTAGTAATGTATAGTACAATTTATTAGAATGACTGGGCTCTATTGGTGCTTACGCTATACTGTGAAGCCTGCTTAACTAAATGGGGGATCAGTAAGTCCAAAAATAGTGAGAGAAGCAGAGATGTTGCCATATTGTCACGAAATTAATCGACTGTGGGCAATATAAGGGCTTCATTAACATGTCTGAGCAGACTAGCATCTGGAATCAACCACGGTCCAATTGAGGGTGCCTTCAGCTTGTCCCCTGCGACCATCATTGGTACCGTCAGTCTAAATTACGTTAAAATTAAAATGTGTAAACTGGTTGTAGTGAATTCATTACAAATATACTCAAGGAAGACAGAAAATGACTGACTTCTAGTAATTTCATATGCTGTATTTCTAAAGGTGTGTAAATCAGTTGTAATGTAATAATACTCTTTATAAGAGCAAAAGAGAAATTACGCTATTTCGTTTGTAATCGAGTACCACTTTTTTCAAAGGTTTGAGCAGGAATACAGACTCCTTTCGCGTAAATTATTTTGAGTTTATAAAATCACTGCTAGGAGCTGTGGGGTTATTTTGGCAGTTCCGTCTACGTATGACATTCGTAAAACATGGTGTTTTGTATGGGAACTTTTAACGTAAGTACTGTAAGCCTAAATGCATTAGGCCTTTGACATTCATTTAAAATGGTTATGTAACAGGTGACTTTGTAGAACACATCAATCAATAGTTTTAGCTTTGAATTCTGTAATTTGTCCTGTGTAGGTACCGGTCAGTTCACGTGACAGCCAGAACTGGTCCAGTGTTTTTTGTGGTAGGAAAGTGCCCTTCTTCACCATTTGAAAATGGAGACCTACTTCTGACTGACTGTAAGCATCCTGACCTATAGTGACCTTGACCTTTGACCCCTACCACATTAACCCACCCCACAACCCCCTCCTCTTCATCGAGTTGCAAAACATTCTTCAGCAAACTGATGTTGCCTTAGGGTGGTATCACGTTTAGCCTACGATATCGGCAGAGAAAATAAGAATTGAAATATTGAAAGAGCACCTAGGAGTGACTGGTCTTTAAAGAACGAACAGATGTTTTTTTTTTTGTTTTTTGCCGTCGGTGAGAGTGTAGCTGTTTCTTGAGGGGCAGACAGTAGTGCAGGTTTACTGAATCCCGGTCCTGAAGCCTCACTGCCTTCCATAGTTTTAGCTTTAAAAAAAGATTTTTTTATTTTTACACTTAATTGTTCGCTGGCTAGGGATTATCTAGTAATAGTAATCTTTTGGGGGCTGAAACTATATTGGAACACAGCTTGAAAAATTGAAATTTATTCTAATCCCAAGACCTGTCAGACGGTAGCCAGTAACCTCGTCGTGTCTGTGTAGTAGCTAATGTGGCACAAAACGAAACGTGTGCTCAGGACCAGCACTCACACCTGCAGTAGCTATTAGACCATTATAAAGGTCACATTAACTGTAGTACGAGTCAGTTATGCTGTGTTCTGTAGCAGATGTCCTTTACGAAACTTGTGGGGGAACTTTAAATGATGCCGTTTAGTGAGTGCTGAATGCTTAGGTTGAAGTGTTGTGTAGCAATAGGTACCATTCTGTCTTGATAATTTTGTAACACTTTTTATTCAACTTTAATAAAGTTTTTTTTTTTTAAATAATGTCAATTTCTGCTTGTTAATTCTTTGGAAAATCTGTCCTTGGTACTTCAGATGAGCTGGAAATGTCTTTTCACTGAAAGACGGCGTCCCCGCAGGGGACCCCTGATTTGGGCACAGCTTATGCTGGTCACTGGATAAATACGTATGCAACGCATTTCTAGTTGTTATTTTTTATTAAATTCAGTTCAACCCACCCCCCCCCCAGAGACAAAGAACTTGAAATGACTTTTGATAAGAAAAACGCTTTGATAAAATTCTTCTGCAAATGAGTACAATGAATATCAATCCAAGTTTTAAATTAAATGTTTGAGTTTTAGAATTCCGGGCGATGCCTTCCTTCTAAAGATCCAGAGTCCTGCAGACATTTTGGGAACAAAGTGCCTTTTAAATCAAAAGTCTTCAAAAACCAAAGAAAAACCTTCAAGCTTTGTACATGTTTGTGATCGGGAACTTATATCGAGACATTGGGTAAAGTACTGCACTTTCACCAGCAGTAACAGAACTCCGGTCCAGATGAGCGAAGATGTTTTGGGGTTAACAAGTACTGAGTGTATGGCATCTTGAGATGGTAAACAGGCTCCTTACAATTCAGATCTTCTTTCGATGCTTAACAATTCCACTTCAAAAATTAGTGTAGCGCCCCCTGCAGAAACAGAACATCACTCCAGTACCTTTCAGAAATCGCTTTCTCTTGGTTTCATAATGCAACAGTTAAAAAGAATTATGTGGCTACATATTAAATGAAAATGTAAACTAAATCAATGTTGGATACTAAATATAGCAAAGGGAAATGTAAAATATAGTTGCTAAAGATGATTCATTTCAAGCAACATGTGTTTTATCTTGTTAGGATATACACACCTATCGATTCATGTACTAACATTACAAACAGTCTCAAATAACGAAAGTTTCATAATGACGGATACTGAATTCCGGTTCTGATACCTGGAATTTTCGGGGGTGCTCCCCTGTCTCCATAGCCTGAAAACACAGAGTGTTAAGATGTAAATGATTGTTCAAATTATCACCAGCACCACCTCTTGGGCAGGGGTGGGACTGCAAGACGACACTAATGTGTGCTGGTCTGCTCAGTGTCAGAGTTCATGACGGTTACTAGTAGAGAATACAACGTTAGCTGCATGAAGAAAGAGAAAAATTACCAACTCTGACCCTCATTTTAAAAATAATTACGTCTAAAGTCAGTTATAGGTTTTGTTCATCCATCACTATAAAGTACCTAATAAATAAGGATTCAAGATATTTGTTACATGCAAGGTATACAGTCAGACTACAACCTGCAGTAACGGGTGGGGAAATGCACATGAAAGTATGAGGTGCATATATATGGAGAATATAAATTCAAAGTGTCAATTAACATTAAGTAGTCTAATTGCTTGAGGTTTGGAAACTCCTAAGCCTCTCTGCTCTCACAGACACAGCGGAATCACTTCCCAGACCTAGTAAAGAGTAGGGTTGTAGAATCCTGGGAAATTTACAGTTAATTACCATATATTCCTATGGAAAGTTTCCAATGTGGGATTTTTCAAAAATTCCTCAGCTTAACTTTCCATGGAATTGAGGTTTTTTTGGGAATATTCCACCCCTTTGCAACCCTAGTAGAGGCAAAACAAGCGGCTCACCCAGCTCTGAAGGAATGACCAGCTTCCGTTTCTCTCCTTCACACATTCTAAAGAAAAGCAAGACGTATCACAGCACATTCAATACTGGCCCTCAAAGCTGTATGGAGACATGATAATGGGGGGAGGGGGCAGGTTTACTCACCCCAAAAGGCCTTGGTCCCATCCTTTTATGACCTGTCCAGTCCCCAGAGTGAAAGTGAATGGTTGATTTCTGGGTAAGCTGCTGTCAAATTCTGTCCCATCCTCAAGCTTTCCCTATGAAAGTCCACAAAAATCCATCCAGATCATATACCACACGGACCAGGCAGAGCTTACACACCCAGAGCCGGATACCCACATAACGCCAGCTCCAAGCCTCGTTCCCAGACCGTACTCACAGTGTAGTGCATGTTCAGTACGTCTCCCTTCCGGGATTTTATAGGGCAGTTGTCCACTCTCTTCTTAATCCCAATCTGCAATTTTTTCTTGTCGGCACCTTGAACTGCCCCCGGGGCAAAAGAAAGCAGGGTGACCGCTAACAGCAAGTACAGCCTCATTCCTGAAAGGGAGAATATAAAAAGCAAGTGACCTTAATATGAATGTTTTCTAAGGTAACTTAGAGCAGAACCGAACTCATTTATGGGTCTGAAAATGAAAAAAAGTCATTAGTCACAGAGAATCTAATATTAGCGATGTATACACAAGATGAAAGAATTAACCACTGGGGTTTAACTACCCCAAAATACATTATCTGGAGACAAGGGAAGCCGGAAATACCGATGATCCAGAACTGAGGTAGGAACCTGCTTTTCGCTAAGGACACGTCCACTTAACGGACTTCCAATATACCGAAAATGAAACGGAAACAAAACAAAAAATACAAAAAAGAAAATTTTGTACCGCAGTGAAAACGGCCATTGAAAACGGCGATGCAATTTCCATGCAAACCCCATTTATGGGCAAATTTCGCTGAACAAGCCATTTTACTGCTTTGCAAGTAACAGTAGTTCCTTTTCTTCCGTGCATTAGAGAAGTACCTAGCTGTAAGTGTGACGCATCGGGTGGTTTAAAAGTCAACATTTTAAAATCCTTAAAATGCACAAGGTTACAAATAGAAAACCTGCTACTTAAATGATAAAAAAACAGCTAACCGATGCTACCGTCGCTCTTAATATTGGCTAATCGCCTCAAACGCAAAAACACGTTGCGCGGAAGGAGACCAGGGGAGCGATGTTCCTCCTAGTCCATTTTGGCACACGGTTACTTTGACGGTCACTTACTTTTGTATAAAGAAGACCTGCAACCTCAGGATGATGGCAGTGGTGATGACAGACCGAAGAAAAGACGCACGACGGTATCTTCCGGGTGACCCGAAGGAAGTGGTTTCCCGAGGAGCATGGGATCTGCTTCTGGTTCATCATGATTCGCAGTCGTGCCGGATTTTCGCTCAGCTGTATATCACTGATGGAAATTCGCGGACTGGCGATCTCACCAATAGATTTACTACAGCATTTACTAGCTTTAGCTGACATTTGCACCCAAAGTAACTTTATGCAGCTGGAGAAATTCAGTGCCTTGTTCAAGCCCTTGCTTGGAATCAAATGACAGTTTTTTTCCCCCAGCTAAATCAATGTTCTTAATTACCCTGCTTCCTGGTGCCCCAACTCACTACCAACATTAACAATATATGGATCTCTACACCTAATCAGTGTTTAAAAAGCCCACGTGAATTTGTCACAGTTGACTGAAACCCTTCATTCTTATTCAGTGAATATACGTGACCTATATTTGGACCTTAAGCACAGCGCGTCGTTGTTTTGCGTATTTACATAAAAGCTGAACACGAACAGTTATTCATTCAGTACAGAGAATGAACGGATACCGAATAGCTCTTAAGTTTTTATTTATCTCTAGAACAAAGATAAATTATTCATAGTACATTGTCAGCAATTTGTAGGGCATTTGGTCTCTTCTTGGCAGTTCTTAATTATATCGTGTAAGCTGGCTACGTCTCCACTCTCCTTGTAAGTACTTCATTCTTTCTAGTTATAGAAACATACTACAGAAAATGCATAAAACATGGACGAAACTCGTAGTCACTAGAGGGCGCCCCAGAGTTATATGTTTAGCAGAGTTCTGAGGTGACAGTACTACCGGCGGGGCTACACCGCCACTCGTGTATAACATTTATAAGAAAACCAGTAACAGCGTCGATTTGTATTCTGATATTTCAGCTTTTCCATTTCTATTTACGAAGTTCCCATTTCTAATGAGAGGTTCCATAGGTAGAGATTGTATTTTTAAAAATTCAGTTTGTACTGGATCCATGTTGTTTACTACAAATACGGCACAGCTACAGAGCAGTGTATAGCAGAGGATAGAGAGGAGGGGAACGAAGTGAGAGACTTCTCTTGTGCTGTCTGAGAACCTCACAAAGATTCTGCTCATTAAATGAATTGGAGGCTATAGTCTGCATTTACATATTTAGAAGATTCGTTTGTTGGGTGTAACCAGGAGCAGAATCTACACAACAACTTCCGGCAAAGCAGGAATCTTATGAGACTATTCAAGGACCATAATTGCAATATAAGAGCATTTGGGGAACGTAAAAATACATCAGTTTAGTAGAGGAATTTATGGAACAGGTGGGTCTTGAGGACTCTCTTAAAGATGGAGTGGGAATCCGATGACCAGATGTCGTTTGGCAGCTCATTCCATAATCGGGGAGCCAGATATGAGAAACGTCTGGAGTGACACTTCTCGCGTGGTGCAGGGAGCTCCAATGGCACTGGATTGGTAACCCAAGGGGGGGATGGGACATATAGGAGATGGGTGCCTGTCCAATGATGAACCTGTCAGCCAGCACCAAGGGCTTGAACTAGATGTGAGCGCCCACAAGGAGCCAGTGAAGCGAGACCAGGAGAGGTGCATCATGGGAACGCTCGGGCTGACTGAATATCAGATGCGCTGCGGCATTTTGAATTAAGTGTTACAGGGAGCACTGCTGTATTGACCGGAAGATTACAGGCTCTAAACCTGAACCACCTCAGTAAAAAATCCAAGATAAAAACAAAACTGCTTCAATTCTCTCTTTGGATGAAATTTTCAATGAAGAAACCGCCAGAAAGGTCATACATTGCCTTTTCAAAGCAAGGATTTAAATCACAAAGTGCCTACCAGTATCCTTTCTTCTCTGACAAGTTTATAGCCTTTGTGTTTTCTTTCTTGATGATCTTTTTGATGTTTCGCTTAAAATGTCAACCGTTCTCACACACCCTTAGGCTTCAGTACACATTGCAGGTCACATTGTATCAGGAGTGGAAATATAAATGCAAATGAGCGTGTCACTGTTGACACTCAGCATCGGCGTCCTGTAGGTGCATGACAGACCTCTAGGGGGCACTTGTGGGACAGCCAGTCAAGTTAACTTAGCCAGATAAAGCATCCGAAGCTGTAATCCCACTTTCATATTCGTGTATGCAAATCTGATGACTCCCATGCAATGTGTGTGTAACTTAATTAGCTGGAGGTGGTGCAGAAGCTCAATGGATATCATTACTCCAAGGGTTTCATAGTCTAAATCTGGTCACAAGAGTTCCTGTGTTTTTTTCCCCTCCTAATCATATGATAAATGAGACTGGTACACCATCTGCTGTGCTCTCTGCCTTGCGCTTTATTTATTCATCACATTCTTTTATTAAAAGTGACACACAAGAAAGCAGGGTTAGGCAGCCTCTAGAATAATTGG
>JABFEB020000061.1:449834-468436 GCA_019775895.2 Stomatorhinus ivindoensis | reverse complement strand
TCAAAGAAGCAGACATGCAACAACTGAGGCTAAGCATTTAACGTCGCAAGTCCACCATGAGCCAGACTCAAACGTCATCCAATTACAACACTTGACCTTCAGGTACATTTGATCACTGCGCACCTATTTACAATCTCATTGGCTGGTCTGCAAGGTCAAATAAGTATGTGTGGGGCCTCCCCGCCATTAGCCGTGATAGAGGAGCCCTGCCAGGCTCTAAAAGCCAAGCAAACGCTGCCATTTACCTTTACAGTGTTGATTTAATGAGCTCACTAAAACAGACTGACCCTGGATAAGAAAATACCCTCGAGGTTCCAAGCGGCTCGATAACAACAATAAGTCTTCAGAGTGGCCACAGCGGACGACAAACAAGGCAGCACACGACCAATAACCGCAGCTTGACAAATTCCGCGGCTTTGTAGAGATCCATCACCAGAGAAACTAAGGGATGGATTTCATCACCGGCAACACGAGCGTCGGCGCACCAAAGAGCGGGAACATAAAAGCGGACTGAGGAAGAGGGAACTCGTGCACGCTGTAGCTGACAACGTCAGGAACAGCAAACAGAAAAGGGAAAAAATCACAGGCACAAGGGCTTACGCTTCCTTTGTTGGGGGGGGGGGGACCAAGAATGAAACATCGATAAAGTTTGAAGTACACACACATAAAAAATAAAAGTCTGTGGAGGCTTAGGTGCCCAAAGAACTGTCACTGTCACACAAGAGGCTCCCCATAATCATCTCTGCGGCACGGAAATCCTAAAAGTCGTCATACAAGGGTGTCTGGGATAAATACCTGCATGTCGGCGCGGGCAAGCAGATTCTTGTGGTCTTCACGTCGGAGTGTTTGAGAAACGTAGACTGCGTTTGACGGGGATCTTACGCTTTCGCTCAAGTCATGTGGTACACCAAGGTGGACGCGTTGGGGGGGTCACTAAGGAGGTGGCGAAGGCCAACGAGCATGACGCTTGGTCCACGTGTGCTTTGCGTGGACGTCGGTTCCGCCCATGAGTCACACCCGGGGCCTTGTGACGCCGACCTCCTTGGTGCGCAGTACAACATGAGCAAGGAGCAGCAGCCGCAGATACAGGGGAAGGCTGTTCCCATGGCACGGAGGCCTGAAGTACACTTGATGATGTATTAAGAAAGCACAAGCGAAAGTCAACAAAACTAAATGAAAACACAGAAAAAGCATAAAAGATTAAGTACTTCCAGAATGGAATTCACCCATTAACCGAGCACCGTCCAAATCTGCAGCAGTTCCTCACATGGTGCAGTTTCAGATGCAACTGGGGAGTCATATACCCAATGGAGACTAGGGTAGTTGTATTTTTGGGGTAACCTTTAGGTCAGCTGTTCAAACCCAGGTGTGAGGACTCTTTAGCCAATCAGTCCTCTAATTAGTGATCTAATTAGGGAGGTGCAGTAAAAACCAGCATACACAGCGGCCCTTTCTGGGTAAGATTGTCCTCCCCTGCTCTAATGTAATCAGCCATAAGTCACGGGAAAACACTCAAAGAGCACAAGCCCATTCTCCTTCATCTACACTAATTGCACACGACAGGCGAATCTCTACTCGTTACCAGAACTGCCAACCAGAGGCTTTCAATACCGGCCAATCGGCTTGAGGCAAGAAATACAACTCTACTCAATTGCTTTCCATTTTCCGGCAATTTTCAAGCGCAAAAGTTGGACTGTTATAACAAACAGAAAGGCAGAGTGTTTTTGTGACTGACTCAAGTGTTTCACTCTCCTGTGAGTACGAACAAATCCTCCATCTGGCAACATCCACGCCAGCTTTATCAGAAAAAAAACATTATCAATACCTGCCACTCCAAATTATTCAAGCGCACAGCACTTGCCTACCAATTTATGCCACATCCTTCCTGACTCCAATTGTGCGTTTCAAAGGTTTAAGTCAGGGGAAGCAGCCGAATGCTGAATGTGACTGCAGAACATTTACTGTAGAGAAATACAATATAAAATATACAGATGAAATATACAAATATAAAAGTTTTAAAATGGGAGTTCTGTAAAGAGAGCTTGCGAGTCTATGGTGATCCACAGTTGAGCCCAGTTAGCTTGACCATGAGAGATGAAGAGCGAGACTCGTTGCAGAGTCTGAGGGCAGCTAGCAGAGATCGTTGTCATGACAGCAGGGGCTTCCTCCTCATGAAGCTCAAGGGGGGGGGGGGGGGGGAGCGCTGCATGTCGGGCCACACGCCACCAGGCAGGTCCCCAGTAAGGGGCATCCCACCTCTCACCTTTGACTGACTTACACAAAAATCAATGAGCTCCCTCATCCAGTTCCCTATTGCTGACGACCATGGGTCACATGACAGGGATGACGGGGTGATTCACAGACACACGGCAACTCAAACAAAGATTAACCAAAACAGCCAGAGGTTACAAACCACAATGTAAACAGTGAGCGCTCACACAGTCCAACAGAGCCATAAAACGTTTATGCTCATAAATCCAGGCTAGGCAAACAAGAACACATATGAAGGTAAAGATTTTATCTTATTCAGCCCCTGGGCTATCAATCATACGATCAGGAAAAGCAGATACAAGACTGACAAATCTTTTATACAAAAGTCACTGCTGGTCTGGTCTGGTCTGGTCTCTTTCTGGACTTTAGACTATAGTTTCAGTGCACAACGCAACAGCTGCAAAAAAGTAAAGTATGAAATTAATGCAAGGTAACAGCTCTGCATTCATGACTGTCCTAGTTTGACTCCCGATCTGTGAAGTTTCTAAACACCTAACAGTAATGAATGGGAGAAGCCGTCAAGAAAAGCAGGTTATAAAAAGACTACTGCTACAGAGGTAGATTGGGAGCACTGATTTTAAGCTGGCACCAGCATTCAGGGTATGAGAAGGACATTAATAAGATTAAGGATGAGGCTCAAAGCAAAAAAAAACAGTCAATGTGCCACTCTTGGGTAGATGTTCCGTGTTGGATATTTCGCTGGAAACGTGCCATGGATTTTAAATGCATCAGGATAGGAGGCCAACATTATAAATGCTGACTGGAGAAATCAGATATTTTGGACTTTTGTATGACGTTAGCCGTTTACTCAAAGAAATATTTTCAACCTACACAACCATGCCAGAATACTGGTTCCAGTTGGAGATCTGAATGAAAACCATGACCAACACTATAACGGTACATATAACAAAGAAAGACAGTTCTTAACTTTCCAAGAAGCAATTTCACAGAATACTGTACAGAAGCCCTACCCAATATCATGTGAAATATGTACTTTGATGCCAGACCACTATGTGCTTATTCCAAAAAAAGGCTATTTACTCCAATAAGAACACCAATCCATGCATCCAAGGTCTATCATATCAGGGTTATTGGCAGAAGATCCAACATCAAACATATTTTTCACTATTGTGCCACTTTTAAAATGCATCTTAATCTTAGCGCGCATGTACTGCATGTAATACCCAACTGCACGTTAGCAAATAAATTAGACGGACATCCGCACGTGGTACACTGCGCAGCAGCAGCCGCTAACGAGCAGCAGAATACTGAGAGCACCGTGTCAGCACTTCACTCAGAATTAAACATGCGGGCCAATTTGGCCATTCTTATTATATTCACATATCATTTTACACATAGCATCTCGCTGAGCTGCGTTATATTTTTAAACCAAACTTTGGGATGCGAACATATAACCTTCTAATGGCTTATCTGAATGCATATACAGCACTTCTCAGCGTTATGTCCAAAAGGCATCTAGTTCAAAGGAAACCGCACGATCACAGAAAACCTCACGAACCTATTCTAATTGGTCATCCAGTCACTGAAAAGCGGAATGGATGGATGCAATTTAATTTAATTTTTTTTTTAAATATCGCATAGGATATTAAATATTCTATATCAAAGACTTCACGAGGAGAGTTTAATTATTAAAGACGGAGGATCTCTTAACTGTCATGCAATGCCAGGTCTGCATTTCGAATAAAAAATAATTGCTGGCAACGGTTAACCACAATGCGAGCTATGTTGCTGGCTGCGTGCGTGGTTAACATGCAAACTAGTCCCCGGCCTGAAAAATCTGTCCCGATGTATTTAGCCGCTAGCTAACAAACTGCTGGGCACCATCGTGCGTAGGCGACGCAGGCCAAACAGGCTCGCAAAACTGTTTCACTAAACACAACACTCGTGTTTCTGTGGAGTTACCTTTGCCTCGTGTGCGTCGTGTTTAAACCTTTAAAAAAAGTTTCTCACGCCGGTGTCACTGACAGAGCCGCGACGTGCCCCTATTGTGCGTGTTACACCCCTAGCCCGGGTGATTTCAATGTCGCCAGTTTGCTAGTCCAGCAAACCTCGATTGACTTCGTTTCTTCCTCTCCACGTCTACCGCCTGATAAGTCGGGGGGTGACGGCTGTGAGCGGAGACGTCAAAAGCCGGCAGGCCAAACTACCTACGCAAGCCCAGGTATCAATTGCCCCCAAGCACCACCGACGGGAACTTGTAATTGGCCTTGGCCGTAACGCCCCTATATGACATTAGGCCAATAGCGAGTCATCTCGTGCCGCAAACACCCGCCCATTGAACGATTTATCTCACTTGAACTCGCAACGCAAATACTAACGCGTGGTTCCAGGACTTTAGTCATCTGTAAGCGGTCTTTCGATGTTTATATTTATTTTGGAGCGACTGATTTGGTTCGTTAAATTATGCCGTCGAAGTGAAACCACCAAATATGCAGACAGTGTTATTAAATTTAGAGTAAATCATACCATTACGAAATGAGCCAACACGTAATTAGAAATTCGTAAATTAGTAATGGATGGATGCTTTACACATATAATGAAAAAGCGAAAGAAGGCTATTTCCTTAGAGAATGGGTTGGATTGTTCCTTTCGCGCAAGTGTACACAAAAAAGCGATTGCTTCCCCAAGTGGTCGATTCGGCAGTTGTTCAGGTATTCCTGCTTGAGTAGCTGTAGCATGTTGCATTACCTTGAGTTTTTATTGCCGAATGTCAAGTGGCAGCTCCGTTGAAAAATCTTTTCACGGTTAACACGAAATATGAACGTATTAGTAGATCATGTTGAGGCTATATAAATTCGGGAAATACTGTTTGCTATGGTCAGAAACTCCGAGTCGATAATTGGCTACATGCGCCATCTCTCACAGTTGAGGCGACCGATCTAACCAGTCATTGGCTGAAGACCACAAACCTTTTATTGGTGAAGCTTCTAGACGCCTAAGTCCCGCCTACATAATGACGTAATGCTGAAATGCGAAGACGGCCGCGAGCAACATTGATGCAAAATTGATACTTATTGGAGTGCTATGATTCACAATTCAGCTGTGGTAATTTAGGTGTCGGGTTTAGCTGTGATCTCTTAATTGCAAATGTTGGCAAAGTAATCTCAAATAATGCGTCGCTTCCATAAACTCAAAGAGCGCCCTTGCTCTGTGAAAATTACCGGAACCTCACGGCTTTAAGGTTTCAGTAATATTCATCGTACTGTAATTACGTGCTTTATTCTTCGGGTGTTAGTGACATGAACCAAGAAAAAGTCAAACCTAAATGTGAATGCAAAGTTATGTCCTATTCTTATCGCAAAATGTAAATACAAACTGTCAGCGTAACACTATGTAGATCTTCAAAGCGGTAAGCCCCCGTGTAATGGACACATTTGTCGTCTTCCCTTTGTACTACAGAACGCATTATATTACATTATATATATCTACACCCATCGCACAACTAAGCAAGTTTACTTGAAAGACCAGTAACACTCCTACAGAGGCAATATATCGCGTTGCAAAGACATGCATCATAATCAGCCTTCCGTGACGCACAAGTTCAAGAACCACAGGAGAGGCCATTTACAAACACTGATCGCAGAGTTTTATTAGCAAGAATTTAACTTCAGATCTGCAATGGAATGCATGACGTCCCATGCTTAAGACAACATGAGCAGTATGGGGGGGGGGGGGGTGGAATTGGCAACTCAAAATCTCAAACTGAGAGTCAAGTTAATCGTGTTTACAAAAGAGAATGAAGGCAGCATTGAAAATTTGCAATAGATTGCCATGTGACTCAGTACAGCCCCTAGAAATCATTTAATTTTATGTACATATCTTGAAGTGTGCTTAAAAAAAATGTATAAAAAAAAACAAAACACCATCAATACCTGAAGGAGACATTTCCAAAACAAGTGCCTACGCCCATCAGCAAGACCTTGTGCGAGATTAAGAGTTTAAACAAAAAAAATATTTGCACACTGAGAAATGTAAGGATTGAGCGGTATGTTTGGCTCATCACACAACATTCAGTGATAAAATGACCCAGATAATTTGTTCATTACTAACTCCTACAGCTTATGGAAATCAAAGAGATTGATCCACTGAAGTATGTATGTGCTTCTATTTGAAGCAGCTGATGAGAACAGGGAGATGTTGCTGCTACATATTTAATCAAGTTTTAATTTGCATTATTGAGTCGTTAAATTTAAATTTTTTCAGGAGCAAGCTATATAATGAAAAAAGGCCTGACATTGTCTATTTGTGTGCAGCTAAATCACTAAAGCTTGTAAATCTGTATCCATACATGCCTCTTAAGCATGTAGCCAAGCAATTAGAGCATAATAAGTAGCTTGGTTAGGCTGCTGATGTCAGTCACCAGCAGTTTTGGCATCTCATACTATTGTATTTATAACCTTTTAATAACAGAGCACAAAACATCTGGCTGAAATATCCAATGCTAATTACTCCATAGACACATTCTCTACTAACCCTAGGCATCGAGTTGTCCATTGGCAAAGGCTTTAGCATCTACTCACAGATGACCAAATGGAAATGGATCCAGTACCCTCCCATCCATACATAGCTGGTACCTACTGTAGCTAGATAATCTAAAAAATAAGGGCTGAAACATGTAATTGAGGTTAGATTTCAATAAACCATTGGCATTCTTTGTAAAAATGCCTCTCAGTGGACAGTCCACTCAGTGTTGATACTTGACCGCCCTTCACCTGACGGAGACCCCGAATTCAGTCTGAGTCTAGCTAACACGTCATTCAGAAATAAAGCCTTGCCAATTAGCTCAATGTGACAGACGATAAAATTTCCCTAATTTTTTTTCTTACCTTAACTGGGCCGTTACCGATAGATGTCATGCTGAATTAAAACCACCGCAACACGCACGAGACGAAAATACGTTCCTGAGAAAAGCAACCCGTTCGGGTGGCTGCTGACAAAATGCTGGGAAGTCTGGGAATTACCCACGTACTTCGGCCAGTCGTTACCTTCTCTAACATTCCTCCCAGTGAAGTTCTGAGACAGAGCGGGGCATTATTCAGCCAGAGGTCGCACAACATGGACGCAAGAGCAGTTTAACAAGGAGGAAAAAGAAAAGAAAAAGAAAAACTGAACATGCATGTTTTTCCTAGTAAACAAAAGCTTGCTTGGTTCGCCACCATATTTACCATACACATACATAACCGTCATTTCATAGATTAACTAAGGCATCAAAAATAATAAATCATGGAAAAATAAAACTGTACGCAAAGAGTAAATAGTAAATGCAAAATCTGAGTGCTTGTAGAGTGTTGATAATGAAGGTACCGTCCTCCATTTGGCCCAGTGCGTTCGGTCGGCGGTTTTATTTTGCAGTCATCATTTGTACGAACTCTGCAACGGCAAAGGGATTAAAGAAGTCGGCGCATGTTAATCCGCATCACACAAGCGACTTACAAAAAATTGAATGTCAAACATGATTGACTTTCACGGAGAGCTTTTACTTTTCTAAGAAATGCCCCAATAATTGCTCCTCACCCAAGTTCATTTTTGCTGCCAGAATTATAAAATGTCATCTTTGTAATAAGACCAGTTTGTAGATAAACCATAAGCAGGGCACACTGACCTTCATAATTGACCTGCCCGTCTCCATCAATGTCGGCCTCCCGAATCATTTCATCCACCTCCTCATCCGTCAGCTTCTCTCCCAGGTTTGTCATGACGTGACGAAGCTCCGCGGCGCTGATGTAGCCGTTGCCATCCTAGGAAAATACACAAAAGCAAGCTTCAGTAAACATTTACGGTTTACACATTTGCGGTCTACCTGTAAACCTTGACATGATGGCTCTCCTCCTGAGCTGTGCAGTCACCCCTTACACCAGCATATTCTTATTAACTTCCAGCAAACAATGGACTTTTCTGGATTTATTCTGCTCTGATGGCTTTGGCGTTGCTTGGCTTCCTGGTGACAGAATGTGAAAAAGTTCTCACTTTGTCGAAGACCCTGAATGCCTCCCTGATCTCTTCCTCACTGTCGGTGTCCTTCATCTTCCTCGCCATCATGGTCAGGAACTCCGGGAAATCAATGGTGCCATTTCCTGCACGTAAGAGACACAATGGCATCCCTCAGTCGCTCATCCAACCCATAGAGCGATTCCTGTCCCCCCTCCCAGGAATCCACTGCCAGCATTTCACTCCATGCCCCCACCACATCCCTCACCGTCTGCATCGACCTCATTGATCATGTCTTGAAGCTCAGCCTCTGTGGGGTTCTGCCCCAAGGACCGCATCACAGTGCCCAGCTCTTTGGTAGTGATGGTGCCATCCCCATCCTTGTCGAACAGCGAGAAGGCCTCCTTAAATTCTGTACATGAAAACACACCAGACATTTAGTTTTTAAAAAGATACATAACACACATTTTAAACGGTGACTCAATGATATCACTGCCAAAAACTGGAAGTCCCTGTACCAAATGGCTGAAAACAAAACATCTGCATAGAACATCAAAAGCAACACTGATCTCAAATAATACATTTAACACAGACTAGTGCTGGCAGTAGCTAAGCGTGTCCAGGCTAAAAAGAGCAGGGGTGACGGCAAGACAGCTTGAGGAATGGGCTTCCTACACTATTCCAACTAACAAGTCTGGCTCTAGTGGATCTGAACCACCCCCACAGTAAAGACATTCCCCAAATCTGTTTAAGCACTCACCAGCAATCTGCTCTTCTGTCAGCTGGTCAGCCTGAAAAAATACAGAAAAAAACAAAGAAATGAACATCCTTGGGTAGCAGATTGTTATCCCAGCGCATGCAAAGGATCATTCCCAGTACAAACATGACAGGCTTCTCAGAAACACATGCCACACGATAGAGGCAGACTGACTGTTTTAATACAGCATTGGCCTGGGGGAGTCAAAGTATTTTCCATGACTTTGCTAAGGGCCAATTAGAAATACACAAAATTGTTTTACTGGAGTGTGCACCATGATGGTTAATTTATCTAAAATTAGGCGTTCTTGCATCACATTAGGCATATTATTAAATCAGTCTGCAAGTGTCCTAGAAAGCAATCAAAATGATGTCAATGGAAAAAAAAACCTCAAACATGACTCCTAAACCGTCCTCAGAAGAAAAGAAACCTAAAATGTGCAATTTAATTAGGCATAAGGCATCCTTCGCAGCAGATAATCACCACTCACTATCAACATCTAAATATATTCTGCTGCCGGCTACTCCGATTCGGCGGTTAAGGCGATACCGATCAATGGCACGAATAGGCGGCTGTCAAACAAGCACACCGCGGGCGGTCAGCTACGCTACAGCTCTGCAGGCCATCTTTAACAGCGGGCGTGGTAAATGAGAGCCATTTAAGGCACCGTCGGTAATGGACCCGCGACTAATACGAAAAGTCCACACGCCTGGAGATAACAGGTCTCTACACACCGATACTATTATATAATATGCGAGCGATGCGCTTAATTTTAATTAGCTACTTATTTTGCCATAACTGCATTGGAATCCAACATCCCGGCTTCGCCAGTTGGGGGGCTGAACACCACGGTAGCCATAAATAATTTGACTCAATCGGCTGTGGTAAAGACCGCCTGGAATTAAATGTAGCTAGTAAATAAAACGGGACGAGTCAGGGAACTAGTTTTCGGGCTACGTTATGTAGCACGCTAGCCGTGGTGTTTAAAAAAATCGCAGATATCCGACAAAGTAAACATATTAATTAATGAAACACGGATTAGATTCCATATAAATGACTACACTGATAGCATTGGTACACTCATATACATGCTAGACCTAAGAAAAGCAGCTTCAAAGACCAATATCAAATAACGCAACGGCGGCTAGTGCTCGCAGCTAACCAGTTAGCAAAGGCGCTTCCAGCTATTCATCCACTCAACCCACACCCGCCGGCTATTTAACCAAAAACTTCTTTGAAGAACGCGAAAACGATCAAATAATCGGGAAAATAAGGCACGGGGCGAGCATACCTACCATGTTCGGTTGACAACTAACTTTTTATTGCTGATTTGAAAACGATGAGCTCTGTGAACTAATGGGCGCGCGACGCTTCCTTCCGCACCTCACGCTGGTAACTACTGTCACTGCTCCTCCGTAGATCAAACCGCGTGTGTTGTGCGGCCCCTGTGTCGGCCGCCGTACTTCCTAACAACTTCGCTGGTATCCATGCGCTGTCGACTGAATGGGGAAAACCGCCACAGGCGAGTAGCGCGAGTCGAATTTGACTTGGACGGACTAACCTATCGGAAAGGGCGTTGGAATAAACATGTCTGCTCCGTCTGCCAATCAAAGTTCCATGCTTTATATATGTGTACTTTAATTGTAAACAAACAACTCAATTTATATATATTAACTTGATACTGATTGTTATTTAATCCTGAAATGTTTTACATTGCATTCCGGAACTTTATGTATGGCGGGAACGCACTGTTTCGTGCGTCAGCTGACCCACTGAGGGTCACCGGATTGGTTGATGGCCACCCGCAATGCGTCAGGGAGTTCCCGCTTGGGAGGGACCGCTCTCACACATTAAAGAAATACAGTAGTAAGATTTACTACTTGCAGCTGCTAGTAAGCGAATGATTTGGTACCTTGTCGCATTTTGTCGATATAAAATTACATACATGTCCACGTCTCTAGATGAACTGACCCACTCGGAGTCAGTAAAATGGGTTTCCCTTGATAAACTAGCCAGGCAACATGACGTTAATAAAATATAAGGCGTGATGTTCTGAATCTTTAATATAGTACTGGCAGGCATCAGGCCTAATCTAAACGCCAACGGGGATCTACTAGGAAAAGGAAGTGTGCATTTCACACAATGTTAAATTATACGTTTGGGAATCAACCCATACTGACCCCCCACAGGTAACAAACATGCATTAACTAAGCCCATTAGCTTGGACAAGACATTTTGTTTTTTAAAAAAAATACATATAACACCTCGATTCTAAAGATAAGTAGTCCGATTTAGGTTTAAAGTTTAGATTAGCATGTTAACGGTCATAATTAGTTTATAATCTGTGTTACGATTGCTTGACATCATCAAGTTTCGTAAGGGCTACTTTTGTGAGGGACTGACAGGCGCAGACACGTGCAGTCAAAACGAAATTTGCTGCATTATTAAAACCCAGTCTGTCAAAAAAGCCAGTGCAAAGTTCTGCTTGGTTAGTTCCTGTTTTTTTAACTAATCTGTCAGCGCATTCCCTTTACAATTCAGCACCATATAACTCCGTAGGTGCAGCGTCGAACCAGAAGACAGCTTTTGTTGAGGAGATAGACACTCTGACATTGTGCCAGGTTCAGCTTCAATTGCAAATAAAGGGCGATCCTTTCTGAAAAAAATAATCATCTTCAACCTAATTTGAAAATAACGCATATTGTTTTCTGTGTGCACTTTTTTAAAAAACGTTTTTCTTTTGTCATAAACAAGTATGAAAAGGTGTTCCTGTCATGATTTGCTTAAACTTGTATGCAAATGAGCAAGCTGACCAAACCTGGAATACTGACATCGCAACTGGATCTGAGTCTAGAGCAATTTTGTGCTTTCTCCTTGGCCAGAATGGTAAATATTTTATGTAAAGTATAATGTTACAAATTAAATGCCCCAATTGGACTATAGCCTTTGCAATACATGGCATAGGAAAATTTCCAGTATAGTTAATATAGATATACTGGGAGTATACATAAAGCTGCAATTATTTTGGTTATGTGGTTTAACACTGGATTTCAGGTAAAGATTTTTTCCATTGTCATTCACTCATTTCAACTGTTGTTTCACTAATTCAATGCTTAAACTAAACTCTGAAGAGAATTTTAAAAAAAACACTGTACCAATGTAATATTGAATAAATGGTCCAATTATACCCTACAGGTATGGTGTATGTCAGTTGGAACTGACTTTCTAGATGAATTAAACAGAATTGCTTCAATGAGTCATTTCAAAATTGAAATAACTTTACTTGCAAAGTGCATATGGCATTATTTAATGTCAGTAGTTTCTCTAGTTTTTTCCACTTCTACATTAAAATGCATTTGTACACAGCCAACGTAAATGAACAGAATGCACGCCTTTTAACAGCTTTTAAATTACTGCATATTTCACATTTAAAAACTAAAAACAGGAGTTAAAAGTTAACATTTGCAATATTGACATTTTCAGCACATTTTATGCACCATAAACATCCCTCTTACAGTAACATCTTAATGTCTACAATTATCATACGTGAACGAAATAAAAAAATAAAAAAAAGCTACCAATGCATGGACTCCAGAGAATGCAGACCCACAAACTCACAAATACCTAAAATGACAGCACTCTTTGCAGCACTTAACATTTTCTTAACACTGAGGCGGACACAACACCCTAGGAGATATAAGGGTAGCTCAAAAGCACCGCCTGCTGGGGGCCCAGCTCTAGCGCCGCTAGTTGCACGGTGCCGCCCTTAGGGGGCGCCGAGTCCGTGCTGAGCTGCACGGTGGCCTGAGCGGGAAGGTCAGCGCCCGTTAGCTTGAGCGTCACAGCCTGCGGTGCCCAGTTGAAGGCAGCCAAATAGCGGCTGCTTTGGTCCCAGCGCCGCAGGTACGCCAGGGAGGAGTTCGAGCTGTGGATCACGTCGAAGTCGCCGTGAATCAGGGAACGCTCCTTTCCTCGCAGCTCACTCAGGTCCTTGAATAAGCTGCTGGAAATTTGAACCCCTTCATCCTGTAACGAAACGCGAAACAAAAAAAAAAAAAAACGGGTCAGCGCAGCAGTTAAAGACAAGGCTGTTGTCCTGTTATACACTAACCTAGAGATATTTAATTTTAAATACAGTAAAAGACGCAACACTAAACAGGGCCAACGGCTTCCAATAGTTATGAAATTATGTCGAGGCTATCAAAAATGTTCGACTTTGTGCAGCTGGTTTTAGGGAAATGCATCTACAGTGGATCTGGAACAGGATCTCAGAAAGCAGATTAAACACCAGATTTCCAGTCACAAGGTTTAATTCAGAAATTACCTGCGTAGTTTCGTTTGTGCCCTTTGAGTCCCAGTGCATGCTGGGAAACTTTGTGTCCTGTCAAAAAGGGAGGTAACATCTGTCACAACTGAATCAAGCAGTTCATTCCTGATGTAGTCGATTTTTTTCCCCCCGCCTCAAGCGTTGTCCTTCTAGCCCCAACCACTCTTTCTCACCTGGTCCTCCAAGCCAATCTCGTCCCCGTAGTTGAACACAGGTGTACCAGGCAGTGTAAACAGCAGCACCTGGTTGAGCTTAACCAGGCCGGGCCCAACCAGTGAGGCCAGGTGACCGTGCGCCCGCTCCCCCAGGTTCCAGGCCAGCCGTGTCTGAGCCTGTGCAGAGTACAGCTCCTGGATGGCCTGCGCACACTCCTCGTATGACTCGCCACCGCCCACCTTCGGAATGCAGCTAGACTGCAGGACGCCGGAGAGGAGCAGGTCCACCTCGGTAGAGTTCAGGAGGTTGGAGACCTCTATGGCGTCCCTTCGGTCCACAACACCGATCAGAAGCCTGATGACAGGAGTATATTACATTATGATGCAGGAACCCACTACTGCCACTAGAGGGTGCTGCTGAGCATTTTATTGCAATGGCAGGAAATTAAAAACCAGTTACATGATTTAAATACATGTGTTACGCAAGTTCTAAATTTATCATTTACGTTCCAGGCAAATTCTATTTACAAGCATACTGAAACCCATGTAAGCACAGGAAAGAGTTCATCTGCCTCACCTCTTCTCACCCATCTGCACGATAGTCCGAATGTCCTTCCAAAGACTCGGGACCAGGCTGGACACACGGTCGACTCCCGACAGCTTAACCCCATCTACGCCTTGCTCAAGCCAGAACACCAGAGCAGACTGAGGGTGGGGAGAGAGCAGACAGGGGCTGTTATTCTAGGTATGAACAGAACGACAACTGGAAACAATATTACTAAATAACACATTAGAACCTGGGCAGGATTGTAAGGTCTCTGGGTTTAACGATGTCCAATTATTCCACTGCAACCTTGGCTCTGCACCATTATATATTGATTACTGAGAAGCACAAGTGCCAATTTAGTAGATGGATCTTCTGAAGCCGCTCCAGTCACCCAATGAATGGCATTTGCCCAAACTTTAGGAAACGCGTGGCACAGAATTGCTCTCCGCGACGAGGAGAGCTACGGACTCTCACCTTGAGCTTCTCAGCCACGTTGGTGACGGACACGTTGGCGAACCACGCCTCCCTGCCGTGGTAGTTAGGGGTTAGGTCCAGGACGACCGAGATGCCTAGAGGGACGTGAGCAGACCGGCTGACAGTTAGCTGGTAATTACAGGCTTGCTGAATTTTACAAGCGGGTTCAGAGGTAACCAAGTGCCTCAAGATGCAAAACTTTGCCAGCCGCACTTTTCCCTCCCCCATTACCTCTAACCTCATTTATTACTTTACACGTTTTGTATTCTTAATGTCTGCTTGCTTGGTTTTTAGTTTTACCATCCATGTTATGCAGCTTTACCAACATTAATCTGATTTGGCACCATGTGATCAGGTTGTTTTGTACAATTCTGCTTATAAACCAGTGTGACATTCATAGATGTGCATTGAGTGAGAGACATGTGTCACAAATAAAATGGTCATTATTACTATTGCTGTTATTGTTTTGTTGCTGTTGTCAATAATAATACATTATGAACGCTAATCTGCAGTGTCAGTTTAAAAACATGTCTTCATGCTGCCTACGGGGTCATGGGAGTTTCCCATTCTAAGGACAGAATGAAAAATTATCAAATTGAATTGGCGGTGGGTCCAAGCAACTATAGGAGGCGGAACCAAGACATCTGATTGGTTCGGAGACAGCCGTTTTGGTCCCGCCTCTTCTAGTTGCTTGGACCCACCTCCTCTTTAATTTTATTGGTTGTCTCTGAACCAGCCATTTTTCATTCTGCCCTCAGAACATTTTTGTGAAGAACTACAAAGAACTACAAAGGCAGTGAAACTGCACAGGGGTGGAAGCCTAAACAGAGCATCACAACAGGCCGACCAAGGGAAGAGTCAAATCCGACTTACCTTTTTTGTGCGCAGTTTGGATCAGACTCTTGAACTGGTCCAGGGTCCCGACCTCAGCAACGATCTCACCGAACTCGAGGGTCAAGAGCTTGTCCGCGTCAGCCACGTGGATCGGTCCCAAAACCAGCCCCTTTACCTTCAGCTTATTCAGGGCGTCCATCTTCTCCTCTACACCTGCGGAGCACGTTTCATTTTCAAAATCACGTACCTCAAATAGGCCACAGAAACGCTGTTATTTACCAAAATCCATAACTTTTCAGTTCGCACGATAAGGACTCTGAACAGTGGGTCACATGGTCGCTACGCGAAAGGGAAAATGCACACGGGGTTCATTTACGCATGTTAGACAGGAAGAATGGGATCTTGCCAGATAAGCAGAATCAGCTGGATTAATCCTGTATGCAGGCCGAGGTGGGCAACCAGAAAACCTGACGCCATTACAGCTTCTGCCTCGAAAACTGGACAGGAGCAGGTGTTAAGAACTGGCGTAGGCTTTGGCAGAATCACAGTAATACCATTATGCCATGTGATCTTGAAATCTCAGCAATAAAATTAGCTGAGCTGGGGGCAAAGTTACGCGGTCATTTTTCGTTCGGCCCCCAGAGCATTTCTGTGTAAGTAAAACTCCAGGAGTCTTTAAAGAAGCATGGAGGGACATTTTTAAATTGGAATTGCAGGGGGGTTCTCAATTTATTTTATCATTGAAGTATATGTAGTAGTTTGAACCAAAGTTGTGGTACTGCAACAGCATTCATCTATGTCCACAAATTATTATACGTAGCAATTTACCTTTCAGGTTGCCGGCTTCTGTGAAGGCGGCCACATCGCCAACCTGGTAGAGAGGTCCTAAATTCCACCAGTTCAAGGCCGGCAAAGGCTCACAGCGGGGCGCCTGAACGATGATGGCGATGGCTCCGGCTAGCATCCCGAGCCAGCCCAGCCAGAAGAGAATCAGCAGGGCCCAGCGGGTCCTCACCCACCTTTAATGTAAATATTAATAAAAAACGCATCCTTAGTGCATCATGTGGTTAATGGACGGTAAAGCAGTCATTCTATCGACCAATGCTACCTATCGAGACGTGCTATCGAGCCTTTCTGCGCATGTGCAATTCCACCGTTTTGGGATTAGGTTTTTTTGGGGGGTTATGGTTAGGGTTATCCATTAGTACTACGGTATGCCAACTCGACAAAGTAGTTTAACTCGTCAGACACCGTTCTTACCCTGGAGTTCCGGCGACTTTAATGAGCTCCTCTTTGGAAAGGCCGGTGAATTTGGCGTCGTTCTCCTCCGGGATCTTCACCTTAACGCAGCCGTTCTTCTCGGTGCCGGTCGGGGAGGCGGCGATGTCGTTCGCAGCCGCTCCGTCCGTCATTGGCTGCTTCTCCGGGTCAACGTCGTTCAGCGCCACGTCCTTCATGTCCAATTCGGTATCCTTGCTCATGATGACGACGCTGACGTTAATTTAATGTATTAAACCTGGGATTTCAAAAAAAAACAGGATTGCATAGAACAAAATGTCTCAAGAAGCAAAACTAGCAGTTTGCGATCCTTTCCGGTGCGGAGCGACAAGATGCGGTCACAGTCAAACATCATTGCATCATCACGGTCCCGTGACCGCCAGTCTCTCCACGTGCACGCCGTTCTGATGCATTAACGGGGACAGCACGCTGAAAAACGAAAAAGAAAAACTACACCCCGGATAAAATTAAGGCAAAACCCGTTTTAACACAATTAATTTTCAGCCCCAGTTCGGCTCACGTACCGACATTGCTGATTATATTTAGCCAATGTAAGGGCCCAATGTTTGCTTCTGTTTGTGAAGAAAAGGTCAAATCATCAGAGTGACTCGATCTTCACAAAGCAGCAACAGAAGCGCAATCATAGCCTTGTTGTTTTAAAAAACCGGTTAGATAATGAGCCAACCTAATAAAACCTTCGAGGATTACAGATGCGAAAAAAACGGATGAGTCCAGTTTTCGGGTTTTGATAGACATCTAGTTGCATAAACCAACTAAATTACCGGATAACAAACCCATTTCCGTCGGTAACATATTTCAGTAATCTAACGCACACTAAATACATGGGGAAAGCGTGCATTATAACAGGCTAGTTACAAATAATAAAATGACCACATACATCAAAGCAAACAAACGACCGTTACGAAACTGCGATGCTGTTTCCCATTGTCTCTAAACATGCGGTTATAAATATATATTTAACTTAAAAATACCTGTAAAACGGGACCCGATACCCAGCAAGAAGAGTGATACCTCTGATACACAGAGAAATCTTGGGGGTTCTGTGATCACGGTCGCTTATAACCGGCGTCTTTAACAGTGTCTGGACCGCCCCTGCTTAAGGTGGAAATGTGGCTTAGCGAGGTTATGTTTCAGGAATAAACGCCCCGAGGTTGTCGCACTTTCGCAAACAGGCACCGTTATCACGGCGATTTTTCATTGCGTTTGTCGTAGGTCGCACTGAGAAAATAAAAACGATGTGTACACGGATTAATAAATCGCATAGAAAATCTTCTACCGGTCCACCTTAACTAGGATACACCCCATAAGCGTCCCCATCTATAGCGTTCCTTAATTCATGAGCTGGTGTTCCGTTACATAAACAAGCTGGGTTTTTTTCATTCGTATGTTTGCTTATTGAAAGACGTATACATATAGAACAACATAGTTGAGGAAAAGTACTTTATGGTTCCCTTTTCTCCTTGTATTAAACAATGAAATCCATGAACGGTGTACATTTCAGTCTCGTGACGCCAGGAGCAAACACCCAGTGCTACCCACACACAGCTGTCTTGGACAAAACTACTTCCTTGTACAATTGCAAAGGTATTATTTAGTAAGATGATGAAAAGGGAGCTCTGTCCACGTTGTTTTAAAAAGATCACATTGAGCTGAAGCCCAAACGCACACTCATGACCTTTGACCTACAAAATAAGTTATTTTGGTTTTGTTACCCATAGCAATTTTTCTTTTACCTTTTCTCTTTTGACCGTGTGGCCGTTGTGGGGTTTACTCTAAATAATGCAATTTTTAGAATAGGGCCTGAGGGGTTTATTTTACATCCATCCATTTTCTATACCCGCTTATCCTACTGGGTCCCGGAAGCAATGGGCACGAGGCAGGGAACAACCCTGGACAGAGGGCCAGCCCATCACAGGGCACACCCACACACCATTCACACACACGGGCAATTTAGCAACTCCAATCAGCCTCAGCATGTTTTTGGACTGT
>JABFEB020000061.1:406833-436778 GCA_019775895.2 Stomatorhinus ivindoensis | reverse complement strand
AGAGCGTGCCTGTTACCCTCTCTCCCTCTCAGAGTTTGCTTTTCACCCCCCTCTCCCCCACTCAGGGCACGCCTGTCATATCCTCCCCCCCCCCATCAAAGCTGCTTGCTGAGCTTGTGCGCCTGCCTCTCCCGGGCTTCAAATGCTGCCTTGGTCTCCAGCAGCTCCTCCAGCTTCCTGCGCAGCTCAGCCACGTCCACCAGGGCGGCGCCGCACTGCTCCCGCAGCATTTGGCTCTCGTGCCGCAGCTGGGCGGCCACAGCAGACAGCTGCGTGCTCTGCTCCCAGCATCGCGTCTGCACCTGTGCCGCCTCTGCGAGCAGGACCTCCGCGCGGAACACCGGTGCGTCCGGCTGCTCCGTCGCCATGGCGCCTGCAAACTGCCGGGAGGGCGGGGCTGTGAGTAAAGCTGTGGGTGGGGGGGGGGTCCTGCTGAGGCATGGGGTCAGTGGGGTGGGAGGTATTAAGTGATTTACCAAAGTTATACTACAGCAGAGCAGAGACAGGAAGACAGACAATCATAGTATCAGCCAATAGAAAAACCCAAGAGGCGTCGTCATGGAAACCAGATGCAGTTGTTGACACACCACTGCACAACGACAAAACGTGTCGTCTGCATTCATCCCATATGTGACATAGCAGGGGGCTGCGAGTTCAGTCCCTGGGGAGCAGTGACTGCGGGCAGTACCTCACTCAGGGCACCTCGCTGGTCAAGGATTCGAAACAGCAATCTTTCGGTGAGAAGTGCGCTTCCCTAGCCATTAGGCCACACGGTTCAAAAGCCATCGGCTCAAATCCCACTGTTGTACCTTTGAGGAGTGGACTGTGGTTCAGTGATGACATCTAGATGTTTTAATATTTAAATAAATACATAACTATTAGGGCAATGCGAAATATAATGCAACAAGCAGTGAGACGTGGAGGAGAGACGAGATGAAAAATAAATATATAAATGATCCCATCCATCTGTCTATCCATCTGTCTATCCATCTTCAAACCTTTTATCCTGGTCAGGGTTGTGGGGGGGCTGGCGTCTATCCCAGGCAGCAGAGGTAGGGCAGTGTGTATTAATATGATATTATAAAAAATGACCACGCCCCCCAAAACATGCAGTCTGTTCATTTGGTCTGAGGTCGGTAACAAACGAGTGAAACAAAATTTCTCAGTACATCGACTCTGCGTGACCCAGAACAATTTCTCTCATTCATTCCTATCGGGCCGGAGTCCAACCGCAGGCCGCTGCGAGAACATGAGCGGGGCACTTCGGGGCTCGTCCCACGGGCAGCGCGCCTGCTACCAGCGCAGCTCATCCGGTCTTCCCGAGACGCCCACAAGCTGCTTACTGAGCCCTAACCCTTCTCCACCGCCGACGGCTGCCACATCCAGCCTACCGCGTACAAACAGAGACTATACACACAAACAGCAGGTGCTCTGAGCTACGGACTATTACATAGCATGTAAGAATACGCTATAAAATGCTAGCAGATGATATTAAATACCTGGGCATTTCTAACAAAAAAGCTTCCTCAACTTACCAGAACCTGATATTAAAATGTCAATGAGCTTAAGAATTAACACTCGATACTCTCTCCTCTTTATATCCCGTACGTATTTTTTTTTCTGTCCTATCACTTTACTTTCTGCGGTCTTCTCAAAGTTGCAGGGGGCTTCTCATTCATCAAAGGAAGCTCAGGTACGGTTTTATGCCGCTCGTTCGCCTTCCCCTTCTCTCTCTCTCTCTCTCCCTCCTTCAGGAAACGTAACCTTAAACCAGGCCATGCGCTAAACCCGGATTACAGAGTCGGATGCAAGAGAGAGAAAGAGAGAAAAGAAGGTGATGGAATACGCGGACGATCTACAATCCCTCGTTCAGCGAGCAGGTGGAGGAACGGAGGAACGAACAGTGGAGGAGTACAAAAAGGTCAAACGGTTCCCACATTGCAGTCATGATCTGTCGCGGCCGATAGGAAAGCAGCAGCACACATCAAATCCACACAAAATAATTTATTTCCTTCATTAATTTACAATCACAATATGACCCGGGATAATTCTGTTTAATACATATGTTGAGGTGTTATTACCAGTCATGTTACTACTACTAATATTAATGGTGTCAGCTTGCTATTATGATATTCATTAGAATAACTAATTCTTCATAAGCTTTTAAAATATTCAACTTGACTTAAAAAAAATAATGAGCGTTTTTTATGCCAAGAGAACTTGTCATAAATTGATTCTACAATAACAGTGGTGGTTGTTACTTTTGCTGAAGTGCGTCCATGTGGCAGAGTCACGTGACGATGCGTCACATCACCGACTGTCAAGCGTGGCTTCCGGCCAACTCCCAAATCGGCCGTCAGCTGCTGTCTCCCGACACGGCCGTTAAACGCTAATCCGAGTGGGCGGAGTTTAAATCGCGAACGCCGCGCGGAGCTCCACTTTATGTCCCGGCCCATCTACAAGGGCAGTGCCGCCCGGTAACCATGGCGGAGCTATTGGAGGAGAACCTACAAATTAAAATAGGCTCGACAGAAAGGTTACCCTTACACATCTATTATACAGACAGCTTGCACCCTTCAGCAAGGTCACGCGTAATTCTCACCGCGACGGTCCTGATTCCTTTGTTCCTCTGGGTTGTTTATAGCCAGTTTGTAATGGACATTAGCTCTATACCCACAAGGTCACTTTAAATGTTCATTATGTATTATATGCTAACACACACACACATACCCAGATCAGCGGCTCCCAGTGAAAGTTGCTGCACCTATAATGTTTCAGTCAAACAGCCTTATTTCGATAATAATTGAAACCCCATGGGAAAATTCCTTTCATACCTCTGTAGGTGAGAGTGAGTTAGCACCGAATGGTGGTACTATCACAGAGTGAATAACACTTGTGGGAGTTTTACTTGTGCACAAATGTTCTGAGCGCAGAAGGAAAAATGACTGGTTTAAAGAAATAACCAATCAGATTATAGAGGAGGTGGGTCCAAGCAACTAGAGGAGGCGGGACCAACTAATTATATCTGATTGGTTATCTCTCTGAACCAATCATTTTTCCTTACACCCTCAGAGCGTTTTTGGTAAGTATAACTGCCATGAGTGTGGATAACACTATAGCCTCACACCAGTAGTGTTGGGGTTATATTTAAGATAAGAGACAATTTTGGGGGAATTTTTAAACCTTCTGATTTCCTCTTGCAGTCCAATGACAGAGATAGGCTAACTAGCATTGCTAAATGGCAGATGTGCTTGTACCTGTGTCATAACCATCAAGGATGAGTCGCCCGCCTGCTTGACATACAGGTCCTCTGTGACCCTTTCCGGAATAACCACAAGGTGGATGAATGGGTGAATAAGGCGTTCAGTTTAAATAGATATTAACTGTGTTGTTCAATTAACAAAAGCTTAGTCGAGGGTGATTAAGAGTCCAGCAGTGAGATGGAAGAAATGGGTGTGGATATGGATGTGGCCGGGATTACTGCACCCTGTCAATCACCGATAATGGGAACCAATCAAGAGTGTGGATACGGATGTGGGCGGGATTACTGCGCCCTGTCAATCGCTGCTAATTGGAACCGCTGACAGAAAATGCTATCATTAACCCACTCTACTATTGGATTATGATTCATATAATTAATAATTCACACACTTGGCACCCCATCCAGGTATCCTGGCCTTGTGCCCAACACACAACCCAGACCAAAACCAGTAGCTAGACGGTGATGTATTCCAAATTCATATACTTCACATAATTGCCACCTGGGGGAGCCATAGAGCTTTATAGAACTGCCAAAGGTATTTTAACATTACTGACCGGTTACAGTTACTCATCTTGTCTTTGTCAATGACTGTGCAGAGAATTAATGACATAATATCTCTCATATACCATGTAGTGTTTTATGAATTTAATATAGTTACAGAAACTTCCATTCCATGAGATGTACAGAGACCCAATTCCACCATCTGGAAAGCACTTATCGTTCTCAGGGTGACTGGGGAGTCTGTCCCAGGCAACGCAAGGGACCTGGCTGGGGAATAGCCCATACCAGTGTTTCTCAGCCATGTCGTTGGGGACCCGCAGCCGGTCCACGTTTTCGCTCCCTCCCAAGCCTCGATGCACCTTTACCAGGTATTTTTAGCTCTTGACTGGCTGGAAGCTAGGAGGCAGATAAGATGTGGACTGTCTGGTGATTCCCACGGACAGGGTTCAGAAACGCTGTCCTAGACAGGGAACATATACACATTGCAGACAATTTAGGGGCGTGTCTTTGGAGTGCATGATGAAATACAAACAACATGGATGAAACGTTCAAACCCCTTATACACAGAGTTGGGACTCAAACCCTGAGCTCCGGAGGCGTAAGGCAACAGCTCTACCCCACTGATCCACTGCGCCAACCTCATACCCAATCAGAAAAAGAGAATTTATAGTCCAACTGTAAGTACATTCCCAGAAATAAACTGGCCCTCCCTCGCAAAAACATCCAGTGACTGTCTCTGTAACAGTATTGATCCTGAGCTAAAAAGCTCCCCCCCCACACACACACACACACACACACACACACACACACAGGTCTCCCCCCTCCTTCCATTGTCTTGTCCCAGATCTACAGTTACTTTCGGACGTTCCATAAGACACCCTTCCCAATAAACACGCCGGACCCATCCTGGGAACGGTCAGGACACTGGGTCGTGACACGGGTCACAAGGCCTGCTCGCAGGACCGATGGGCATTCGGAGGAGGAGACTTATACGCGCGGTGACCGAACCCGAAAAAGAGGCCGCGGAAGGTTCCAGAATGTGTGGAGGCAGATGACACCATCCGTGTTACGTTATGTGGTCCGGTGGCCTCTGCTGGTGTTCAGAGAAGCAGTGATGTGACCGTGGTGCCGGGGCCTCCAGCGATGCCTAAGGTTCTGAACGCAGCTTCTGGTGCAGCGACTGAGGCCGAACCCCCACTCTCACTCCTCCTGCGTGCTTATTTGTGTTTTGCACGTCTGTTTGTCTGCATTTGCATGTGCTTGCATACGTTTCGTAGGCTAATCTCCATACTTAGGGAGACAGGAAGCTCCCATCTCGTGCTTCTTAACCATACGTGTGTGTGTGTGTGTGTGCGAATTCACAAACATGCCTTAGCGGGTTAAGGTCTTAACTGAACACAGATCTGGGAGATGGTGAGTGATGTTCCTGGTGGGAGGGGCTTACAGGACTGCCCCTCCCACTGTGAGACATTCCTGTGTGTTCCACCATGCTCTGGGTGTATGCCCCCCTCCCCACCACCAGCAGTGACCGGCTGGTAATAAAAACCCACATCCGGCTGGTATAAAAATCACGTGTGCATTCAGGACAAGGGACAGACCTGAAAACCAGCCGATGTCTCCTATGAAGGAACCCCACGGCGCTCCGGAGGGACTCGCCTTCCCAGCAGGCTGAGCGACTGGTGACTGGTTTGGCACAGGCATGTATGGGGGGGGAGGTTTGTGTGCGTGGGGTTGCAGGTTTGAAGCCACGTGCTTCACCACATTCATGAGTATCACAACATTCTACAGCCCAGGCGAGCGGACGACATTTATAGCTGAATGGCATAGCAAAGGAACGCACAAAAGAACGTTTTTAAAAAAAAATCAGAAGAAAGCAGTGATAAGCTTACGCACAGGCAGCGGGTCGAATGTTTCATCTCCCCCCCCCCCCCCCACGTCTCTAACCCTCTATCGCCATTCCAGATACTCCTGTCCCTCTGAGAGTCTGTTTTGTTTATCTGTACTCAGTATTGTTTACAATTTCAGTTTAAATGCTGGGGAAAAAATCATAGCATGAGACCCATAACCCTAAAAGCCGTCCCCTGTGCACCTGGTGATGATCCCGGGGGTGGAGATGGGGTGGGGGGGGTGCCTGTCCCCCAGCAGTTCATTGCAGGCACATACTACTCTTACTCCGCACAGAGTCTGTACGTTTCATTTTATGGGTGCTATTTCACAGACCGCTTGTGCTGTATCCAGGAGACACTAAAGTCCTTGTTGCCTCGTTTCGAAACAAAGTAATGTGTGTACAATCTCTCTGCATGAACGCGTCAGTCTCGGACAGTCCATGTGTTCGGGGCCGAGCAGACAGCCAGCTCATTCTGCTCACTCCAGACCCCACAAAGAGAGCAGTTTCTGGGCGACCCATACTCGACACTCGCGACAAATCGTAGTTTGTGACTTTTCTGCTTTTGTCCCCCCAGAACCGAAAAAGTCGTCTAGTGTGACGTAAAGGGCCAGAATCGTCCTGAAGATGACGCTGATTTAAGGCGATGTTGTCCAGAGATGAATGGGGTGGAATCCATTCATTTTGGCGTAGATTAAACACAAAAGGTCAAAGGTCACTACCAGGGAAGTGCCTGAATACCAGTGGACGGTAGGCTGACGCAGTCCTGCATTAGTGATCCTCACATTTACACCTCAAGCGTCACCAGACGACATTCTCCACCTGCAGAACTAGCTGGTGTCAAGCCTGTCATCTTCTGCTCCGGTGTGAGGTTTGCATTCACAGGCAGCTTTACAGAGCCGCTCTGCATTCACCATTAGCTCACCCGCATGATTCCCTTTAGTGCAAAGCCCCTCCTGTTCTCCATCTTCGCAAGACAGCCTGTCACGGTTATTACTCGTCCCCTGAGCTCTGAAAGCTCGCTCGATTCGTCCTCCCACCTCCTCCCCTGACATCCCGTTCTTCCGCCTGTCTCTCTCCTCTCAGGCTCGATATGTTTCTCCTCTCCGTGTCCGTCTCCCTGACCCGCTCTCGCCCTCCCCTGTCCCTCGCTCTGGGTACGGATGCCCATTCCTGTTGGCGGCGGCTCCATCACAGCGCTCCCTCACCATGGCAACTCTCCTCCCCATGGACGATCAGCAAGGGGAAGAACAGAGCATCGCGGTAGTCAGGGGGTCTGTCTCCTTGCCGATTCGTGTCTGTCTCCCTCTCCACATCCTGCTCAGACACCCTCTCTTCCTCCTCCTCCTCCTCATCACCGTACGCCCCTCTCCCCAGCACACCCTGGCTTTCCTCATCCCGTCGGGCCCCAAATCCCAGGAACCCCCCGCCCCCATCCTCCCCCCTGGCTCCTAAGCCTCCCGAGCTCCTGGAGTGGAACAGGCAGGCGTGGCGCGACGTCTGCAGACGGCCCAGGGAGAATCCGCTGCGGCTCGGTGCCAGCCTCGTGCCCCCTCGGCCCCCTGGGCGCCCCGCCGTCGCAATGGAGACGCTACCCCTCACCCTCGAGGGCAGAGAAGTGCTACTGGGGGATCTCCTGCAGCGGGGGCAGTTCTGGAGGAAGTAGCCACCACTGTGGGGCCCCAACCTGGCCAGGGAGCTCCCCCTAGTGGGTAACGCCGGGTTCGCGTTGGGGTCCGGGTCCATGAGCAAGGCCTCGGAGTAGCTGGGCACCATCTGCTGGTTGCAGCGGATGTGCCATTCTAGCTCGGTCATGTCTACGGTATTGACCCGTGAGATCATGCGGTAGTTGGGGCCCCCGCTCTCCCCACCGGGCCGGAAGCCCCCATCCTCGGGTGTGTTTTCGTTGGCATCCTCACCCTCCCCAAACAGCTTCTCCACATGGTAGTGCACGTAGGCTGTCCGGTACTCAGAGACCACACGCAGGGGCCAGGAGAACAGGAGGATGGACGCCAACCAGAAGATGTGGCGCCGCGAGTACCAGGGCTGGCGAGACGGGTCGGGGAAGGCCAGCATGTGCTCGCGGAAGTCCACGTTCTTCAGATGCATGCCCTCGCGGGCCTCCATGTAGTCGTCCAGACCCTCGTTGTCTCCGAAGAAACGGGCGCGCTGTGTGAGGTAGGCGGTCTCGGCCCGGGCACTGGCGAAGCTGAAGCACTTGGTGAAGCGGAGCCGAGTCGCCGGGTGGTCCAGCAGGCCCAGCAGCTCCTTGGAGACGTCCTTGACGCCGTGCCGGGCGTAGTCGAACTCGGAGCTGGCGGCGTGCGTGTTGACGCGCTCGTGGTAGACCTGCGTGGTGGTGTAGGCGTCGCCGTTGCGGTAGCGCGTCACCTGCCGCGTGCGCCGCACGTAGTGGTAGCTGATGGCCTTCCACCAGATGCAGGGCGTGGCCCGCTGTAGGCGCTGCACGCGCTCGTAGACGTCGCTGATCTCCACCTTAGCCAGGGTGGCCGTCTTGGAGTAGCAGTACCAACACTCCACCAGGTAGACGGCGTAGAGCATCACCAGGAAGGCCAGCGGGATGTAGACGTAGCCGTTGGAGCAGGGGCTGTCGTGGTAGAGGCGGGCGCGGCTGCCGTAATAGAAGCCGGAGCCGTGGTCGTCGGCCATGACGGTGACGCGGTAGAAGGAGCACCAGCCTAGCGTGCCGAAGCAGCCGTACATGAGCAGAGTGAGTAGCAGGCACTTCCAGTGGGACTCTCGACACAGGGAGCCGCTCAGGGACTGCTTCAGGGGGCGCTGCTGTAGGGGAGGGGCGGGGTTTGGGTGGGGTTACATGAGTGGGCGGGGTTTGGAGTTAGTTATGGGGAGGAGCCAAACAAGAAAAGACGAGGAAGGGGATAGGAAATAGGGTTAGGGTGAGCAGGGTTTGTAGGAAGATGGATAAATGTGGGCATGGGTGGGTATAAGTAGTGAAGATAGAAGGATGAGAGGAGGCAAAGGAGGGGCAGAGCATGTAAGAAGGAAAATAGAGGGGGGTAGGCAAAGGATAGGGTTAGTCATTATGCAGGAGGAAGAGGGACCAGGGAAAAATAGACAGGAAAACAAGGAAGAGAAAGAGAGGGAGAGAGAAAGGGAAGGTGTTAATCCGGTGTGACTTAGCTGCATTTTATGCAAATGAGAAACTTTTGCATGCAGCCAATGTTCTAAACTGTGAAAGATAACAGGAAGGGAAAAATGAAGTTGTGAAAAGCAGACTACTCCTCAGTGGGTGGTCTCCAGAGGATGGAAGACTTTCCTTCTCCAGTGTAACCCAAACCACGGCAAACAGTGAAATGCGGGATAACACACAGGCAACGGCCACAGTAAATGCACCCCTCCCCCACCGAGGGTGAGGCATTCCCTTGGCTGTGACGGCGGCAGTAGTCAGGTACTCTATAAAGAAAGGATCTGGGAGGTTAATTCTGCCTGCGTGTGTTCGAACTGAATGCTGATTTGCTATTTGCATGTATGTTTATAATGACGGGCAATTACTGGAAGCAGCTCAGCTACAGGGCTATTAAAGGGAAAGTGAATCAATGAAATTAAGTGGATTATGGGTAGAGAGAGAGTGCAAGATGGAAGGAGGAAGGAGGGCAAGCAAGATAAAACAGAACCCAAATCTGACATTATGTATGATAAACTGCATACAGGCCACTCACATTAATTGGACCTTATAAGGCAATTTAGACAATAGTGCTCAATTTCAAAATAACAGATAAAAATCCAGAAGACGAAAGGAAAAGAAGCCATGGAGTCGGAAACAGTGGCTCAGATGCATCCAGCTATCAGCTTAATGTGTGTTTCATGAGGAATGAGCAAGACGGAACTCCTCGCTGGGTCTCTCTATCGCCGCCCTATGGGACAGTTTCACACCTAAGGCTGTCACTAAACAGGGGTATGAGGTGTAAGGATCCAGGTAGTGACGCCGGCTGTACTATTCAGAGGGGGCTGAAAGTCGAGGCTCAACCTCGCCCGCCCCCACACATCCCCAGCACATCAGAGCGGGATACATTATCGCCAATCAATTATTAATCGAGACAACATTAAGAGTCTGGCTTAATGACGGCCTCACAGCGAGATGGGCATCCGTACGCCACAGACACTCGAAAAAAATACCCCCCACCAAAATAGTGGCCACCACCTTTCTCAAGATCCTTTACATGATTCAGACCGTCCCCCGAATTCAAAGGTAACAGCCACATGTCGTGCTCCCGAACCTCTCTGCTGTTGGTGGTCTGCACCTTCGCCGACGCCAGGTGATCCTGAGCCCCCCCCTTTTCATAAATCTCCAGTGATACTCCTGGCTAATAACACACACAAACACAGACACACACATACACACACGTGAGAGAATTTCCCAAAGCATGCTGGGGGATTCCTGGCTTTTACCGGACTGCGAAAAGTGCCGAGCCCATACACTCATAGCATTTACGGATTTTGCCAAAGTGCGGCAGAGACGTGAACGGCCCCCATCTGAATTGGGAGAGCAGAATGAGAGCAGGTCTGGGGTTTATAGCTTCCGGTCCGTGGCGTCTGGGCGAGAGCGAGGCTGAGGTTCGGCCGCAGCGGGCAGCAGACGGGCACGCCGCCGGGTGCCACTGGAGCCCCGCGGGCAGATAAATTATTTAGCTGCTTTTAGGACGGATCCTTGGCTCCGGCGATCATGCGTGGCGGAGCCCCCCCCACAGCAGAAATAAGCCAGATATGTGAGGGAGAGGAAATGCGAGAGGTGCATTAGTGCGAATGTGGGTGTGTGTGTGTGCACGCACGCACCAATATCCGACTAAGAGAGCTTGTCCTTCCTAAAAGGGAGTGGAGGTGTGGTCAGAAGAAATGCATTCTGGGAGGGGACTTCGAGCTTGCTTTCAACTCCTGATTAAGATGATGAAGGATATGCCCTGACACACCATAGCAGAGGGGTTCCTAAAATAGGGTTTACCACCCCTGAAGGGGGTTCGAAGACCCCGGGAGGGTTGTTGTGAGATTCGGCAGCATTATTTTAGAGGTGGTGGGGTGAAAGGATTAGCACCCCCATGCAGGAGCAGATACAAGGGTCAGGATGGGAGCATGTGACCTAGAGGTGGTGCACCAACTTCCTGGGAGGACCTCTGCCCCACATCTCCACCATGAAGGACAGGCTCAAGTTTCCTGGAGGGCGGAAGTCGACTCCGTCCTGTAATTCCCTGAAGTTGTTTGGAGAGAGCCTGCGTATCCGCGAGCGACAGAAATAACTTTGGATAAAAAAAACACACACACATGCATATTATGTATACACACACACACACACACACATATACATATATATATATATATATTATAGTCCACAATTCGCAGGCTGGGGAAGGTCTGTGTGCATCTTAGCTATTGCATCCATGCTTGCCGTTACCGCTGATCACCACAGCAACCGAAATATTCTGTATTTACATTATGACAACAGGCGGAGTGCAGATAGCTTTTGGTGGTTGGGGGGGGGGGGTTAAAGAGGCTATTACTTTGAGTCAACCTATTTTGACTGTCCTGGAAAAGACCTCCAAAAATATGGCTTCTGCAGAAGCAAGGTGAGGAGCGACGGCCACACAGCTGCAAGGGCAAACGAGCGTGCGAAGGAGATGCCTGCTAAGTGGCCAGTCAGCAATCTTCCCCAATCTCAGGCTCTCCCCCCATGAAGGGGAAGCGAAGAACGACTACCTCGATCCACACCAAAACAACACACGCCCACGCGCTTGTAATTTTACCATCACGCGTCTGCTTCACAACAAAACACTTTTAGTCTAAAGCGACCCGGATAGATGACTGGGCCAATTCAGCTCGAGTGTTTTGGTGGATGATACATCAGGAGGCGCCCTCACGTGATGCGAGTGCCCTTTTTCTACTGTCCGCCTGCGGATGGCAGATCTGGGAAACTGACAGAAGCCCGGATCACAGGGACTGAAACAAGCGTCATGCCCAGAGGTGTGGCGGGCCGCAGGAAGAGGTGGCAGGAAAGGCGCTCGACCAGGGCGAGCCGGGAATCGCAGCATCCGCACACCATTAGCAGCAAGACCCAGCATCATACGTTCTGAACCTCATTGTCCCGTCTCTCTCCCTCTCCTTCTGTCTCCCTGGCTATTGATTAAGCTGTAACAGAAGCTGTGAAGTTAGCTTAGTGACCCTGGGTAACAGACAGGGAACACGGCTTGGGGTTTGCTGCATTTCCAATGTTGTGCATCCACGATACAATATGACAGTGGTGCAAACCAGAGGACGCCCACGTGCATTCTTTTAGCTATTTGGAAATGACGCCTGGCTGCATAATGTCTCTGTTTACGATGAGTAATGCTCGTCTAGAGTTTTAAAGAGACAGACAGTCTAAGAGACCGACACAGCCGAGGCGGTCGACCTTGTGTTCGGGGGGCCGGCAGCCACTTCAGGGCAAAGATGGCCGACTTTCAACTCTCATCACCACGCCTCTGGATCCCACTTTCCCGTTTTTGCGAAACGGGAGACGTGACTTTCCAGGAGGTGCGAGAAGCAGCCGGGGAGGGTGCACATGGGGTGCGCATGGGCGGAAGACGAGAGGGTGAGAAAGCAGAGCTTGAGGCTCCGGCGGAGAGGATGAAAGAGTGGGAAGGAGGGAGGGAGAGATGAGTCAAGGAAGTGTGTCTCCGGGGAGGAGAATCGGAATGAAAAAAAAAAGGCTCTCTCTACTTTGTTTGCCACTGTATCAAATCCCCTCTCTGCTCTCATTCCTTCATCCATCTCAGAGAAATCTATTTTAAGGAATAGTGTGGCATGACTTCAGAATGATCCTGAAAGACTTGGCTATAATGAGAAATTACAGTGGCAAGCATATATGCAACACAGCCTAGCTAATAGTTTAGCACATTACATGATGCAGCTATGCATCACAGGGATGAGTTGTTTAAACCTTTCTTTAACTTCATACGTATCTTGGATAATTAATTATTTGTTTCCATACCGACAGTGTCTGGTGGCATTGTGCAGCGGGACGAACTTAATTTTTCCTGTCATTCATCACCTTTTCAAACTGTTTATGCCCAAGCTTTCACGCGATTTATTAGTCGAACTGCCAATCAATCAGAAGCACGCTCATCTGTTCCGCAGGGCGTGTCTGACTGGTCATCCAGCTTTATCGATTGGGTACTCGCAAGAAGACATAAAACCAACCAATCACAGCATGCTTACAAATAGCGACGCACGAATGCGGTACATGGAATTTAGAGTAATCGCCGCATCTCCTTGACAGAGTGTCACAGCTTTCGATTTTTATCTGTTAAGAAAAAAACATTTGCTGTCAAGTCAAAGCCAACACCTCGTGAGTGTGCAGACAACACTCCTCAGCATTATTCCAGAAGTTTCTACCACCAGTCCAAAGCCTGAGTCATGTTGCTGATTGTACCATTCTAGTTTGAACTCGTCAAAAAAATAGTCCCATTCTATGCCCAAAATAAGAACAATCTGGTCATTTTGTGCTTTGAGTAGAGTCAAGAATACACTTATCTGCTTTCCTTGTCGTTCATAATGTCCATTACAACCAGAACCAAAGTTCAAAAGCATCAATACTCCTGTCCTGTTCCTTCGCTGTCCGGTTTTCACATCCTTAAATAATGACAGGAAATACCATTTTCTGAATAATTCTCATCTTTGTTCTCAGACACGTCAGTACTTTCAAAGACTCTCGAAGTTCTCGGAGGCTTGTCAGCTCAGCTATGTCCCGTCCAGCAGCATTTTCCTTGACAGCTGGATCCTTTGTCATCGATGATTGTTCCAAGGCGAAAGAGGTCTACAACCCAAAGTGTTAGCCAGGCCTATGCTGCCCAAGATTAGCTACCATCTTTTCATTCTTCCATCTATGAATAAGCATCAGAGATGAGGTGGGACCAAGACATCCGATTGGTTGGTACTGATTGTTTGGTCCTGATTGGTTGCTTGGACCCACTTGTCGGTCCATCATTCCCGAATGCAGCCTGTGACATGGAAAACTGCCATTCCACGTTGGCCTCTCGTGGACATCAAACGATCTTCAGTATCATCCTACTAGCATGTGGTATAAGGGAAACTCATGTTTGGCTTTCAGTGTTGTATGTGTCAATGACCACAGATTGTAATTATATTTATTATACATAGAATTATATAGAATTCAGTTTTATTTTGTTCGTTGTACTTCCCCTGTCCATTCAATGTCATTGCCCTTTTGTGCCACTGTATTTTTATGTCTTTTATCCATCTCCTATACACATCTCCATGTCGTGCTTAAATGTCATTCATATTTAAATTCGATTTATCACCATCTTCCTTGCCCTGTGACTGACGGGATGGCAATTTCACCTCGGCCTATGAGTGGCTGACGTGGCTGAAAATGAAAATAAAGAACCTTTGACTTGAAGTACTTTCAGCGTGGAGCATAATTGGAGGGAAATCGACATGAAAATAATGCAACCTTTCCCATTTTGCATGCCGCTTTCAGTTTTACTGTACTGTACTGTACTGTGTGACCTGTGCCAGGAAGGTAGGTCACCACTGTTGGCACCTCTGAGTGTGACTTTGGCCGTTCCCATGACTACCAAACTCTCCTAGAAATCTTACGGCTTTCAGCATATATACATCCTATAGGAAGTTCACTCTGTCCAGTCTCTGCGGCTCCCCCCCCCCGGACTCTCAGCATAGGCATCAGCCGCACACTTCCCCACATCCTTCTGTGCCGCACCGCAGACTCGCACGTCCCGCCTCTCCAGCTCGGCTCCACTTGTATTTCCTGTTATTAACATGACGGCCAGGCTCAATCCCCCACTGCCGGGCTCCAGTCCAAAGACAAATGCAGCCACTCCAGCCACATTAAACCTCTCAGTGAGGCGCGCCTGACGTACGCGGGTACGGCCCGGAGGCTTCCATCCACTGGATGAATGTTTCACAAGAAAAAAAAATTAATGATTCTGTTCTGGAAATATTAGCCTGATCTGAGGGAGAAGTGCCAGTGTTTTCCATCATGTGCAGTTTACTGTCAGTTTTGTTCCTTTTTAAACACTGATAATTGACTCCAAGTCCATTGTGTCATTAGTTTGTAGAAGAAAAAAATCCAGATTATGTGACAAGAGCAACTAATGCAGATTCTCAATCAAGTTTCCTGTCTACAAATACTGGCAGTCTTTCAACTATATTTACTCCCTGCACTGTATTTACATAATTCGATCAATAGGACTTAAGCTGTATAATGCACAATACAGCGCAGTGTGCTTCATGGATCCTGTGGTAGTTGTCAAACAGGTTCTAAACCAATCAGATTGCAGAGGAGGTGGGTCAAAGCAACTAGATGAGGAAGGACTGACATCCGATTGGTTGGTCGAGCCTCTTCTAGTTGCTTGTGGTAATTGTCAGATAGGTTCGAAGGGAACTGGGTTCCTTTAATTCATATTGATTAGGTTCTTATGCTAATTTACAGAAGGTACCTATGTACATCAATCACAGGCGAACTTTTGTGTGCTGTTATCACCAAAACAAGATGAAATTAACAACAAGCCACCTAAAAATGTGCATTTGGTAATTCTGTCTAGTTATGAAAAAAGTTCTGTTTGGGCTCTTTGCTCTATAGTTTACTAGATATTTCTGGATAGCACCAAAAAGCGTACTAACTAAATATAAATACAGTTATTACGCAATGTTATAATATTAGGCCTATGTTGTCTAATATTTATATTTGCAGAATCTTTATTGTAATTCTTCCACCCCTCATAGTCCTCACCAAAGCCAAAGACGTCAACTGATAATAATATGCCAGAATGTTGTTGTTGTTATTATTATTATTATTATTATTATTATTATTATTCAGACAGTTTCCATTTGCGTTGTTTTTTTACTCGATTGGTAGTTTTGGACCATAAATTATTCGTGGCAGCCAGACATAAACATTCAGCGGCCATGTCCCAGTGTAAAGGAGGATGGTAGGCAATACATAAACATGGAACATTTTTTTATGGTTTGAAAAAGCGACTCGGTAATGGAAGTAGCGGTGATGGGGTACCGTCGTCGACTGCAATGCAGGAGCAGTGGATAAGAGGGGGAAACACCGGGAGCGTGACGGCACGAGAAGAGGACAGGGAACAGCCAGCAAAGCGCCGGCGGAGCTGATCAAACAACAGCCGTCATTCGGCGTCGTGATTCTGATGCAATAGCGACGCACCAAGGCGATAAGTGCGCCCCTGAGATATTATTATGGGTACCTACTGACGACAGAGCGAGCTGCTCTGACCATGCGAATTAACCTCGTATGGGAAAAAGCTGACCCCGATTCTTCGTCCCCATAAAGCCGGTGTTCGCAGTTTGATGAGAAGCGCGCTCCCGTCTTCTCCCATACCCCACGACCGCTACCATTCGAAATAATTTTTAGAAAAAGTACAGACGAGTGATGATATGAACAGGTGCATTAACTCCGCCTGAAAAATATATCTATTTATGTATATTGCTAAACATGCAATGTCAATAATTTGATAAACGATATATGTGGAAATATGGAAACATGCACGAAATAAGGTTAAAAAATCGCAGCGGTTCAAAACTCTTGAAGTCATTCCCCATCATTCATTTCCCCTTCACCTAATTTCTATGCAGCACATTTTCTGTGACGACATGAAGGAATCTCGTAACGTAATCGATATTATAATACTAGATACCAAATAAATATTCCGATTACAATAGCACAACGTATTTCAAATACATTTTAATATTCCACAGCAACAACAAAAAACCAGACGTGACGATTAAAATTCCAAAGATAAACAAATTCCCCTCCCCCATTACACACAGAGAAACACACACAAACCTAAATAAACAGCTATATCTACAAACCAACAAAAATACACTTATTTGCCTTACCTCCTCCCTCCCGCCACCATTCAGAATGGGCGCCTCTCCGGTCACCGTCACCCCCTGCATCCTGTCTCCTTCCCCCCTCTCCGGATTTCGCCCGTCAGCACCGGAGACCGGTCCAGGACGCGCACCACCCGGCGGGCCAGCTTCGGCACCTCCTTGTGGGGTATGTCACCCCATCCACCGCTTGCTCTATTCCGATTCTCCGACAGCAGCGAAGGCGACTTTCACGCATTATCCTCCGCAAATAATATCCCACCTTCTTCCGTCGCCCTTTCCGCGATCCTCTCCGACAGCCGCTTTATTTATTACGGTTATTACTTTCACCTGTAGTTGTTTTTCTTGGATAGTGGTGACCCACTGAATGGTCCAGGGACGGTAGTGCGTGCGTCTGCCGCTCTGTCCGACGGGAGCCGGGGGAGGGATGGACTGAAGATGGAGTGAGCGCAATAGATGGCGAATTAAGACGCTCCCTGGCGTCTCCCCCTTACAATGACATCACATTGACTGTTAAATTAGAAAATTATCGGAAGGCGACTTTCCCTGCGCACACGCGGACTTTACACAAATCATTGTTGCCCGAGTGATAGCCTATCTGCTCGAAAATATTTAATCAGTGTCCGGGCCAACAAGCAGTAATACCTTTCGTTTTAATTAGCCTCATTAATTTGGGTAAAATTGTTTTACGCGCGTGCGAAACGCGACAGAGTAATAAAGGTTCAACGGAAGATCACATTTTCGAGTACACACATCTTAGGGTAAACATAGTACAAACAAATACGCACCAAATTACGTCAGGGACCCCAAACCTCGGGAGGAAACACGGAGAAAATGTGCAAAATCCGTAACAGCATTGCCGATGCGAGCATCGAGCTCACATTATCTCACGGCACCCTGGACCAAGTGGCCGAACTTCCACCTCATAATAATGCCTCACGTTATTTCTACACAGGTGACTCTGCACATTACCGTACGCTGCATATGCATGGCTGATTGCAGAATGGTGTCGCGAGGTTTCTGTTACATCTCATCCTGCATCTCATTACTAGAAGTCCTGGATTTTATTCTGATCATTTTTCATTTAAATGGCATTTTTTTGGAGTTTTGTTTGCATGCATATAGTTGTTGTTAAGGGCATTTATTAAATGCCCTTAAAAAGCTGTGTGGCTATTTTGATAAAGTTTTTTTTTTAAGTTTCGTACCAGCGTAAGAAGACATGCATTGTAACACAGCACTTAATAGCCTACCAAAAATTTTAAAAATACTATTAACTTGTGTTAACTTTATACAAAATATTTAAAAATACATTATCATTTCATGTACAATGCGCAATATAAACAGGGTACCTATGAATACGAGTAGATGTTGGTCCACCAGTGACGATACCAGAACAATCTTAATAAAATTTAAAAATAAAACTCAAATAAATTCATGATTAAGCCCAACCAGCGCGAATAAAACACAAACACATTAGTATCCTAAATTTATTTTCCGTAGAAAACGAATGGATCACCGTATTTTCAGTATGTTGAATCACAAATATTACGATAATAAAAAGTTTTATACATCATCGACATCTTACATGTGGAGAAAGTGCTGGGATGATCCAGAAAAAGACTAACCGCGCGAGGTACCGAGACTGATTAACAAATCGTCAGTTTTCAGATATTTAAAGAAAATGCCGCCTATTTCCACTTAGTGTTGCATCAAAAACCTCCCGTTGGGTTAAAATACAAAATAAGACAACGAGGCCATAACGCCTTTTACGAAAGAAGATATATTCATCTATAAAACAGACTCATATAGTACTAAACATTGAGATACAAAAAAAATCTTTCATATATATGTATACAGTTTTTGTTTGTCTGAAGTACACACAAAGTTATTTTAGGTTAAGGCTATCAGCGAAACAGCAGGAGAGATGCAGCAACGGACTGAGGTATATTCAAAAGCTAACGGGGCTTAATTGCCATGTTTCCTTCAATAAATTAAAAAAAATCAGCAAGATCGCCGTGAATCTGGGCCGGCTGACTTTCCCCAAAAAACCATCTCGGTTACACGCACCCAGAAGCTACATGACCCCCCAGAAACGGGTTGGTTGTTGTCACTTCAAAGTAAAAACTCAATTAATTCAAAACAGCTCGATTTTGCCCACAGTTTGACTCTTTATAGGCTGGATATTTTTTGCGGAACGGGTCAATTACGAAAACAGAGGAAATTAAACGCAATGCACAATACAGGCTTCCCGAAGAATGTGACACACTGTATCTGATCGCAGCTAAATCCAGTTCAAGACTTTATTAACGAAAATTAAAATAGCCAGAATCCTTGCCGTCGCCGTTAATGGGTTTATATTATCAGTTGGGACACGTGCTTGTTATGAGACACGTGACCTTGGATTTCAGCCGTCCAGCGATTCCCTACTTTACCTAAACAAATGATATGCTGGTCTAACATTTCCACGGCATATAATCCCTCACTTCAGATAGATCCAGGCTACAGGGTAATGGAATCATATAGGTGTTCATATAGTGACCAAATATTGGTCAGGGGCCAGTTAACATGATGCACCAGTGCGGGCAGAGCAGAGCAGGCCCTGTGCTCCCAAGGGAAACTGCATTTGTGCTGCAATAACAACTCAGCAGAACCAAACTGTAATAGAGTATCGAGGGCACTTTGAGGGATTTTATGACTTGCAGACATTTCTGAGCTTCCAGATCTTTCATAGCATATCTACACTCCTTAATGTTTCATGCCTAACAAGTGTCACATTGAGTTGACATTGTCACAGGTATTTCTCGGCACATCGCCAAACGCTCCTCTTCCCTGGGTTTCTTCAGTAACAGCCGGACGTGTCACCGTATTGTCATTTTTTCTTCATTTAACCCTTTCTTTCCTTCTGGACCTTAGCATGGCCATTTAGGGAGTTCAGGGAGCCAAGAAAGACCCCTCTCCTCCTCGTCTTCCCTACCAGAAATTGCAGGGGTAGCTGGTTTCGCCAGTAGGGCGGCGCTAGAGTGCATGGTTTCCAGATGGCGCCGCAGAGCCTCCCGCGCATTGGCGGTATGGCCGCATTCCTCGCAGACGTACAGCTTGCTACGGCGCTCCTTGTACGCATACGGCTGCATCACCCCATGGATCTTCTTCATGTGGGACTCTAGCGAGCAGCGCTGGGTGAAGCCCTTCTCGCACTGGCTGCATTTGTAGGGCCTCACGCCTGGGGAGAGAGGGGGGTGGGGGGACAGCTCAGTAGGGCAGACGCCGAGGAGGAGGCGTACGGGGGCAAGGAGAGCATCGACAGGAGGAGAGGGAGAACATCCAAGCAGCTGAGCGGGGAAGCAAGAAGCATGTAAAGTGAATACTGTCATGTCCCTTAAGAATAATCGGTGCAGAATCATATTCTCACCAATATTATCTATTATAATTAATTATATAATACAATCAATAAATTATTATTATTTTTAACAATAATAAATAAAATTTCACAGGTAATTCAGGGGGGAGGCATGGTGGTGCAGTGGTTAGCACTGTTGCCTCACACCTCCGATGCGTGTGGTGAAATTAAGAGTTTGACAATTTCACCCCCCCAAAATTTGGTTTCCTGGTTGGTGAAATTCATCTTAGAACCCCCCCCCCCACCATGAAAGTTATTTCAGGCTATAGGTCAAACTAGGTAAAGACAGGTATAGGTAACGGATAATTAAAATGTCAGTTCTCTGTTGACATCGTAACCGCTTCACTAGTTTACGTCCGGCATCACCCAGCGATTTGTTCAAATCTGCGAACATGTGCCGAATCAGTGAACGAGCAGATGTTGGAGAGGAATACCTTTGTGTGTGGGAAGGCGGGTATGAAAGGTACGTGTTCCGGAACATGCCGGTAAAATGCTCACCGGTATGCGTGCGGATGTGCCTTTTCAGGTCAAAGGTGTCATTGAAACCCTTGCCGCAATAACTGCACAGGTGCCTCTTGATGTCGCTGTGGCATTTGAGGTGCCGCTTCAGCATGCGCTGTTGCTGGAAGCCCTTGTGGCACACCTGACAGACGAGCGTAGGCGTCCCAGCTGGAGAAGGAGCCAAGACGGCCGGGGCGGGAGACGGCGTCTCTGTGACGGGTAGCTTGCCCGTGGTGACCTGTTCAAAGGTAGGAAGGAGATCTAGTCAGAGATAGACAGAAGGCAAGACTGTTTTTCTTGGTAGCCTTTCACGTTAAAGGTAGTGATTCACGCTCACGAATGTCACTTGATCTTCCTTCACACACATACACACACAAAACATGCTGCATTTCTTTCCACGCGACTTCTGCTGCACCCACCAGCCCCTAGGGGGTGCTGTTTCTGCCGCACAAATAATTTGCAGCCTCTCACCTTGATCTTGGTACGGAGGAAGACTTCTTGGCTGCCAGTGCCATCCTCGTGCCCCGGAGCCCGCTGACCGAGGGCGCTGCACGCAGGTAACTCAGCCGCCTGCAGGCGCAGGTCGCACTCGCGTATCTGTGTGTGCTTGTCGTGGCTCTCGCACCACGTCGACTCTGCCGGACTGGCCTCAGATTGCTCGATGCCATGGGGAAGACCTTGAGATGAAAGGCAAAGGAGGAACAGAAACGGTTCAGTGCACCATTACTGGTCTCCTAAAATTCTGCTACCCAGAAAGACCAATAATCTCTGTACAGCATTATTATTATTGAAGCAGTTACACAACTTCATCTTAACGGCTGGTCAAATTGGAATATTTATCACAAAGCCATATATATTTCATTCCCGATTTTAAATGCAGCCGAAATCTACCTGGTTTAAATAGAATTAACAAACAGACTGCATCACGGTCTCCCTCTTGTGGCGTCTGTCTGAGTGTTGCAGCTGACGTCACAAGTGCAAGAACAACGTGGTGAAAACTTCCTAGACTTTGACATAATTTTTACTTGACTGGGCTGCAGTAAAGGAACCTATGGACCCGTTTGCCACCATCAGAAGAACGAGCAAGCAAACCTAATGCACACTAAACACAGAAAGAAGAACCATTAATGCCACCAGAAACCGTTCATGTGTACTTATTCGGGTGTGCCCGTCTCGTAAATGTTAAAATATGTACAAATATTTGTTCAAAATAATCCAAGGTTATCCATTCACCACAGTCCGCTGTTCTGCAAATCTAAAGCCTGTGCCAATGATTGTTTGTACTGTTTGACTAATGAATATTTTAAGGGGATGCTTAAAATAAGATCGCATGTACCGAAACGGAGTTATTGCTAGGGTTCCAAAAGCAATTCCCCTGCACGCCATTTATTCTCGTGCAGCGAAACAATAACCAGCTTTGTTAAATACCAGATTAAATTGCAGACAAATTTGCAAATAACGGTCTAAAAGAAGAGACTCGTCTTGTTTACTATCTCCAAGACTACAAATACGATCACAATGTGCTCTCAAACCTGCTTTCAATCTGCTATAACAGAAATCAACTGCTGACTTCATCACAACGCGGTTTGATTGTTAATGGTCGTTTTACTTATAGGCCTGTACGCTACAAAGCCAACATCTTAATTACAGTGTTTATTTAAATGAGGTGTGAACGCGAACGCAACAGAAGAGTGGAATTTAAATATGTAGGAGTATGCAAAACAGTTCTGGCGTCATGAAACGGATAATTCGTTTTCCTGGTTTCCATCCGGGGTTGCCGAGATAACCATGCAATGGGTAAATGGTTAACACTGTTCACACACAGGACCTGATTCGGAAGAAAACGTTTCACATCCACAAACTTAAATAAAGGATAATGGACACAACTTTGGTTCTAAGGACAGAACTGTATTCTAATTACGCAATACTTGAGTGAAGCAAAAAAAAAAAACCATCATTATACTTAAGGAGTGCGCTGCAGAATCACTGACATCGAAGACTAGGGCAGGATAACTGGGTCAGAGCTCACCGCTAGCGATCCGTTATTTCCTTCGGCACAGTAAATATTAACCCGTCAAGTAACTAGCGCAGACTTTCTTCACAGAATGAATCAGACCAGCAGGTCGCGTCTCATACTTCAGCTGTGAGAATTACCACCCACAAGAAGCCCTCAAAATCAAAACCCAAAAGACAGTGCAGGTGGCATTTTCTCCAAAAGGTCAACGGGTCTGAAGAAGAACCACTGAACATGGATGCAAAACGCCAAAATCTTTCAAAACGAGTCTTTTACTAAATTCTCTAAATACTCAGGTCATGTTACAATTAACCTTGTTAAATACACACCATTATACTACATTTCCCACCTTTCTCAGAACTAAAGATGGACAGAAAAGCAAAACGTTTTTTCAACATTAGTTGTAAATAAGTTACCCGATTTGCCTTCTTGCGTTTTAAGCAATTAACTACAGTCTCAAACAGCTTCAGGATTGTCTGTAGCGGTAACCTTTCCTAGTGTCAACACAAAGCGATTTGCACCCTTTGTATTCACCGTTATCTGATTTATCTAGGCTCTTTTTTTTTTACCAAGAATTTATTTCAAAATAAAAGACACGAGTCTTTCAACTAGCTACAGAATAAAACATTATTCATTCTCTCATTTTCCACAAAGTTTTATGTGACTTTTGCTACCGCACTTTAACATCTGACGCATTTATTTGCACATCTCACCCGGCACGTAGATCTCTCCCCGTTCGTGGTCCGGCAGCTGGCTCCAGTTCCGCTTTCCAGGTGAAACGCTCACCTTCTTCACCATAAAGGCCCGGGGCATCCTTCAATCTCCCGCTCCGCTAACCTAACTTCTTCTCTCTCCCGTTTTTCAACTTTCCAGAACAGGAAAAGTGCAATCGGCAAAAGAAAAAACACGCAGCAACTACTTTCAGCTTTTGTAGGTGAGACGCGCAACTCCTTTGTACAATAAAACGGCACAGGTTAGGTTACTTTAGTTCATACACTCCTCCCCCCTTTTTTCATTCATCAGCGAAGTTCTAAGGTTTTCCTCTCCTCTTTCTCTGATCCCTCTCTCTCTCTACCATTTACTCGGTTAAACAAACTTGTCTCAGCTGGGAACTTAAAACCGCCTTCATGTGCCCCCTCACATTTGCGGTCTTTGGTTTACCTGAAACGCAGAAATCCCGTTAGTTAGATCGCCATTCTAACAGGTATTAAAGCCCAGCAAGACGAAGGCACCTTCGGGCAGGAAAGAGGGTAACATGGCGCATGCGTGTGGAAATAACGGTGACAACCTGACCAAGGCGGCTGCTGCAGCTATACCTGTCCGACCGGTTTTTTTTTTCTTCTGGGTAGTTTACTGGAAACGAGGAGAGGGAGCTGGTGACGGTGTTTAGAGACTAACATAGTCGCGACAGACAATATAATCAGTCGTCAAAGGGAACGACTTGGGCTGTCAGGTAAAAGCTTTGGCGTCTCCACTATGCGCTGATGCTTAATTCTGGGAACCATTAATTTCTAGCTTTTAAATTTAATAAGAATGGAATATTTTAAATAGGAATATTTTCGTGTTGGAGGTTTTGATAGGCCTAGTATACTTTATCGTTGCATAATTGGTTGAATTTTGCATTTAACAAAATAAATATATTTTGAAAACGTTGTGCAAACTTTGATATTTTTTGCAACGTAGCTGAATGGAGCAGACTTTACTGGTGCAATTAAGAGTAGAAAATTAATGCATCCAAGGTTTAAAATGTGAAAGATACACGAATAATGTTTATATATATATAAAGTTTACTTCTTATTGTAATATCCGATGAAGTGATTACCTGTTATGCTTACGATTTAGTGTTTTGTTACATTCACAAATGTCATCACAACTCTACATAACTTCTTACAGCATCCGTGCATTTTTTTTCCTCGCAATCACGTTTTTTTTTTTATTGTCACGTCACTTTCCCATATCATTCCTGCCTCATGCCAAACATCCACCCTCCTGAATAATTTATCCACGCGTCATATCAGCATCTTTAAAATGGCCGCCCCATATCGTCGCGTTTTGTTGTTGTCTCTTAACTGCACCGTTGTGACTCGTGAATGGTTGGATATTGTTTCTGGCGTTTCAGTTTCTAGGCGTGTGTATGCGAGCAGGGCGTGGGTTTGTTTGGGGTAATTAATGAGACAAGGGGCATTGTGATGGGGGGGGGGGGTAAACGCCAAACACCAGGGAGTCAAATGACGTATGAAGGTTTCTAAATTCACAATTTTAAGTGTATACTGGTGGACTTATGACTACGGTGTATAAAGCACGATGATATCTTCAATAGTTGTGATAATATCTTCAAAATGAGACACAAACACTAAGCCCTACTCCTTGCATGACAAACTATTACTGCAGTAATAAGGATTTCGGGAAGAGGACAAAACCAAAGAGGGTTAATGTAAGGAGAGAAAAGTCAGATGTACTGTTTAAAAAACACATTGTTTTTATTAGCCGTTGTTTCTCAGGATTTATCACTATTACATACATTTCTTACCCAAGATTGCAGGAATTTGACTTTATTTTTGTCCATATTCTTGCCTTTTTAACACCCCCTGGGCAAACACTGGGCAAACACTGGCTAGTTTGTGTCAAGCGGCATTTGTAAATGCTTGAAACGCTAACACATTACCTGAGGGGGCACAACTAACTTAATATCTCAGTTACTACTGGAGTACAAATCAATAGTAACGGTAGGACATGTTGAGCAGTGGTGGCTTAATGGTTAGGGAAGTGTACTTGTAATTGAAACCTTGCAGGTTCAAATCCCTGACCAACAAGGCACCACTGACAGGGACGGATTATGGGTTCTGTGGGCTCCTGGGCAAAACGTTCGCGAGCCCTCCCCCCCCCACAACCACCACAATTCAAGGGCCCTTGGCAGCCAAATGCCCTCCCTCCATGTTTCCATCAGACGCCCTATAGGGTCAGGGGACCTTGTAGGCAGAGGATCAAAGAATGTAGGCCCTCTAAAATAGACAAACGAAAATACATTGTTGATAAGCGTTGCATATTGTTTTGGGCTAGGGGCCCCACGGGCCCCCTGCACCCCTGGGCAGCAGCCCCACTGGCCCGGTCCGTAATCTGTCCCTGACCACTGAGGTACCCTGAGCAAGGCGCTGCCCCAAAGCACTGATTCCTGGGGACTGAATTAGTTGCCCCTGGTAAGTCACATTGTGCAGTGCTACGTCAACATTAGCTACTGATCATTTTTAAAAGAAATACATGAACCGTCATGGTTGATAAATGATGAACGAGCGGGGAATCAGTACATAACTAACACTTAGTTCCTGGTGAAATACATTAAGTGAGAGTGCACTACTGCATCAGTACTTTTACTGAGGACATTGTCACCGAAGTTGGATAAATTGGATTAAAAAACAATTTTCTCGAAAGAATAAGCAGGGAGTAGAAGTGGTGAGTTAAAAATATGCTAATCGGTTTGGAATCGGTATCTCTGTACAGCAGTTACCTCTCTCGCTGTCTCTGTTATTATGTTCCATGGAGAAATCTAAAATATTAAGTTTGCCTTCAGGTAAGATAACATTAAGAGTATTATACACATCCATTCTTTATATCCGCTTGAAATGTTTTAAGAGTTAGGCTATCAGAGAGCATCAGCGTAGTATGTTAATGCATGTATTTATGATTGCCTTGTAACATCAGCACACCTAGTCTACAATTTCTGAATGTCACACTTATGTACAGCAGAGGTCATTCAGATTGCCTCTTATGGTCAGTGGTACGACCTGAGGCGCGAACCTGCATCGTCTCTGTCATTTTCACGCAAAGACGACGTGGAACCCGCACAACGAGAAAAGTCGGTTTAAATTTCACTTTTTGTAGTTGCAACATTAACGGCTGTTATTGTCTCTTACCAGCCAGAATCGTTTAGCCAGAGACACGATTAGCTTGACAAAGTAAACATCCGAATTCCTGCCATGGTATAGTATCACCATCACGGAGAACTGACGTGGCTTTTAGGAAGTATGCTGTGAGTAATTTGAAATGACCATGCATGTTGGCGCTTGAATGATTTAATTGGTGTTTCATCCCAGAACTTCCCTTGGATTGGCTAACAAAATGTGATTTCTCATAGCATCAGCTTAAATACATCACTTTGAACCTAGTATCTTTCGGTGAATTTCACACATATTGAATTTGACTGCACTTGAAGGTATGTTCCAGTCTTTGGACACACCTGTGATGCCGCGGAATGGGAGATGTGGCGCCCTCTACCGGACAGTGGTCGGACACAACCACCTGCGTGCCGTTCTCACTATTCCCACCCATTCATAGCATGAATTGGAGACGTGTCAGGGCACGCGGGTAACAGGGAGAAAAGCAACAAAGACGGTGTTAGGTTCTATGGAAAGAAAGACCGGAATAAATTACATCAGCCAGTGATAGCTGCGGTACGGATGCAGTGCTTTTTTGCCTCATCATCGTTCCTGTTTGCCACGTAGAGGTTTTTGAGAACGCAGTTCTAGTGATTTATTTGCGTAACAGATTTTTTTTCTTATGGTCAAAGTGACTTACACAGCTTGCAGTTTCATGCAGTAACTGAAGCAATTTTGCTTACGTGCCTTATTCAAGGGCATGACTTATGTTTGCCTACTGTATTCATCACAATTATAGTCCTTAAAAAGCATGAATATGCTGTTACACCAGTTAGCATGTTCTCCCTGTGAAGTTGTGGGGTTTCCTCCGGGTACTCCGGTTTCTCTCCAAAGACATGCTGAGGCTGATTGGAGTTGCTAAATTGCCCGTAGGTGTGACTGGTGTGTGAGTGAGCCCTGCGATGGGCTGCCCCCCTGTCCAGGGTTGTTCCCTGCCTCGTGCCCGTTGCTTCCGGGTAGGCTCCGGACCCCCCTATAGGATAAGCGGGTATAGAAAATGGATGGATGGTTCAAATTGGGGCGGGGATATTGAAAATGTAAAAAATAGGGGGGTGGAAGATTGAAATTCATGTATGCAGGGAAGACATCCATACGTGCAATAACTCTATAACTCAATACTACGTCATGATTGCATCATTGTTTACAATCCATTTACTGAAAACTTCGGAAAATTGCGGCATGAAAAAATCAAATACGTTCAGTTATGTCAGACACACTCAATACTACTACTTATGAGACTATGCCAAATATTTGTAGTGGTTGTAAAGTAAAACTGAGACGTAGAACTCTCTTACGTGAGTCTGCATCCCTTTTATGCCATACTCACTGTGGCTGTTCCTTCTGCTGCAAAGGGGGAAAGAGTGTGGCGCCACCCAGTGGACAAAAGTAGCACAGAATCTAATCTTTAAAAGTGATTAATCAAACCTTTCATCGCGTATCGTACAGTTGAAGGTGAAATCGGGATAAGTAGCAGAACAGAATCAGCGTTTGCAGATAGATAAGTGTTCTTTGGAATAAAACTGATACCTGGCTCCACTACTTATATTCTTTACTTGTTTAAACAGGGAAAACCATCCTAACTCTAGATCATACTAAAGGAATTGCCATTCCGGCTAATTAAAAACATTCCCACGAAGAATGACAAACCGTTTTTAACGACTAACATACATATACGTTACTCCAATTGCATTTCTTCTCTTGCCCTTCATTTTCCTTTTGTTGGAAAATCATCCCAAGACGATGCAAATAAAGTCAAATCACGAGGTAACCAGCTGCATTCTGAAGCTATTCCACCACTCGCGCTGATGCACACTGAATTCATTTTCAGTATTCCTGGGACCATTTAAACTGCCTGAGTCATAGTAAAGTTAGGTCATACGACATCTTTCCTTGAAAGAGTGAATACCACCACTATCCACTAGGGGGCCGCCAAAATCACATAGGAAAACTGCGACCATCCAATATTCGCATGTCATTTTCAGTAGAAATATATTTTTGGGCACTAGGCGGGGGTGTCTGGAGGAGCCCCCATGGGACAGCTGTACAGCAAGGAAAAGACATCAACTCTAAACACACAGTGGGGGCAGAATTCAAACTATGACAGTGTGAGGTTACTATGCTACTTCCAAAAGACACACAAAATTTTGGTATTAATCAGTCAGGAGAGAAATGTGTAAGCAAGGCATAAGTGGGTAACGGTTACAGCACAAAGACGAGGACGAAAGTTAGTTTAGTGCTTTTTTTATTAGAGATAAGGAGATGAAACAAAATCTTCCATCCACTCCTCTCTGACCTCGGGCCGTTTCATCTCTGCACCCCTTGCCGCTAATCATCACTACCTGTAGCAGATTTCAGTCGTCGTCAGTTGATACCCACATTCGTCTTCGTAAAAGGAATGCATTTGCTGCCCACCCACCCACCCCAACAAACAATTTGTTTGGTTTGAATCACATGATATTCAAGTAATATTTAACTGGAATTATGTTTAAATCACAAAGTTAAACTAATGGAAAAAAAAAATAATCATGGGAGTGCGATACAGCCTCCCACTGAAAATGTCCCCACCGAAACGTTACGCAAACGGTCCTTGAATTATACCTAATCTCAGCTAAACAATTATGTAAAAACTAGAAGTTTGGCAAAATAAAAGGTAGATAATTAAGAAGAAACAGTGTTCAGCAATATTCAAGAATGAGCTCACTGCCCCAGTTCCCTCTTCACCTTCATTTTGTAGCAGATCCTATAGCCCATCGAACTACATCACCCACAACCCCTCAGAACTGCAATTTTAGTTAACCATCCTTCATAACTCGCTTTTGTATTTTGTTGTCCTCCATTATGTATCTGAATTGAAATGACAGCGTCAAATTTCGGAAATTGAAATATTTAACCCCACGCACATGCCCACCCCATCACCCCTGCCCGCCTCCTGCTTGTTTTCCCAGTCCCCGTTATGTCCCAAACTGGAATGAACAGCCAAACCCTATGTGATATAGTAGTGTTTCCCCACCCCCTACAGGCCTCGCTTGAAGCCTGGGACTAGACTGATACAGGGCTTCCTTCAAGAGTGATCACTGACTGGCCGCCCAGCTTCTCTGCCAGGGTGCGTCGGTCCTTGATGTCATCCAAACCGTTGACTTGCCACTCATGTTTTATACCTGAAAGAGAGGAAAAGGAAACCCGTCAGTTTCCATGGCTCTGAAAGGACAACAGTGGCTGTAGTACCGCAGATCTTCTGTAATGAGGTAGGACACTTGGGTATTGTGTTTATTGGTTAAAAGATCTGGCACGGTAATTCCGAAAGAACGGTCCTCAAGGACTCCTCGGATTGCACAGGGTAGCTTTTGTGTTCCCAATAAATGACCAGCCATAAATGTACAAATACAAAGACGGCAGCGAAGGTTACGTACACAGCACACACCAGAAGCCATATTCATGCAAGCTATCTCCCAGGGTCCTAGTGCACCCTATCCAGCACTCACCTGTGAACTTCTTCTTGATGGCGTCCTTAGAGCTGGCATAGATCATCTTGCTTTTCAGTGGGGCGTTCT
>JABFEB020000061.1:390109-406805 GCA_019775895.2 Stomatorhinus ivindoensis | reverse complement strand
CGGGGGTTCAATATCCAGGACACAGCCGGCACAGAAACCACTTCTCCATATACCTCAGCTCCTAAGCCCAACCCCACCCTTCTCACCAGAAGATAAAGACCAGGTCCTCCTTCTTAGTCTCCTTGGTCTCATATGTAGCGTCATAGAGGGCGTAGCGGCAGTCGTTGGGCGGTAGCATCTTGACGAAGTGCAGGTAAGGGTCCTCGATGGTCTCCCCCACCTCACCCATCAGAATCTCACGGCCCTCCTCCAGAATGATGTTCCTCTTGTCGTCACTCAAGCAGAACAGCACCGCCTTCTTCCGCTTCCTCTTCTCCTCCTCGCCCGCCTGCGCTTTGCGCACCTTCATGTCATTGAAGACCGTGATCACGTCGTCGGTGACTGTTACCCCGGAGGCCTAAGATGGGAGGAATGCAAGACGTCAGGAAATTATGTATTTCTTAAAAAAAAAAAATCGATTAAGAGCAAGGACTAGACCCCGCCCCCCCCTCAGGCAAAAGTTAAAAAATTCCACAGAAAATGCCATTCAGCATTTCAACATTCATACTTGGGTGCCCCCAAACAAACTTCGGGACATCAGTGAACAAACCGTTTCTTGTAATATTTGTACACATTTATTATTTGAAGAGACAAGTTTAACTACATGTACAAGTGGAATGGAGAATCAGGCAGATTTCCCACAATTCCAAGGACTTAGTTTCTACAGTTGTATAAGCATGCTGATGTGGCCTGGAGAAAGCAAGTATTAAAAACTGGAGACGTCAAATATTCCCGTAAACAAAGCACTGGGCTCAGAAGACAATCACCAGTCTTACTGACAGATACCTTAAAATGGTATAATAGTGGTAAGCTTTTGATTCCACACGACAATGATTAAATAACAGGGGGGAAATGCATTACTGTAGCAAAAAAAGTTCGAGGAAGCGTTGTATTCTGAATTAGTGTTTATGACAAGGAAGCCACTATGGTTTTAGCTCACCACAACAAATCATTCACTAGATATGAACTTCAAAAATCAACATGAATACCTTTATTTAAAACCCTATTTTACCACCACCCCTACTCACTTGGTGGAGTCAGGCTTATACACACTGACAGCTAACATTTCAGTGCCAGTTTTAATGTAAATGGAGTCCAATCACAACAGCCAAACCAAAACCTCTATGAGGAAAATTGGTTTATGATGCCTGTGCCAATGTAACTATTTCAACCTGTGGGCATTTGCGGAACATGCCGAACACCCGCCGTGCGTCAAGCTAAGAGAATCGTCATGTGGGCCAGACATCCGCCAATCCTCGAGTTCAATATAATAAAAAGTTTAAGCAAAAACAGTCGGCAGCTTAAAGCACACTGACAGGACGTGAAAGGCAGTGCCCCCCCAAGGTGTTTTCTTCAGAGGAAGGGTGGGGTCACAGACAGGAAGGGAGTGGGAAGAATGCAGACAAGTTTAAGAGCTTGCTTGTGTGGACGGTTTTCCAGTCACACAGCTTGCACGAGGACAAATCTGTGGAAGACCAACAAAACGTGTCAAATGAATTCAATGCCAAAATGTCGAAAATTAGATGCCCACCCCCCCGCCCAACACCAAAAATGAACACTGCTTGTTGATCAGGATAACACCACCATCACAGCAAGGGTAAGCAGAGATAAGCATTTCCTTCCACCGGAACTTCTGGAATTGTTCAACTACCGAGGAGAGTGGTACAGCGGACACACCAGCTGGAACATTACTTGGCAACCCCCCCCCCCTCCAAAAACAAACATGTCCATGGGTGGGAGGGAAGGGGGAAGACACCGAGAACCAACACTGTCAGTCTGGACATCCTCTGATCCGAAAGCGCATAAACAAAGCAAACTATACGACTGCCACATCAGTTCCGTGCAATAAACAGGCCTGGCCACTAGGTGGCCCGAAGGCTAAAGTTTTAGCATCGACTTCATTACTGCGCTTCTCTGCTAGACACCCATTCAAAATACAGAAAGTGGGAGTCAAGGCAAGGCGATTAGAACACAGCCCCAAAAATGATACAACGTCAAAGCTAAACATCTGACAGGGCCGTGGGAATTGCTAATCTAATTTTCCCACGAGGAACTTGTATGCCATTAAGAAATAGACCTGAATAAAACCACAGTTACCGGATTAGGCATTAACAGATGATACTCACACAGTTTAAGTATTACAAGTTGGTTTGCGAGATAAAAGAACTAACCAGACTCGACGTGGTAATGTTCCTTCCAAAAAAAAAAAAAGATCATTACAATTGTCACGGTGCACATTCCTGCCTTTTAAATACAACAGAATTCTATGGGAAGCATAATGGAAAGGGACGCCATTTCATGTAGGAATAAGTGTCGCGTAACTCAGCTTTTAGTTCCGGGTGGTAACCTTTTAAAGTACACTACTAATTAGGCATGAGGGGGTTAACACAGGCCTATAATCTGAAATCGTTAAGAGTGACACTGCAAGAAATACTCGGCATTGTAAGACTGTCAGGTGACCTGCAAATTAGTCAGCGAAAGCAACCAAGCGATCCGTCAAACAGGACAGTAGTTGGCACAGGGGTCGGTCTCTGGTGGGTCGAATCCCCCATGTTCAGAAGGGGGCTGTATGTACAAGGTGCTTTGCAGTTACACTGCACTAAAACAGCGGCCGCTTACAATACTGAAAAACGAATCACCAGTATTGCCGATACCACAGATACTTAACCATAAAACCAGTTGCTAGGCATCAACAATTCGTTACACCCAGGTAAAATCTAATGATATCTTATCAGTTTCCAGTTCAGATTTTAAATCGCGTAATAAGGGTTTATGGCATGCGGATAAGGGCTGAACTTTAATCGCATAGTGGGGGGCGCAGGTCGTAGTGGGGCAGCGCGGCTGTGGCTGCAAAAGGCCGAAAAGCGCCCAAAGGGGACGAGAACGCCAGAAAGGACATAATATAACCCGCGGGTGTCTAACTGGACCGGCCCAAAATTAACACCGGGAACAAAATGGTGGATCGAGCCTAATTTATATTCGCTAGCGAGGGCCGCTGCTACGCCAAGCGGCCGGATCAATGCGGCCGCATGTGCGTGAGCGGAGCAACCACACCCCGCCGCGCAGCCCCGTGACAAGCTGACTGCCCCTTCAAACGCTCGCGGGGGCTTGCCAGGCGATGGCCGACTCACTCAGCTAACATACCGCCATGCAGACACCCCCGATCGACTGTCGGACGTGCATTTTCTTTTAATGGAAAAATTGCACTTTAAGGCAACGGTGAGATCCGGACAGAACCATTAGAAAACCGGCAAAGCAGGGCTTGATCCCCGCAAGCCACGTTTTCTGTACGCTTGGGTGCAACGTCTTCCACCCCCCTCCCCTTTCAAGATAAGGTGTGGAACAAAGAAAGAGGGAGGAGTGCGGCGGAATAACATGGCCACCGGCGAAAGTGCGTAACGCGGTCGCCGCAGAGCCGAAATCACGCCCGCAGCGGGGAAGCCTCGGCCGGCCGCCCAGCCATCGGAGGCACCTGACCTGATTCTGCGTACCGGGCCGTGATCTTTTCCCGGAGCGACCCAAAGCGCCATTTTAGACCGCATAAATAATGCCTCGCTGAATGCCCCCCCTCCCGTACATGGCTGGTATTTTGCAGTACGTGCGCCCATCTCTGCATGAACTGGTAGTTAGGATACAAGGAAAAGACGTAAGCGGGAGGGGGAAATAACTACTAAATATCTTTCGGTAAAGGGGTAAGAAAAGACCAAGCACCTTGGCCGTGTCACGTAGCCGGCAATTTATCAAAAAATGCGGCAATAAGGAGTCACCCCCAAGTCTGCAAATTATTAGGGTCAATTTAAGTGTTTGTGGGCGAGTGAAAAAAATCCAATAATAAAACCTTGCCTCATCTAGGGTGGGGCTCAAATAGCCATTACGAAGGTGTCTGGTCGTGCATTGAGGTGGGAGGAAAAAAAACAAAAATAAAGATTAAAGATGCAACTAGAACCGCTCGCCCAAGGCCACGATAGCGGCTCGCAGTCGCGATGCGGCACCCATACGGAGTGCCTGCCACCCGATCCATTATATGGCGTTTATAGGATTTTTTCACTCCCCCTTCACCGTCAACCTACACAGACGACAAAGGGGATCCGATCCAGCAGGAGCACTTTAAAATTACGACGCCGACTCATATTCCCTTACTACAGGCGATCGCCATAGAGCAGATGGCGTGCGTGCGTCGGCTGGAGGACGTCTACCCGGCAGAAGAAAGCCCCGGAGACACAGGGGCGATCACGGGCTCGCTAGACAGAGAACCGGCCCGGACTCACAAAAAGGATGATGGAGGAAATGGCGCCAGTGCCCCCCCCCCCTCGGATTTTTTCCTCTCCTTCCAGTATCCCGGCATTACCATTAGATATAGAACCAGACCCCCCCCAAAAAAAAACCCAATTGTGCATCCGTCGCTTCAGATTATAACCTCCTATAAATGCTGTTGGTTTCCGCTAAAGTTGCATTATTTTAATCGCGAAAAAGCAGTATGCGAGTCCCGTGATGGCCATTTCATTCGAAATTAACACACAAGGAACCATTACAGATAAGTAAACGAGACGAAATAAGCCAAAAGGACGCAATACGGCCACTCCTGACAATTCGTAATAGACGAATGTGGATTTTTTCGACCCCTTAAAGGCAGAGAAATTAGACATTTGCGCAAAAAATACAGACATACCATGGTTGTCTCTGTGTCGGCGTCTTAATCGGAATTGAATGGAAGGCGATGCGGTCCCGTTCTCACACAGAGACGGACGCGCGCCTGTGCAATGACGGCACACCGGGCAGCCACTGAAAAGGGGCATGGGCGTGCAGGGGGCATTATGGGAAATGGAGTTTTGGTCACACTGTCAAGGTGCAAAATGTTAGCAATTAACAGATACAATTAACTACAAGTGCCTAATTATCTACGATTTAGCTATTTTTGAAGCGCATATACTTCCGGATTTATCGCTTGCTAAAAGCAATTCGTTGCCCTATTGTGAGTTTGTCTTTTAAATTTTTAGCTGGACAGCAAGAATAGTCTCTGGATATGTCTTTTGGTTTAGCATTAAGTTAAATTGCATATCTCAAGTAAACTGACAAGCTTAACGCAACTTTGTGTAACCCAACATTTACACTTCGTATTTTTAAAAAAAGTATAAAAATTCCTTTACTTCCAACCAGCCTGGTCTACTACAAAACACCATTGTAACACTTCTGTGTGGGTGGAGACTTGTACCAGACCGGTACCAGAAATAAAATGTGAGGCATCCGTTCTGTTTACCGAAATACTAAACACTTTCATCGGTAAACGAAGCTATAGGGATAATTTACTGAAACCCGTGACAGGACGTTAACAGTAACCAGCCGCCTGCACACTATTATGCATTGTCTTTAAATACGACTCAGAAATTTGGCATTAGTAACTCATATACTGAACAGGCTTGTCAGATTGTTGAAAGCATGATAGCAATGCAAGACACAAGTTATACGTTTCTTAAATAGAAAGTTCCAGTTTAGTTTGAATTGTGGGTTTTCTCGCCACAATCGATGCGTGGTTTAGATGCGTTGGTTTCCCATCGTCTGCTATGCATTTGTGTAGAATATCCGGGGAATATTCTGCCTTGTGCCTGGCGCGTCTCCCTCGTGACGCTACAGGTTAGCCAAAGCCCTGCACTAGATAAGTGGACCTGGCAAGATGGCCGGATATATTTAAACCTATAAATCAGGTCTTAATAGTATAGCTGTTGTGTATATATAAAGTAGCTATTAATGATGCCAAGATTAATATGACAAATCAATTTATAAGCTATGTTGGCTCCCAAAGTGTACCACCAGACACAGGGCCGATTGGAAAATTACTCATCCACCGTACTCTAACCGAAGATCATTTAAAAACCAATACCCAATAAAAAAAATCACAAAAAGTGCTTGTATATTTCGGAATGTGAATGTGCTGGAGTAAACGACATTAATTTGTATTCATATTTTAATAGTGTACTTTAAATACCTTCTCTATAATATATTTTGCATTTTTAACTCTGTTTATTGAAAAATAAATAAATAACTTCTATAAACAGAATAATTAGCTCATAAATGAGCTAAGCAGCAGATAATTTTCAATGTGACAAGGAAATTTCAGTGATCCCGTAAGGAGAAAAATGAAGAGGTGACGTGCAAGGTGGAAAGGACAGGAAGCCGTCAGGCGGCGGAGGAGCCAAACAGAGAATCCAGTTAAGCAAAACCGCATCCATCGCTACAGACATTTCAAATCCTGTCTGCAATCCTGATCGTCGCCTGTTCTGTTTTATTTCTATCACCATCGTCATCATAATAAAAAACTGAATCCTTTATCTCGCCCTCTCTCTCTTCCCCTCTGTTCTCCCTCTCTCCCTCAGTTAAGGTTAGCTGCGCATGCTTCCATATAAGGAAGCGAATGTTGGTGGCGGTGCACGCGCCTCACCCCACTTCACGCATGTTAAGGCGGCTCGCGGCGCCGATCGCCATATAAGGCAATAAGGGCAAAACCATTTCCAGTGCAAAACCCAACATGATGGAAGGCGCGGATCAAGCCCTGCAAGCTGGAGAAGGAGAAATAAGGAGAGTGTGAGCAGGGAAGCTGGGATTAGCGAGTGACCAAGAAAGGGGCTGAGACAAAGAAAAAAGTAGGCGGGGTATAAACAACCTATGCAGAGAAGATGATGCTGCATTTTCAGACCATACCACTGAATTGCTTAATAATAATGGTATTTATTCTAGAATATTTTTAGTTACTTCCTGCCCGTCGTTTAAATATTGCTGCTGATGGTTTGACACATTTAATAATTGGGAAATATTTAGGTGCTATCATGCAAATGTACTGCAGTATTAAACGCTGCAATTATTGTGTAAGCTATTCTGATTTGCTGTTAAATATTTAGGAAAATGCAGCTATTCGATTATGGGAATTTTGTTGTATGTAAACGATATTCCGAAATCCATCCACTCACACACTATGGGAAATTTAGAGCTTTGCTACTTGTATTTAGGCTGCGAGAGGAAACCTACGTCACACGTGAAGAACATGCAAACTCCACACATAGGATGGAAGTGGAATTTGAACCCCCAACTCTGAAGATGTAAAGCAAGAGTGTTACCCACTGAGTCCCCCATGGTACCCGGATAGTGAAATAATATATATTTATTTTTTGTTGATTAAATGCTTCCACCTAGTGTTCATCGGGATGAATTTCATCTTGAAATTTATGATGACTTGGTTATATGTCCAACGTAAAATGCATTTACAACGGATATTACGAAAAGATTGGAATGAAAAAGGGTGTGTTAGAATAATCGAAAATTCCTGTTGTCCCGTTGTAGAAAGTGCACAGAATAAACATTCGCGATAAAAAATAATCTGAAGGATGAGACTAGAAGCTTACGTAACAGGGTAAAATTCACAGCAGAGGTTTATCTCTGGAAATCTATCTCTTGCAGGCAGCCTGCCCTTCTCCTCTAATCCCAGTGGTGTGCAGGAGGAGGATATACAATGAGAGGTTTCTGTTCCATCAGTTTGCAGTACAGTAGGTATAACTATGCCAAACTATGCATTCTCGCTGAAAAGTCGTGATGAAATACTTGTGGGTTTGGTTTTACGTAAATGGTCAATCTAGAGTTTATGGTTACGTAACCGCTGCAGACATTTGTAATCATATTCCCGTCAGTCTTTTGTGATTTGCTGAGATTGGTGGTTTTCTGATAGGATGCTACATGTTTAGAAAAGTTATATTTAAATTTGTAGCCGCACCTGACCTCATTATGGCAAAGCCTTGTGTACTGTGAGCTACCGTGACGTGATGCCACGTTACATCACTGCGATCGTTCCCGTTCCACCCTATTCTCTGTCTGAGGTTGCATTTCCTATTCCACAGAAGTACTGGAATGATCCCGTTGTAATTTGAATAAACACGATTCGACACATGATTGCATTCTCGCTTTTGTGTCCTTCATGTGAAAAACTGTATACCACCATTATAAGATCTATGTAAGCATAATCATTAATAATTACGAAAAACGCGACATGGTTGTTCTAAAGTAAATATGATTGGATTTCAGTTGTGCGATTGGATCAAATGGATTGTTAATAAAAGGATTCTGAAATCGGTTTAGATCATTTGATCCAGTCTTGGTTTTGATCTGACCATCAAATATTTTTTGTAGAATTTGGATAGCTTTGATCCCAAAAAATAAGGATTACCCTGATCCTATATGTGTTTTTGTATCAGGGTGGATTTCAGGAACAAAATGTAAAAAATCTTCAAAATTGGTCAAGTAATATATTTTGCATTTGATTTGTTCAACCGTTACAGTAATAAAGTAGTTCAAATAGACATTAGGTTACCCATTAATCCATTCAGTACAGTAAAGTTAAGGAAAATATTTTGTTCCCATCCACCAAATAACTGTCTGCATTAGAGCAAATTAATTTAATTGTAACTGTTACTCATCCCTCTGTATTGAATACATGGACACCATCATCAGAGATGAACCAGTCAAAAGTATTTTCTTACAATTACATCCCTTACTCTTGATAACTGTAGGATATTTAGCCTTTTTATGATCTGTAATACGTGCTCAAAATATACACACTGTATTTATGAATAATGTTTATTTGTTTTTATTTATTTGTCTGGTGTATCAGGGGTCTGACTGTTTAATAGAAATTGAAAACAGAAGGGGATGTTTGCATTATTTTATTGTGCTTTTTGCTGTCTCTTCCAGTCATGACACTTTAACTGAGCCCCCCCATGCAGGTTATTCCACCAGTTGTTCTTTACATAGCTAGTAGCCTACATTGTGATATGTTGTCCCATTTAGAACACTGGTAATCCAGATTTGGCAATCGTGAAAAGTATGAATCCGGATCAGAGTAATCCAGTCCAAAACTGGCACAAAAGTAAGATGTATTACCTGATCCTGGATAGCAAGACATGGTATTTCCATATCAGGGTAATTTTGATCCAGATTAAACTTTTTGAACAACCGGGCCCAGATGATTAAATTCTTGTGCCTTTATATTAGCAAAGTAGTGGAAATATGATAATAGTATAGCCTCCCAATTTTGGTTTTCACTAATAACTATACATCGTCACCGCTGTGCACAAACACTTATGATCATTAGATCCACATAAACCAAAATAGCAAATAAAAAACCAGGGGTGTCAAACTCCAGTCCGGCCCCCCAGGACTGGAGTTTGACATCCCTGGTTTTGACTTCCGCGGTACAGGTTTAAGCTTTATGGACCTTCATTATCTCCGTACATCGGTCGCACATGGCGCCTGGCAAATGTCCTCGCTAAAACTGACGGTATACTTGCAGACAGTTAGCTACTTTAAATTGTAACAGATAATCAGTTGCAGTGTGAAATATATGTTTTAAAAAGACGGACAAACAAATTAGAATGGGGGCTCGGTATTTGTATTTTGCCTTTCTAGGTTGTCGCCCCTGTTCAGTCACGCCGTGCTGCAGGAAATTTTTTGGTCACCAAGTACTTCATTCGCCTCAAATGCGAACTTTTGACACTAACGCAATGCGGAATCTGACATTGAGCAAGGTTTCAAACATTACTGGCGGAGTTACCCTTATCACAAACGGATTGTCACAAAAACTATCTTTGGGATTAAATTCAGGTTCTGTGTGGCGGGACTCTTTGAAAAGGTTATGTATGCAGGAGGATGCGAGCATATTGAAAATCGCCCGGAAACACATCTGTCTGAGAGGCTTAAAGCCAGTTAGTACTATTTCGCAGATGCAGAAAAGATGGTTTTACGTGTCCGTGAACGCAGCGTTTCCGCGGTGCTACTCCACCTCTACTGCAGTAGCGAGAGACGTGGTTCTGTTCGAGCACGACCGAACCGGTTTCTTTCGCCTGCTGACAGCGTTTTGTGCATGTCAGGTGCTTTTCTGGACGTACTTGGCTCACTTCGCTTTTACCAGTCTGCGAAAGACCGAGACTGGCAACAAAAAAGCCACCAAGGACGTGGAACCAGGGGTCGAGGAAGGACTTCCGGTTTTCGGCGTGTCTTTAGGTACCAATACATGGAGGTTCGGATTCACCCTCGGCTGTCTTGCTCTGGGTAAGTACAATTATACCTGCTGCCTCCTGCAATACTTCCGTACCACTTAACTCTTCATAGCACAAAAGGCATGGTTCTATCAATATATGTTCATTCTAGTGAAAATTCTCCCATTGTACCCATTCAAATGTTGTAGTTTATGTACTTAGTAGAATCTTGAATCAATAGTCAAATAACGCAAGTTGACCTTAATATTTTTAAACAGCTCAATATTTTATTGACATTCTAGGCACAGACAAGTATGATTGGAGCATGTCGTTCAGCGGGCTGTTCTCAAAAATGTTGTCTACTCTTTAATGTTCCTGCTGGAAATACAATTGTCATTGACAGTAGACTGCTCATTGTCCTTGCAGGAGGAGCCATAGTTGGACTCGGAGTGCTGTTCAGTCGTCGATCGGTCAGCCGAGTGGTTTTGCATAAGGGTGGGGGTACAGTCACTGTGAAAACACAGTCACCATTCGGGGTTGACATGGCCCATTGCATCACAGTGCCTCTGTCTCATGTGACCTGCCACGCACATAGGGTGGAGTCGCCCTCTTTCATCCCCCTTCGGGTCAAAGGTCACAGATTCTATTTCCTTTTGGACAAGGATGGAAAGTTGAACAACACCAAACTGTTTGACATCACTGTGGGGGCTTATAGGCCACTCTGAGGTTCGTGGAAACCCCTTACCGTGCGGAATTATATCTTAACCTACTTCAGTGTCAAATCACAAAACAGCAAAAACTCTGTATGGAATTTCAATCCAAAATAAAGGTTCTGGCATCTATTAAATGAATGTACAAACTTCCTAAGCTGAAGGCTAGCCATAAGTGTAGAACAACAGAGAAACTTTAATGGACAGTGATTGTATTGTGATTAGAAAAAGTGAACTGTGAGAGACTGGTAAGGTAACAGTATGTGTGTATGTTTGATCAATCACAGTCTGAAAAAATTAAAATGTTTTTGTGATTTGATTTGAATTCACTTTCATCCAGTCCCAGTGTATAAATCAATAATAATTGTCATAATAATTAATGGCACTTTATTGATTCCCCATAGGCACATTTTCACTTCATTTACCCCCTCTTGCTCTCTATGACACACAGGCATATATATGAGACATTTGATTTTGAATTTATATGATGTCCACAATGCAGTGGTCGCAAATGTCTCATATAAAGAAATACATGTTTGTCATAACACAAGTAACCTGAAAGCTACCCTTACACGACGCATCCTGGGTGCTGAACCAGTAATCTTTCAGTTGTCAGCAAATTTATGTAATCCTTAAACATTCTAATGACGAACACGTGGGTACCCTAGGTTTTACAAACGATTTACACATCTTAACAGACTTTTATAAATGATGGATTACGAAACTGAATATGTTAATTCGAGTAATAAATTAGCACATGCTAGCAATAAAAGAAAAAGTATGTTCTGTTTCAGTTTCGTAACTATTAAAACTAGATTGGGCACATTAGAAGTTAATTAGATTACTTAATTAGAAGTTAAAGACATACAATTCTCGTAATTCATAGTGTCTGATTTTCTGACACACCTGCGCATCTGATTTATGTCATAAAGTATACTTGGAACCACTAGTATTTACCGGAATAGCTCACTAAAATGGATACTGCCTGTTATAGCCTCCGGTGTGGGTATGGCGTAATGCGGCATTTTATCGCAATGGAATTCATTCACGATTCCCACGTAGTGTTTCCAGAGATTGCTTCATACGTTGTCGATCACCTGGTTTAGAAGCATTGACGCCGAATACAATTTAAAACGATATATATGTTTATGGGGTGGTAAATATTTCTTAAAAAATTGACTATTAATTGGGTTCTATGGAAAAAAAAATTACTGGAATGAAAATGCAATATAAGAGAAACGGAAATGGTAGTTGCGCTCAGGTACACACTCAAAGCAGGAATCCCCGAGGAAGTGGGAAGTGATTTACCAAATTTGGGCATTTACGTTGACCTGTTACTTTGTACGTGATAGACGAGACCATTTTATAAAATTTAATGGGGGGCACCAAATTGTCAATATAGGGATAAATATTATTATTTGAAAGCCAGTACATTATAAAACATAAGAAGCTTTATTAACTAATGTTTAATGTAAGTGTTGATTTATTATGAAAGCTGAAGTGTAATCTATGAACGAATATATAAAATATTTTTTTATTTCCATCCTCCGAATTCGATACATTGGTTTTTGCCTTGACGCGACAAAAGAGGTTTTCGCTCTCGATTTAAGAGGTTCGTACTTGAGGTATCCTAGGAGAAAATACAGTTAAACTTTTGACATCGTACCAAATTGTATAGGTAACAAGTCTATAGGGACTGTTTTATCAAAGGCTTTTCTTTTTAAAATATGTACCATCGCGACACCAGAAGAAGTAGGGACAGCCGAGGCGAAAATAGGACATTTGGAAATGAAATCTCCAAAGTGTTTGAAGTGTGCACTGTACCCTCAGTTCAGCATAAGGTTTGTCAATTTTTCCAATTTTTAATCGCTCATTGTATGTTTCACTGCTATACTTTTTTACCCTGTATCTGACGGTTTTAAAGAGTTTGGCTTTGAGCATGTCATAACTTTTAGAATAGTAGCCAAAACTCACTATTATTATTATTATTATTATTATTAATAATAATAATAATAATAATAATAATAATAATAATAATAATAATAAAATAATAATAATGATAACTCAGGCTACATCTTAAAAAACAAATCACTAACACTATCAGTATTTTCCCGATGTGTCGATGAATTAATGATACTTTTAGTACTATTTTAGTAGTAACAGATGCGGGGGATAGAAAAATAATGGTAGGCCTATATGAATTGTACATCAGAGGGGAAAAAATAAGCGGCACGACGATGGATGAAATAATGTTTTTTTCTCCTTGATCTAATCCGCTCAATCTGTGTCCATCCCTGTTCATTCCCGCTTCATAATGATTCTCCCCTGCTCTGCTCACATTCACATCTAATTCTTCCTCTTGTTCAGCTTATTTCCTTTTAAATGTTACTTTGAGTGTCTGGATCTGTCTAGTGCTTAGTTGTCCATCCATCATTATACTGCTTATACAGTACAGGGCTGTGTTGTCCATGTGAAGATGCCAGATATTTGGTAATCTACATCGCAGCACAGATTTTATACATAATTCACCCGTCCCTCCGGTGTGTGTCCTTAATTTAGGTGACACCAGGTGCTGGTTCAGGCGGCCTCGAGCCCAGCATGACATCAGACCGGAGTCCATTCCTTCGGTGGATGCCACAGCCCTCACCTCTGGGCCAAGCGGGCACGCCCTGGTCTCCCCGTGTACCGGTGCAGAAGTTAGTCATGAAACAACCAGGGGCATTTAGCAACGACAGGAAAAGACAACGTAACGAACAAGTAAGTTCCGTCGGTGGACATCGGCTTTGTCAGTGCATTTGACAATACGCTCCACAAACACAGGAACATTATGCCACTGACTCACGACTGGATTCCGTTCCATTGTACCTCGAAATTGACGTATGTCGGGATATGATAATCGCACTGATTTACGCGTGAGAATGAGACTGGGACGGTGGCGCACTACAGTACAGTACATTCCCACGGCTAGTAGGCCTATTGTACGGCGAGCAACGCGTACTATATGGCGTGTTTCACTGCTGGGCGTACAGCGCCCAAATTTGTTTTCGCACACATTTACGGTACTTATTTTATTCGTTCGCATGTGCAAATCGTCGTAGTCGGAGCAGTTTGTATGTGAGCGCAGTGGACTATACATATAATGGGCAACATTCACGGAGAGGAAGTCTCGATCCGTAAGCGTTATGGGAAGGGATGAGAATTCCAGGGAAAAACCGAAAGCATACACACATTCTCTCGGGCTCAGTACCGCTACTGGAAAAACAGGAAATGGTCGCATTTACTTATTAAAATGTGCAACTTACTTCCTGCCTGTCGTGAGTAATCACCCCCATAAATTTTCACTATAAAATTCGCATGAACTTTGTAAAGGTTCACAACTTATACAGAGCAAGGAAATACTTGGCAGTATGAAAATGCTTCTGATCTGGTTTGATAAAAACCGGTTCAGTTTGGAGGAAAAGTAATATGAATGTATTTGAAGCATAAAAATGTGACACTGTTATGACAATATTAATGTCACCCTAAAGAGAAGGAAATGCACAGGAAAAGGGATTTTCTGTGACTCACTGAAGTCAAATACCTGCTTAGTCACACATGGGGTCTCCATACTGATTGTTTTTTTTTCTACTAAGAAAATCAAGAATGACGAATGTACAGTGATTAATTTTAACGGGAATTGAATGTTTTTAAGATGAATGCTACATTCTTATTGCTGTAGCTGTGCCCCAAGGTATTTTTTCTTAGTGCGCAGTAAAAAAAATGTTTACAGAAGGTGGTAACTGGGTATTTTGGCCTGAGTTAAAATTTCCACTGAGCATTATGTTGTTTTACTTGGCTGGATGTTTCTGAGCCACATGCTGGTGCAGACCTGTCCATTTAATTTAATTGAGTTGTTTAATGGATATGAAATTTAGCTAAAACAAAAATAGTGATTATAAAACACACAGTGCAATATGACCATTCATTAAAGATTAAGGGAATAGTGTTATGTTAGCTTTCTAAAGACAACAGTCATGGTGGAATTTGGTAACTTTTACAGTTTACCAGCTGTGAAACCCCTTTGAAGACCTTTCAAACGCGTAATCTGTTAAACAAATGCGGAAGCAATGTAACCATGAATGTATCCTTGATTATAGGATTTATCTGTGATGTACAATATATGTAATGTATATCTTTGATATACAATCAATCCTTGAACATTATCCTAATGTTATCATTTTATTTGTATTCTGTATTTTTTACCTTATTTTATTGTTTGAATTACTGGGCTTAATTCCTGTCTTATCATCGCTACGTATACCAGGACCAGAGTACCTCATTTTGTTCTTTTCATGTACAACATGTCTTCAATAAAACATCCCTTATCCTTTAATTCCGGACCAGAGTTGATGTTGCATTCCAATCAAATGTGATTGACAGCTCAAAAGTACTGAATGCGAGCAACGATCGGCGGAAATGAGGATTCAGAGGTTCCATGTTGGATTAGTACAGTATCCTCTGTCTGCTTTCTACTGTTTTGGAGGATCTTACATTTCTGCCTGTCGGCCTCATTTCCGTTCCCTTGGCTCCGCAGCCGCTCACGGGAGAGATGGAGAAGAAGAGGGTGCGTAGGGAGCGCAACAGAATGGCTGCCGCCAGGTGCCGCAGCCGCCGCCAGGAACTGACAGAACGGCTGCAGAACGTGAGTTTTAGGTGTTTCAGTACATGCCGGCTGATTCGGAAATGTTTTTTTTTTTTAGCTGAATCAGGGGTTTACAAAGATCCCGAAGAATCTCAAGGCTGATCGTTGTGGTAACATGTGTGGTGGGTAGGCAAAGACTTATGTATAGACTTCTCTAGGTTGGATGTGCTTGTGCAAGTGTAAAACTGATCCCACCAGCGGGACACAAAGGTGATTTAACGCATGTGTAATTTATGTATATGTGCATTGGCTCCTTGGCCAATAGGAAATGGAGAATCGGACAATATGTGCTATTTACGGTCAACAGCGAAAACCTGGAATCCCACAAAATTACTTTTGAATCATTCATCGTGGCATGTTGAGGATGTTGGTCTGTGACTCGTGATAATGGTTCAAATTCCAGAGTCAGCTTAGTGCTGAAACCATCGGGCCCCTGAGCAAGGCCCTTAACCCCCATTTACTCCAGGGACCTCCTGACCCTGCTCTCTCAACTGTACACCGCTTCGGTTAAAAGCGTCCCCATACTTCACATGTAAGTTACGGGGCCTGTACTAAGGTGCACGCCCGCGTCTTTCAGGAGACTGACCAGTTGGAGAAGGAGAAGTCTCAGCTGCAGGAAGCGGTCGCCGAGCTGGAGAAGCTGAAGGACCAGCTGGAGCTCATCCTGGAGGTCCACCAACCCGTGTGCAAGATGCGCCATGCTGCTCCGGAGTTCCGCAAGCCGGTTCCCGTGGAGAACATCAAGGCTGAGCCCGTCGGTTCTGGCCTGAGTGATTGTATGTCCAGTACAAGGGTATCCCAGCTTGAAAAACCAAAAACTAAAGTTTCCCCGCTAGCCCTTCCTTCTGCCTGCACTTCCTCTTCTGCTCTGCATCTGACCCCAAAGGCCGAGTCCCTCTATTCTCCTCTCTTCTTCTTCTCTCCTTCTCCAACACCGTTGTCACTGAGTATGGTCTTCACCTACCCCACATCCCCAGTGGATTGCAAACCGGCAGCTCCCTCCCAGCAGAGCCAACCGGCCTCCTCATGCCCAGCCTCTCTTGGCGCGTCGTCCCAGACCTGCGGTGTTGCCCACCGCCGTGCCAGCAGCAGCGGGGACCAGTGGTCAGATCACTCGCTCAACTCCCCGACCCTCCTTGGCTTGTGAAAACACCGGAAGCTTCTGAACACAATGATGCATAAAGGGGGGGGGGGGGGGGAAACCAAAAAATCCTTAAAACCCAAGGGACCAAAAAAATACAGAAAAAAAT
>JABFEB020000061.1:343991-361811 GCA_019775895.2 Stomatorhinus ivindoensis | reverse complement strand
ATTTCAAGAAAGAAGTTCACAACAGGCCTATGTGTCAGACTGAGCCATGTGATGTGAGATGAAAACAGAGAATGAAAGAGTGCAAATTTCACCGTCGTCTTTGCTCTAAAGCCCTTTTCAGTAGAAATATAATTAAAGTAGAAATATGATTAAAGAGTGTTCCTTTGCAAATTGCTATGGCCTCTGGAGAATAATTGTGCAAATGTGTTCAAGGATAGATGCACATACAGTACATTTACAATTAAAATGGAAAAAAAAACTCTCATTATGAGACAAGGTGACATACTTATTACAGAAAAGCCTTCTCGGTGGCGCCACCAACAGGACGACGCGGGCGGTACAGGGCGCTCAGATCAAAGTGACGTGGTTCAGTTACCTGGAGTCACGTTCGAATTCAGCACAGTTTGTTTGTTTAGCTAGCATTAGCCAGCAGCTTTAAGGTCAGCCCAGGTATCATTCCGGAAGAGAGGGTGGTTGCAAAAATGGCATCCGAAACCGCAGGCCGTCACGTGCATTGACGCACATAGGCAACAGTGCAAACAGATCGAAGCAGATGCGAAGTGGCTGTTTTTAGAAGGTGCTCTGTAGTTTGGTGACTGAGCGGGAAAAGAGCTCAAATAAGAGTTTAGGGCGCAGATCGACTTGTGCCCAGGTGGTTGTGGGTTTGAGGCCCCTGAAAGAGGCATATACTGTCGCCACAACACACACAGGCTTTGCTCCAGCACAATAAATAGTTTTTCAACAACTCCTCATTTCCACTTAAACGAGTAAAAGGGACGTTTAGTCATATAATTAAATTAGTTGCCTGTCGTTTTTTCCCCTTTATGTATCATGGCAGCTGCACAATACTTCTTTTGTTACATTATTGTGCGGATGCTATAGAGTGCACTCTACTTTCCATTATGCTGCTGTCGTCATGGGGTCTCAGCACCGGTTGAGGTCATTTACCTGGTGACCCTGGAACATGGTCAATGTTGAGTTCCTGGGGGGGGGGCAGCGGCACAGCGAGCCTGTGTAGAGAGGAGTGGGCAGGGTGAAAGTGCACAAAAACTAGATGAGGCGAGACGAACCAATCGGAGGTCTTGGTCCCACATTGTGTGCAATCTGATTGGTTATCTTTCTAAACCAATCATTTTTCATTCTGCCCTCAGAAACTTTTTTCTGCATGTACAAGTCCCACAAGCATCCAGCGGCCTTCCAATCATAGGCATCGAGGCCTAACCAGTTGAGCCGCCCTCCCGCCAAAATATTGACTCTGGTGGGACTCGAACCCACAACCTTTGAATCACTTCTTACAGTGATGAAACTAGAAGTCCAATGCGCTATCCATTGTGCCACAGAGCCAACAGACAGATGGCCATTGGAACTACCTGGTGGCATCCTTGTTAACGTATTAGGCCTGAAACGATAAAGGAAAACACAGCGTATTAGGACGACAGCATTTCGGAAGATGAAAGGGACACTGAGCTTCCTCAGTCGTGACCCCAGTACCGACGAGTGACCAGTGTTGCAGCTCTGAAAGCTGCTAGCCAATGGGAGCCTGAGGATGGTGGTTCATTAGCATTTCTATGGAAACAGAATGCCAGCATGACAAACACAGACCCTTCAGGTAATGAGGCCCATCTGGCCCCTTATTGGCCGTTTTGCAGGAAGCATCTTCAAAGCATGACGAATCCTTGCTTCTTATTGGCTGATTTATATTTAGTGTTTTCTTCTATTATTAATTAAAAAATGCAATTTATTTGTTTAAAACATGCTGCCCCCCACCCTTTGTAGCACACCTCCGCCTGTTTTGTCTGTCACGAACGGGCAGATGCTGAGGTAAAATCGGCCGCACGCCTTCTCTGCAACCTCTCTCCATCATCTTTTCTTCCTTTCTTCTGAACCATCTTTTCACCGCATGGAGGCTGACTCACACTTCCTGCTTATTGTTATTGTCCATGTTACCACCATCTTGGGATGTTATTATAATTATTATTATTATTACGGTCTCTTTGGTGCCTGACAGCGGCAACGTGCTGCAATAGAGGAAGGCTGGCAGAGCAAGGAGAAAAGAGAATGCTAAAAGTAAAAAAAATATCAGGATGTGAGAAGGAAAACAATAATATTCCTGCATTTTTAGTTTAACAGATGCTTTAGTCCAAGGTGATGTACGATTGAGAAAGTAAAGTCAGATGGTTCCTGGAGTAAATGGAGGTTAAAGGCCTTGCTGAATGGCTCAATAGTGAAATTATTCTGCTGACTCAGGAATCTGAACCAATGACCTTCAGGTCACACAAACGGGATCCAAACCTAATGTGCCACATACTTTAAGGTTAACGGGGGTGGGGTGGGATGGGATGCATCTCTCACTGACTCCCCCCTCTTTCATTTTCATTTCTTTCTTTCCTCGTTGACATAGCAGCCCAGCCTGGTGCTATTCTCCCATCTGAGAATTTACCAATGTGGCCCCCACACCCCCGGGGGAGAATGACACATGTGTGCGTTGCAAGACACGGAAATGTTGTGTAACCGGCCGGCTCGTGCACGATGCATCTGCAGAGGTGAGGGAGGACGCCGTAGTTAACAGCGGGAAGACCGGCGATCGTGTTCGCGGGGTAGGCTGGGACCACTGCTGAACCAAAATCCCATAATGCATCTGACATACAGTAGCTACTGTAAGTCACATCTGTCTGGGTCTTAAGTAACACGTTACCTGTGAGAAACACATGAATGTGGATCCGCTGGATTAAAACTGAAATGATGTGTCAAATCAGTGTCTCGCCACATCATGCATTATGTCATCATTATGAGCCGAATACAAGAAGTAGCTGGCGAAATGATACCTGGGCTTGTCCTTATATATATATATGTCTACTAGAGGTGGATATTTTGGATCCAGAGAGTACAAATCCGGACCAAGATTTTGTTTCAACCAACCAGTTGAGTACTCTGTGACTGTGATTATTCATACTCAACTGGCTGGTTGAAACAAAATCTTGGTCCGGATTTGTACTCTCTGGATCCAAAATCTCCACCACTGATGTCTACATGAATTAAACAGCCATATAGAGCAGAATAAAAACACATTTTACTCTCAGAACAGGACAGACAATGGACCAATTGGGGTCAGAAGGTTGCTGGTTGAAATCCTCCAGATGGTTGCATGACTGTTCCCTGATTCAGGCCTTTAACCCCAGATTGGTCCATAGTCATACAACTGCCTGGGGGATTTGGACCAGCAAGTTTCTAACCCCAGACACCCTTTCAGACCTGCAGAACCAGACACCAGCAAAGACCACAGACTCAAGTGCTGTTCAAAGACCATTATTATTTTTAATCATGACATTGCTAGAAGAATATAAAAATATGTATATATTTTTAAAAAAGTTTTTGGCTATTTTCATCAATCATGTTGGCACCACCGATACTAAAACTCCCCCTCACGATAACCGGGCTTCCTACAAGCTTTTACGTCGGAAATGGCCCTTCCTATCGATTCGCTTTGCATTGCTTCATTAGTTGCTAGTCCGTCATGAAGCTAGCCTGAAAAAATGTCAGCGTCGGTCTGAGAGTTTTTCAGAAGAAGAAAGATCTGCATTCGCTTCCTACTGTCAGCAGAGCAATTCATCATCTGTGAAGCTGGCATTCTATGGCATGAAGATTGACTTACATTTTTAACTTTTGTGATAGAACCGGAGAACTTACGGCAGAGGTGTCAATAAAGCGGTATTTTAACCTTGAAAAACTTGCGAAAGTTGATAAATGGCAGCATGATGCAATGCAGGTGGCCCTTGTACCATGTTTTAAAAGTAGAGCCATAGAGATGCAGCTGTGCTGAGTTTTTTTTCTTCAAAATATTGTCCTCCAAGGCCGTTGTGATGTCACCAAACTCTACGACATTGTATCACCATAGCAACAATTCATCAGTACCAGCTCGCTGAAGGAGAGTGAGGACTAAGATAAGGCAAGTATGTGGAACCAGTTTGCATTCGGTGCCGGATCGGAAACGCTCTTCCGAGGGTCTGATGTTTGACCAGACCAGAGAGGGTTGAGCACACAGGGATGCTAATTATCTTTAGCCACTTTTAACACTTTACAGTTAATATGTCTGACAATCAGCCTTCTTCATGGAAATCTACAAATATTTATGAAACAGATTATATTAAAATACACATATTTTTTAACTTTATATTAAAATATTTTCATTAACAGAGAGGCTTATTCTGCCTGGTTCTACATGAGACACACAGACAAGAGGAATCAAGGATGGGGGGGTCATAGTACAGAGTCAGCCAGGGCGGGGGGGTTGAGGCCCTTGCTCAAGCATTCAACAGCGCCATCAGTCTGCTAGGTCCGAGATTTGAACCAACAACCTTCCGATCACAAGCGCAGTATCTGGATCTGTATTTATCTACATTTACTTAATGGCGCCGCCATCGAATTCCATGTGAAGGGTGTGGTGGCCAATTTGAGGCTTGAGGCTGTTTATCTGAATCACAGATCTTACAGCTGAAAGCCGCGGGAAGGTCTCTGGTCCCTTCTGCCACCTGAGGCCCTCCAGGTCCCTCTTGCCGCATTTGGGCCGGGGGAAGCTCCAGCCGGGTCCGACCGACGGCGCGACGGCGAACGAACCGGGGAGAGGGGGGGGGTTGGGGAGAGACGCATGGAGGGTGAGAGCGCCAACAGCAGCAAGGGTGCAGCTGTTTGCTCCGCTTCTAAAAATACCATGAATCTGGAAGGGAAACATGGGTAAATTAATGAATAAAAACACGGGGTGATGAGCTGGGGGGGGGGTGGGTCACACTGCTAGATTGCCTAGAATCACATGGTCGCCCACATCTTAGTGAACTTCCATATATGGGTCCATGTGTCGAGGCCATTAACGCCGGGCCCTGCGGAAAGTGCCCCCGACCCTCCCGGCTGTCGCCACGTGTCTCCGGAGGCCCAATACACGGACACGCGATAGCGGACGAGTAGATGACCAGTCGTCATCTAATTAACAGAATGAATAATCTTTTTATTTCTGCTAGCATTACAACAGCACTGCATCTGCAATAGCGTCCCCCCTCCCATGCGATGCAGACAAGGGCCTCTCTCTCCTCCCATTCTATCCATCGCACACTTTCTCCAGCAGAGTTTCTGCTCCCGTTCTACCCACAACTTCATCCGAACCCCCTGCCTCCATCCCTTCACTGCGTCCGATTCTGCTCCCCACAGTGTTGCATTCCCCGTCCCTCCTCTTTCCCGTTTCCTCCTCTCGCTCCTCTGCCGGAGACGAGGCCGGGGTTGCTAGGCAACGGGACGGCTACATTCTTTTCAAAGAGGCGGGCCCGGAGAGTCGGCCTCTCGCCGGAGTAAAAATAAAGGCGCGTCGATGCAGAGATGAAAACACACAGCCGTCCTCAACCCAATGGAGAGCGAGTCTCTCTGCAGCCCCCTGCGCCTGCCTGCCTCTTCTGCTCCAGCACCACACGGGCATCTCCTGTCTCCACCGGGCCTTGCCATATCACCCGCACCAGACGACCGCATGGAAAATGACCCCCAAAACACATAAAAATAATCCACAAACTATTACGCTCTGGTGGCAGATATCAGAAATCGATCACGTAACTAATATTATCGTGCCATTTGATCCCTTCTTTTTAAAAAGTGGGGCATTGACTGGCACTATTACGCACAATAAACATACTGTAACAGGACACCTCCAGGTAGTACCAGGAAGTGTTTTACGGTTAACTTGACATCATGCAGGCCAGTCGAGTTTGACGCAGTACAAACATATACAGTATTTTTCCTCTTGAAAGCATGACCTATATGAAGGACAATAAACATACTGCAAGGCCTAGGGAACATTTGTAGATTATACAAGGACTGCAATTCAGAATATGATATGCTACCGAAACGTTGTTTGTTCACATTATGAATGAATATGATTATAGATCTTGTTGTTATTGTTTACTGACGAGCCTGGTGTTACATGTGGCTCATATAGTTCAGTAATTTTGCAGTCCTTGCTAAAACTGAAGGGAAAAAGCACACAAGAAGTATGTGGCAAACACACACACACACACACACTACCCCTTTTTGCGGAACATTTGTGGAAGCCGTCTGCATTGCGCCTGAAATATTCTTCAAGGACACAAACAATCTTCCGCATCTGACTAGAAGGGAACAGGCCGTCCAGTGGGCCGAAGATGCTTCAGTCGTTTTTGTGATGACTGGTGCCAGTGAGGAAAGATTCTGTTCAGAAGTGCACATTTATTACCTTTGCAAGGAACTAGATTTTATTGTACCTGTCCAGAGGACTTCATCCAAAGCTGTGCATGAAATGCGAAATTGTCACTTTGTCTTTATTGACTATCAATGCGTGTTTGCATGATACTCCAGAATGGAAAGCACAGACACCTCCATGTGCTCTTCCTTCCTGGTATGTTTTTATCTGACGAGGAACTGAGGAACATGTCAACGTGAATGAAGTACATTGGCATGCTTTTCCATTACCGGTCTTCAAATGACACTAACGCACAAATGCTAACTACACCCATGCATTAAATCCATTCACCCATTATCTGTAACCACTTGTCCTATTCAGGATTATGGGAGGTGACAGGGGAAAAAGCCAGGATGGTGCCCCCATCCATCACCGGGCACACTCACACCAATTACCAATTTGGTAACTCCAATGAGCCTACGCCTTTTGGATTGTGGGGAGCAAACTGGAGTAGTTGCAGGAAACTGCAACCCACAACAGCACACAAGCTCCACACCCATGGAACCCCTGACGGAGACTTGAACCCTGGACCCAGAGGTGTGAGGCAACAGCACTTAACCACTGAAAAAAGAGGGCATTAAACACTGGACAAAATAAACACTCGCCTCCAACAGATCCTTTCATATTCCATGGCAGAAGGTCCTGGATTAATTTGTAATATTTTGTAAATTATTGCCCTTCAAATCGCAGCTCACCCTACCCACCACTACTTAAGAACAGGTATCTGATCCAGCCAGCAGAACAACCCCACTGATCACGAAGACCTAACAATGTCAATGCACACTTCGGTTTAGGAACGTATGAAGCCTCTCACCTCATCTGGGATACTAGTCCTTAAGGCTACAGTTTCTCCAGTTTTCCATCCAGAATCGATAAACAGTGATTCTGAGTACCGTTGGTTCAGAAACTCTGAAGATATTCTGCTCCGATTTTCTTTAGAGAGATAGTTGACCTGGGTAGAACCCATCTACTAGGTAAATTCGCACAGCTGGCAGACTGCTTCAGATAAAAGTATCATTTAACTGTGACGTGTAAGGTGACACTTCACATTCCTCCACGTCACTGTTCACTTAAACATGCGGCGGGAAGTGACGTACATTTCATATGGCTTCATCTCCAATCGACGTTGCTTAGATAAACACACGCTGCATAAAAACTATATCCTAAGTTCACGTCTCCTGCAAGATAAACATACAGAACTGATCATTATAGCTTGTTTCCCTCCTGCCAAACAAGGGATGTGGTTTATTGATTACGTTTTGTCGATTGAATAACCAGAATGGAGATAGTATTTGGATGCACGTGTCTGCTAAGAAAATTCTTAGAAGAATTACAGTTTTGTAATTAGTAATTGGATAAAATTATCAGCATGACGTAAAATATATGCATTAATATGTCCCAACAACAATGTTATTTACTTAATTCAGCCGGAATGTATACTATTTCTGTATTATGAGAACTAATAATAATCTAGCCTATGTGCTTTTCAGTCACAAATATACCTATTTTTCATAATTTATTCTTTATGTCTTTTCTGCCTCTGAGTCACAATTTAAATGTGGCAGTGATTATTGACATGAAATTGCCTAAAGTCTCACCTCAATTTCGTGCTTTATTTAGCGCCCTTAATTGTTTTTCATGATTTTACGTATATGCAACTTCGTCCTTAGTTCAGTTCGCTGTTTTTTTTCTGGCCACATGTCAGTATAAACACGGCTAAGAGTCAGCCGGCAGCTCCCACCTGCTAGCGGCCATCATCTCACACCTACCGGCACCAGGCGACAGTCTCACCGCGGCACGCGCCGGAGCGCGCACGAAGCAGACGGGGAACGGCGCCGCCACCTCACGCGCTCACTTCGCTTCCAAGTTCCAAGCATTTTTATCAGTATAAACAGCTGCATTTAGGATTAAAGTCACTGTTTGCCACGTGCCGTAATCGACCCACTAAATTCACCTTAAATCAAAATCTGAAATTGGGTCAAGCGTTATAATGAGCGTTATATTAAGAAATGAAATTTTATTTTACCCATTGCATCTCCTTCGGAAGTCCCAAGTGGTTTTGCAAGTTAGTCTCATGTAGAGGACTAGCTAGGCTACATTGTGTTAAAACTCGCTTAATAAAACTTGCACGACTGTGTCTAGACTTGAAGAGTGCAACTAGGTCTCTGTGTTGCCAGGTCAGATGACAGTCCTATAATATGTTATTATAAACCTAATATGTCAAGTAATATGTAGACTCACAAAACAATGAACATTTGGCTTTCGCGCACTGTTTGGGTTACACCACTCATTCATAAGAAGATGTTTCACAGACTGCGGGATTCGGCTAAGCGTTAACGCTACGGGTTATTTTTAAACGCAAACACAAAAATTAAGAGAATGAGGTGTGAGAGAGGGAGCATATTTCAGACCCTGTTAAACAGACAGTGATCGCTGCCCTCCGCAGGACTCCGCCTCTGAATTCGCTAAGTAATACTAATTCACGGCGTGGTTAATATACATGTAAAAGTTGATTCGACCAGAAACGGCTTTGAAAATCAGGTTCACTTTAAGTTATTATTGACTGGTATAAATGTATATGATTAATAAGAACACGATAAAGTCTTCTTAATGACGACCTTCTAAAGAAAGATGCGCGCATTTTTCATAGCAATTTGACAAGGTGATACTGAAATTGGTCAGAAGTCTAGCTGTGCGTAATTACGCAAACTTGTGTAATCCAAGTCTTAACGAAACCTGTCGTAAGAAAAAAGCCAACGTGGATTATAAATTATAATTAATTCACTGTAGCTACCTTAATAATTTACGTAGATAAGAAGCGTACACAATTGTGTCATGCTCTCCTCTGAATCATATTAGTGAGTAAGAAAAGAAAGGTCACAAAATATTAATATTAGCATAAACGAAGGTAACCAGAGAGCTAATATCAAAAACAGAAACACACCAATCCGTGCGCGTCTGTACGGCTTTCTCCTTAATCTCATTTTAATAGCTTTTATATAAAACAAAACGATCAACAGCATACTTCCACGCTATATCACTTCGATCCTTTAAAAAAGAAAATTCGGAAATTTGTCATTGCTAACTGTATCCCGTGCCACATCCAGTTCCACATAGATTTGTAATTATATAAACCTGAATTACACGTACACTTACCGGTATTCAGCTCTATACCGCGAATATACCGCGTTTTAATAATTGAGTTATTATATACGCGCAAGTTTAAAACACTTAAAGACTGACTAAAGTGGTGGATATTTCGAAAAAAAAACGCACCGTGCGAAGCATTTTATCGAAACGTATTAGGTTAAAAAATATGTGGGGAAATACTAATTACATGTTTTCTCTGTACTCTTGTTTTAATCGCGAAACTGATTGGAGTCGACAGCTAATCCCTTCCATTCACAAAACTGCCCCTTATGAATTACATGTTGCAGCTCGGATTTACTGCTCACGTTCTTACGCCTGGTCAGGCTGAATAACGAAGGCATACACTTGCCACTGATGCATTTTACAAAAAACGCAGAGGGAGAAACCATCCCAGCATCAATAAAAGATTCAGAGCCCATCCTCGTTAAAAAAATCGTCTGCATTTTACCAGAAGGAAAACGTTAACATTCATTCTAAATAACAAGAATTAAAAGCAACTTTAAAACGCTCCCTTGGTATATCGATTAAAGATATTTAAGTTGACATTAATCCTGGAATACAACACTTACACGAAGACTATTTAAATGTATAAATAGATTGTCAATAGAGACAATGCAGGATAGATTTCGAAACAGATGCGGAGAGATGTGGGTGTCTGGTTTGTATGCTGCGCAGCTCCGGTGCTGTGATAATGATCCCTCACCCCCCTCCCGGCTACACCGGGGGCTCGGTGACTCCATCTAAAGTCTCCGCCCCGTCCTCGGTTTTGTCCAAATTGGGATTTTTGCGTCGACGGAGCTCCCCAACGTCACCGGCGAGGAGAAAGTGGGGGTGACGTTGAATAGAGTAGGGAGGGGGGAAATGTGCTTTACCTATACTGATGAGGAGTCTGTTATCCCCCTCCCTTACGTCAGTGATAGCTCACCGGGACCCCCCTTTGCCAGCACTGCCTCAGCCTATATAAGTTGCGGACGAGCGAAGCCCTCCACCAGAAACGAGACCTAAATACCACGGCAAGAACGGATCTAGCAGCGGCGGTTTGACTCATTGTCGTCGGGGGAAAGAGGCATTAAACGAGCGTTTCGCCAGCGGAACCGGGACGGGAAAACGACATATTAACTAAAAAGAGAGAATAGTCCGAGGATGTTAGCGCCGACAAAATAACAACTATTTGCGAAACCCGACGGAGCGAAACTTTGTACTCTTCATCGCGAATAGGGGAAAAGGAGAAAAGTGAGTCGCTCTGCATCCAGACAGCCTCTTTAAAAGATAGGAAGCCGGCTCTTTGATTTACCGGCTGCTCGGGCTGAGATGTACCGGTCCACGAAAGGAGCGTCCAAGGCTCGCAGGGACCAGATCAATGCGGAGATCCGGAACCTGAAGGAGCTCCTGCCGATTTCCGATGCGGAAAAGGCTCGACTGTCATACCTGCACATCATGTCGCTGGCTTGCATGTACACAAGAAAGTCCGTCTTCTTCTCTGAGGGTAAGTGAATGAAAAATAACGTATTCGTTATTTAAATAATGAAATGTTCGCATGACTTGTCATTGGGTGATATACTTCTCGATCTTCTACTTCATCTGTCCTCTCGTAACTCTCTTTAAACATCTAAGACTGTATATTAATTCTTTGTAAATTACAAACACTGTAAATTATGTAAACCACAAATCTTTACATTAGTTCAAAACATCGCACCGAAGCTTTTTAAATTGCTGTATAGTCTTCGTGCTGTTTGGGGGATTAATAGGAATCAACAGGTCTGGAATAGGACCAGGCATGATGGAAAAGGGTCATGTTGCGTATTTTTAGTTCACATTGCACCACATCTGATCTGTAACCAAGAGTATCTTTGAATTCCTTTTTGATTTGATTGAATTCTCACGATACCGTAACGGTAGACGATTGTGTCGCTGTCCGTGGTGCTGAAATACTATAAGTATTACTACGCAGCAAAACTACTACGGAGGCAACTTACTTCTTTGTACCACAGAAATGCAGTTTGACTGGAAACGTTTTGGTGACCTAAAGCACGGAGAGTGCAGTAAAGGGCCATAACTTAACCTGAACGCCCCCCCGTCTTCCCTGGGCAGAAGCAGCCGCGGCTGGTGGCTACGAAGGAACCGCAAGCTTCATGTCATTTGAGGAGCTGTCGGAACTGGTCCACGGACTGCCGGGCTTTCTCCTGCTGTTAACAAGTGAAGGAAAACTCCTCTATCTGTCCGACAGCGTCGCCGAGCACCTCGGACACTCCATGGTGAGTGAAATTCATAGGATTTGCAGAAGAAAATCAAGGTTCTTCACATATAACGAAAATCAATACCACATATTTTCCCCAAAACGCATATCATACAGTAAGTGAATTTAAACTCACGGTCAAACGACACCTTATGCATATGATTTAGAAACATCATCCGTAAAACTATGCCGAGAGCTTGTTCACGTTCTTATTGTAAACGGTGGTTAACGCGGGATTCTGTTGTTCACGGCTTGTTAAGGTGGATCTGGTTGCTCAGGGTGACAGCGTGTATGACATCATTGACCCGAGCGACCACTTTGTCATGAGAAGCAACCTCGTGCCTACAACTGCACCTGACACAGGTAAGAAAAACACATTATCATCACTTCCTTAATAGACGTAGAAATTTCGTTTTTAAGATTAATATTAAAATCAGATATAAAACGCCGGCATTCTTTTCTTTCACAGACCGCCTGTTCCGCTGCCGTTTCAACACCTCCAAGTCGGTTCGTCGGCAGAGCGCCGGCACCAAACTTGCGCTAATCAGGGCGCGCTGCCTGTCTCCCCCAAGCCCCGCCTCCTCTTACTGGACGTCCAATCCAGTTTGGATATGCTTCTGTTCGCCTCTGGAGGCGCAGCCGCTGCAGCCGTGTCCCTCCCGAAGCCCCACCCTAACCCCGCCAGCTGACCATGCCTTCTTCCTGGCCTGCTTCCACACCCAGCATGGCCGGGACATGAGGCTACAGGATGCACAGGACAGGTGAGGACTAAGTGATTGTCCTGAGTGATTTCTTGTTCTATTTCACTAACCAAGAGCATCGCGGAGCAGCACGACTCACTGTGGCTATTCTTTTACCACAGCATTAACGTTTACCTGGGCTACGACATCGAGACCCTGCGCACACGCTCCTGGTACAGCCTACTGCACCCGGAGGACCTGTCGCATGCCTCTGCGCAGCACTGCCGCCTGCGTGAGTATGCCCAGCATGACTCTCGCCACCCCCACCCCACCCCCACCCCACCCCCGGCCCACCACTCGCCGACTCCCTGCCAGAACCCCCCACACAGCATGGCTCCGTGTGTGGGAAGACTTTAGCTACCAGGCAGCCAACCAAGGCGCCAAAACACCCCCACAGAAGCACACTGTAATATAACCAACAGCTGTCACTGCTAATATCGCGCTAACGCTCGTCGATTTTTTCCCCCTTAAAGTCAGCGAAGGCGGAGAAGGACGTGTGGAGATGGTGGTGCGGATGGAGGCTGTAGACCATACATGGGTGTGGCTGTACATGGTCCTCACTCTGGAGGGGGGCGAGAGCCCGATTAGCTGCCACAACTACGTCATCAGGTATTAACAGGGTGCTTTTTGCAGTCAGTCACGTTCGGAATGTCACGGTCTGGATAGAGACGGTGTTTAACAAACTATCGCTCCGTCTCTGCGCCCTCTGCAGCGAGTCGGAGGCATGGTCTGTGCGCCAGCAGCTGTGCACGGAGCAGAACCAGCTGGCCCTGGTGCTGAGCGCTAGCGCCTCCTACCAGCACAGCCTGGGACTGCAGTCCCCAGACACGCTGTCCAGCCCGGACCAAGTCTTCACTCCGAGCAGCAGTGGCCTCTCCGCCCAGTCCTTTGATTTCAGCTCCGGCGCCGAGCAGGCCCCCGGCGGAGTGGCAGAACTTGCACAGCCCGAAGGCGGACACCCGCGTTCCAGCCTCTCCTCTTTGGAGGAGGAGGGCTTCCCCCAGCAAAGTCAGCCTCCCTCACAACAGCAGCAGCAGCCGCCGCCTCCCGGTGATGCTGCCACCCCCCCACCCCCTGCCTCCTCTCCAGCTCAGGGGGGCTCTTCTGACCCCATGTCCGACTTCAGCTTCCTGGTCCAGAGCATCTTTGTCACCCCACCCCTCCAGACAGGACTGCGTCTCCCAGCGATACCCCTCTCCCCACCCCCTCGGCCGGCATCCCACCCCCACCAAGGAAAGGAGTCCGTCTGCACGCCCCCTTACACCCCACAGCTGGGGGGTGGAGGCTTTGTCTTTGGCGACCAGCTTTTTTCCATGGACACCAACATCGGTGAAAGTTCCACGGTCGTGCCCCCCGTCGCCATGCCAACACCGCTGACCACCCCTCATACTCTCTCCATCTCAGCGGCCACCACAGACCTGCTTTTTTCCAAGGAGACCTTCTATGAGAAGCTACCCCCCACCCCAGACACTCCCGGAGATGGCGACTGTACCATCATGGCCCTTCCCGAGGTCCGGGGGCCTCTTTTTGTTGACGTGCCCAGTCGGCCATTCCCTTACCCACACGAAGGTCTTCTGACACCAGAAGCCTCCCCAGGAGAGCAGACATGCCAGCCACTCTTCTCGCTAGATGGGCAGCAGGACAAGGAGAGGATGGAGATTTCACTGCTGGCCCAGCACATCAGCTCTCTGGCTGAAAGATTCTACCCCGAAGGCATCTTTCACAAGCTCATGACCCCCTCCCCGACGTCTCCTAGACCTCCCACTCCAGCCCACGATCTCATCCCTCCATTGTTCGAACTCTACCCTGTCAAATGCTGGAGGAGCTCAGAACTTTCCCTCAGCCCAGATGACATCGCTCTTATCGAGGAGTGCATCATAGAGGCTCTCCTCCAGGAGCTCTCCTCCTCATCCTCGTCGCCCTCCCCCTGCCATTCCTCACCACCGCCCTCTCCACCAATGCCAGAGTGCTGGTGCCCACCCCCTCAGTTCGAGGGGGCGTCTCTGGTCGGCCTTGGCCACATCTGTAGCGTCCAATCGGCGCACTGTAATTTGGCAGCTGGGGGCGGAGCAACGGCGGGCACTGACGCAGAGGCAGCCAATGGCGAGGGGGAAATCCAGCAAGGAGCTATGGAGGTAGAGCCTTCTCCCTCACCATCGTGCTACCCCTCTGCCACCTCCTCAGTATTAGCATCCCCGCTGACTGCCCCCGCTGTGCCCGCCGCCTCCCCCAGCCTGCTCTGCGCCCAGCCCCTCCCAGAGGAGTTGGCCGCCGTGGAACCCGTGTTTGGGGCGGGAGCCTCAATTGCCCCTGCCCTGGGGCAACAACCTGAGTTGTATCAACTCCACTGTCGCTCTCCACCACGGGACTTCCAAGCAGGTGAGAAGGGGAGCACTTCTGCTGCCATGCCAGCGCTGTCCGATTCTTACACGTTAACTATATATAGGTCACGGGAGTTTTACTTATACAAAAATGTTCTGAGGGCAGAAGTAAAAAATGATTGGTTCGGAGAGATAACCAATCAGGATATAGAGAAGGTGGGTCCAAGCAACTAGAGGAGGCGGGGCCAACCAATCAGCTATCTTTGTCTCATCTCCTCCAGCTACTTGGACCCACCTCATCTACAATCATTTTTCCTTCTGCCCTCAGAACATTTTTTTGCAAGTCTAATTCCAAAAAGCGTATATCTACACTGCATGAGATAACCAACCACTAATGTCAGTAATCTAATACAAATATTTATACACCTCCTTTGCACATTCCTGCATGCAGTTAGTGTCAATGTCTATTGACCATTACATACTAACCTTTTCTCATCTCTGTCTCTTTCTTTTTCCTCAGATGGAAGTGATCCTCCGTTCTAAAATAAGTCTGTGACTTACTTCATTAAGTATGGCATATTGTTATATTTTGTGGAGCTACTTTTCCTGAAAAGTGAACAATATCGAATGTATAGATATATACAAAATTGTACATATAGCCAAACGTACAGTCACTTCTGTATATGCATTTACAATGCTATCAGAAATAGTCTCCTAACTTTACTCATTATCTAATATCGCTATTAGAATAGGGGTGTGACGTAACGCTTGTACGAACCTGAACAGAGTTTAGGTCTAATCATCACACTATTCTATTGCACTAGCTTTTGTTTAATCAGTAACCTTGTAAAGGATTTTTTTTTTACTAATGGATTACTTATACTATCTGTATTCACTTGTAGTGAGTATTCCCTGTTGTAAAGGTATGGGGAAAACAATCGTAACACAGACATTTATTTGTTAAAGCTTCTCCTTGCTATTTAAAGAAGAAAGCATTCTGCAGTTTATAACTCTGTGCTTTTTCTCGTGGCGCGGCGCAAACTGAAAACACGAAAGAGGCTAAAGTGGCCACATCTTAAGCTCTAATATTAGTTAAACACTATCTGAGACATATCATGCGGCCAAAACTTTTATAACATGTACGATTTACAGTTACGGTCACTTTTTCAACTGCTGGCGATTTTGTGTTTTGAGTTTGCGGCTTGCGGCTGCAAGGACTTCTACAATCCTTTATGGAAATCCATCGATGGGATTTTTTACGGTGTTAATTTGTCGACGAACTTTCTGTCATGTGGTGTCACTATTTCACTGGTTATGCCTATCTCCAGCCACAACGGTGGGACGTCACGGGCCGTAACGCATCACGGGCGAAAATGTCGTATTAGTGACGTGAACAGGATTCTGTGATGCCGGTATTTACAAATGCACGTCAGTTGTTGGCTTCTCTTGTTTTCTTGCGAGTTCACTTTGCCTGTTTATGAACTCTGCCTTGCCCTGTCGTCACGGTGATCTGCTTTGTGTGTGCAAAAGTGGCAAAATGACTCCACCTCATAGGTGTGACGACGCTGATTGTGTCACGGGTTGCCAGTTGCGTGTGTGACGCCTTACCTGAGGGACGTCGCTCAGACGGCACAGGTGTCTGTCAGACCACTATTTCTTCTTTTTTGGAGATGGGATGAATTTACTAGATGCTTGGCTTTATTTCCGCGGTACTTCTCCTGTTTAGTCTTAAGCATGACCTGAATAGACAAAGATGGCTGATTGGTTGGTCCCGCCTCCTCTAGTTGCTTGGACCCACCTTCTCTATATTCTGATTGGTTATCTCTCCGAACCAATCATTAAGAATGACCTCATTTCTCCTGTTGTGTCGACACGCTAACGTAGAGTTGTCTACGGCAAAGTAAAGGATTGATTCCTACGTTCTAGCTACTTAACTGCTACCTTTACCAGATTAAAAAACAAACAAAACAAAACTTTTATTTGTATGACGTTCTGACAGTTTTAGAAAGGAGGTTGTTGAATGTTTAAACATATCTCACAGGATATGAAAATAAACTGTATGGTCACTCAAAGAAACGTGCAACAAAGATTGTATGAATTTGTATTACGAATGTATCTGTGTATATAAGATTTTTATTATATAACGATTATATATGCATATGCATAAGATATGTTATTTCTCAAGATGGACATTGTGGAACAGTGTTCTCTTTGTGTTGTTCATAAGTGTATTTGGATGTCAATCAAATGCATTTATATTAAAGTGCACTTAAGACTGACTCACGTCTCCACATCACTTTCTTCTTCCCTCCCTCCGGCTCCTCTGCCCCCCCTCCTACCCTAAGCCCCGCCCCTGCAGCAGCCTCCTTGCTCTTCACGCACACATGCCCCTGGCTCCCTGCCTCCGCGCCTCCTCCCTCTCCATCTGCCGCGTGGCGTTTGCGTTCGCGGCGGCGCTGACGCAGACGGGAAGGCGCAGGCCGTCTGACTCTGGCTGACGCAGCCTTGACTCAGAGGCTCTGGCATGGGGATGGGCAGCCTTCCTGTTGGCGGACTCCGATCTGGGCATACGGGCACACGGCGGCTGTTGGTGGGCACACGCACGCCTCCCCCGCTGAAGGGCTGGATTTCTTCCATATATAGGCTTTCCTGTTTGAGGGGTGGAGTCTGCACCCCATGTCCCGCCCACAACCCCAGCGTTCGATCTGATTGGTAGCCAGGAGCACATAAATGAGTCTGTTGCTGTGCAGTCAATTTCTCCCCTTACAAGCTCCACCCCCTCACCATTCAACAAAGTAGCTCCCTCTCATTCAACAAAATATTCCCCCCCCCCTGCTCAGCTCTCATCCCCATCCATTCTTCTTTGCCCCCCCACCCCACATCACCCAATACATACACACACCCCCGCTTCCTGCCAAAAATAGCTTTGCCCTCTCTCTCCTTCAGCTGTTATCTTCTTACCTCAGTCTATTGTGCACTCTCTCTCTCTCTCTCTCTCTCTCTCTCTCTTCCTCCTCTCCTGGTATAAACTGTGAGCTAACACATGTCCTTGCTCTTTCTCCCACGTGCAGTCTTTCCTTTCATTCTAACAACCATCTGAATGAGATGTGTGCGGGGGGG
>JABFEB020000061.1:331899-343891 GCA_019775895.2 Stomatorhinus ivindoensis | reverse complement strand
TTGGTGCCCCCCCCCCCCCCCCCCCCCCCCCAGCTGTTCAGTGTTGTACAGAAGTAAAAATAAATTGGCCTGAAAGGAGTGAATACTGGGGGGCTATGCTGTATGGTGAGGGGGTGCTTGTACTCTCACAAGGACTCTGGATGCACAGCCACCCCCCCCCATGAGTACCTGCTCTCCCCTCTGTGCTCCTGTACCTCCCACACTCCCTCTCAGGCAGAATTCTCTCATCCCTCTCCTCTCTCCCTGTCATCAGTGCTCCGGCTCAGTGTCATGCCCGTCCTCCCCCCCCGACCCCCCCGCATCTGCGACCGTGGCCTCATTCTCTCACATCCACACCAGCCCTGACGCCCCACCCCCTCCCAATCCAATCCCCAAATTCCCTGTCAAGATGCAAAGGTTGGACACAAGACGCCTCCTTCCTCCCTGGCCAAGTCCCCTTCACCAAGCATCCTGTCCAACCCATTGCATCACATCTCATCATTCCATTGCCCTCGTCGGACAGCACTACTCAATGTGAAGAGGCGGCCGAGTAGGCTGAAAACGGTAACATAAATGTCTCTGAGTCTCATTCTCAAAGTAGTTTCCTTTAAACATTTCAAAAGAACACGATGTTTTCAGGCCTGCAACCCTGACCATGATAGGTGACCAGCAAATAAATGGATATTTTTGGTAGGTTATAAAAATGCCCAGATGACTGTTTCTGTGTATTTCTACCCCAAAATTCAGGTTCTGAAACGCCGAAAATCACTATTATTAATAATACAAACAAAATAAGTCAAAATTGCATTATATTATCACACTTCATTAAAGCTTAGGGCGTTATCAATTAGAGCGCTTTACAAAAAAGGGTCAAACACTGCCACCAAGTGTTCAAGCAGAGAAACTGCATCCGATCAAACTCACGTGGTTGATGACGGACGTGCGACGCTGTCCGGATGTCCTTTTCTGCGTCTGGATTGATGCACAAATTAAAACATTAGTTGTGCAAAGCAGTTCTGATCTGGACTGTCAATTAATGTTACATGAAAAGCATTTTATGGGGAATGGTCATGAACAGCATATTCAAAAAATAATGGTCAAAGAATTGTGCGTAAACCTCAAACGTTATCTCTGTATCTAACGGTATCTACACCATCGTTTACTGTAGATATAAATCGTGCGCCGCTTGCTATTATAATTAACCACTCAACAATTAGCCATACTCTGCATTACCTGATTCGTGCCCTTTGCACCAGCACAGCGACCCCGTGCTGAATAAGCGGTTGGAAGAGAAAATTACTGTTAGAGAGACGATAAGGAAATTCGTTTAAAGAGACAAATGAGGACGTGCTTTTTATCAATTAAATAATGTCTGAATAGGCAACATGTCAAATAGATGGTGTGGGCTATTTCACATGTCCCACAGCTTCATACCCGGAATCATTTTACAATTGACTATATCTACCCGGGAAAAATATAGTGAACACCAGGGTACTTCCGGCAGTTCTTGAAGGGACTGCGAAAAGGGTCCAGTCAGAAATTTTATTCCTTAATTTTGCTGGATTGTTTCTTTGTAGATGTATCCCTTATATACTGGAAGTAATACACAAAAATATATACAATAAGGGACATATTTGCTTAAAATTCTGGATTAAAAGGCAACCCCGAAGGGTACGGTGATACTTTGGTTAGTGCATGCAAGGTGACCGGGAAAACGTGTCAAATTTTTCCAGTGCGGCCTGGTGCTTAAAAATGACAGAAATTATGTGCTATCGCGACGTCTCGCATGACTTGATTTTAGCCAAACGGTTGCATTTAAATAATTTGTTTTTATTTTGTTAAACTGCAGATTCGATTACTTAAAATAGTATTTGTGCATCATATAGAAGGATCATGCCCTAAAAACGCCTAACTCGATTTTAAACACTTTATCACATTTTTGTTTTAAAGCTTTTAACATCTAACCATTAATGTTGTCGGAGTTGCGTTTCTTAGAAGTCAGTGTTCAATTCCTTAGTTTCTCGGCTTGGTGACGTCACATGGCTCTCGTTTTATGCTGTCAAACGTATAGCATTTAGTTGTAATGAATGCCTTTTAAATATCTTTATCCCTTTTTTCTGTTTGGCAGAAGAGATGACTACCTTCTGGCGCATGAAACCTATGTTGTCATCTCTTTTGCAAGGTGGGTATTTCAGTAAAATTACATAATAATAAATGACAATGACACTTTATTGATCCCCGTGGTAAAATTCTCTTTGCACCTACCCCATCTTGAGCCCCATGGCACTCAGACGCGTATATAGGAGTGAGCAAGCTTGGCAGCTAACATTTACCAGCCGTCTGCAATAATACGTTTACATTTACACCTTGGCAAGTTTTTTGTTTAAAAAATGACTTAGAATACAGAATAATATTGCTGTGAATTACCTGGCAACCATTATCAGTACGCTGTTTGAAAGTCTTAAGTAGATAGTAAATCTGATACCCTGTGAGTCCAGTGTAGTTTTCTGAAGCCTGATATTATAGCAAATCTGATCTGGTTTTGTTTGATCTGCTAACAATGAATCAGCCGACATGTTAAGTATGTTCCTGAAATGTAACTGTATGATATAGTAAATAAGTTGGGCTGTTTATTTTTTTACTCTAACTTGGCTCTCTGCCGCTGCCAGATCTGCCAGTTGCACAGAGTGTGCAATGTAATCTTTAAAAAAAAAAAAAGTTTTATAAAGTAATTCTGAGGGACAGCATGGTGGGGCAGTAGTTAGCACTGCCGCCTGACTCTCTGGGACCTGGGTTACATGTGTGTGGAGTAACATGGCCTCCCTGTGTCTTCATGGGGTTTCCGCTGGGTCCTCCGGTTTCCCCCCACAGTCCAAAAGCACGCTGAGGATAATTGGGGTTACTGAACTGCCCACTGGTGTGAATAGTGAGAGTGCCCTGCAATGGGTTGGCACCCCATCCTGGGTTGTTCTCTGCCTTGCACCCATAGCCTCTGGGATAGGTTACAGGCCTCTGCTGTGTGGTTACAGAAGATGGATGGATGGAAAATAATTGCGAAATAAACAAGCATGGATCACTAAAAACATAGTGTCAAATCGCAAGCAGATGGTGAAGTTGTCCTTATGTGGGGTTTGGAATCAGCCTTTCACATGTAAGTCTTGATTAAAACCTTCCTTCCTTCCTTCCTGGCTCTTCAGTGCCGAGCTTCATCTCCCCGTGGTCCCGCCCCTTCCTGTCGAGGGCCATGGCGACGCTCAATCAGATGCACCGGAAGGGCCGACCCCCACCCCCGCAGCCCCGCATCGGAGCCACGTTTGGCCGCCCCCAGCTGAAGGCGGTGGTCCTGAAGACCCTGATCCGGAAGCCGAAAAAGCCGAACTCTGCCAACCGCAAGTGCGCAAGGGTGCGGCTATCCAACGGCCAGGAGGCGGTGGCGTTCATTCCCGGGGAGGGACACAATCTCCAGGAGCACAACGTGGTGCTCGTGGAGGGGGGCAGGACGCAGGACTTACCGGGGGTGAAGCTGAAAGTGGTGCGGGGCAAGTATGACTGCGCACATGTCGTGAAGAAGAAGCAGTGAAGATGGAGAATGGCTTCCCGGATGGTGTTTGGTTTGCGTCCCGCTTGTGAGGATAAACAGACTGAGTCGTGACAACAGTGACATGTATGAATTCCATGTAGTTCATTTGTGAGACGGCGGTTCATTTGTGTCCAGCTACTTTTTTTCCTGAAAATAAATATTGTTTTGCTTGGAACCATGTGCGTAGTTGTAGCTATGCTGTTTTCTGCCTCTTGCTGATTAATTATGGCATGAAGGTTGTTAATTTTAAGAATCATTAAGAATGATATTGTGAGTTTTTCTTTTGCAGTCATACCTTTTTATTATAATTAGTCAAGTGTCTGTTGCTTCACAGCTCTTTAGAACTATTTTAACACTTTTGAGGTTTGATCTTTAGTGCAGCAGTGGCCTAGTGGTTAGAGAACTGCACTTGTAATTGAATGGTTGCTGGTTCAAATCCCTGACCTGGGAAGTACTGCAGCCTGCTGAATTAGCTGCCCCCTGCTATGTCACAAATGGGTTAAATGCAGAGAACACGCCTCATTGTTGTGCCAAGCATTGCTTTACAATTAAACACTCATCAAATAGAGATTTACATACTAAATAAAGAAGAAGGCCATACAAACACTCTGCCGTAGATTTTCAATAGAAATTAGAAGTATTGTGGCCTGAATTCGGATTTCAGTTTATGTGACACCTGATACCTGAAATTAAGCGTTTTTCTCATCAATTATGCATTTTTCTCATCAAAACTCCCACATTTTGTAATAACTGCCACAATATGTAAATTTATTACAAAACACACAGAATAGTATGACATACTGCTTTCAAGCTGTCTATTACAAAACGAGACAGATTATTACAGAATGCGGGTACTATTACATAATGATGTGAGATTTTGTTACATTTTGACAAAATTCAGTATTATTGCATGATATGTTGTAACTCACATCTTCGCATGCGCTTTGTGTCGTCGGAGCCGGGGACCCTGACAAGCAGACGGCGGCCCGGTGTGCACACAACACTGATTTCTTTAAAGGAACAGTAAGGGAGTACAAAGGCACAGCTCGACAAGCAGTTATTGAGGTTTACCGAAAGCAAATGTCACACCTTAAAGTTCTGTTCATGTTCTTCTGCTGCTGATCGAGTATCTAGTTACTTTCGAGCCATACTTTTACGCTAATTTAATGGAGTTATTAATGTCCTGTTGTATTTACAGGGGGGATGGAGGATGGAGCTAGTCTCTATAATTTACGCATAAGTATGTGTAAAAATTAAGTTAATAGCTTATGGTATATCAAATTAAAGCTTTCAGCATAAAAGGGAACTATTTCAATGGATTAGGACAGAATGGTCTTTGCTTCCCGAGCAACAGACAGTGTAACACCATTAGACGCAGCTAAACTGTGTCATTTCCGGTACGAGACGGTCACATTTCCTTTGCATGTTCAGTCGGCTTCGCTACGTAATATACGTGGAGTGGATGTGATTTGAGTGTATTTAACAAACTAAAAGGTTGACAGAAGGATAATAATGGCTGAAGCCATTCAGAAGAAACTGCAGTCTGAGCTGGAAAAATATCAACAGCTACAGAAAGGTACTGAGAGAGAGAGGCTGTCGTGGATTCATAACCTCCACTATACTGTACTGTGTAGCGGTTAACTGATACACGTTATCTTTTTAGCACGAAATTACACGGTTTGATTTAAAATGTTGCATGCAGTATTGTTTTTGTTGCTGTAGTTCATATTATATTTGAATATTGAATGATATGTGATTATGATGATGAAACATATTAATGGAAGGAGCACGTTCGTCGGGTACTTACTGCTTGAAATTATGTATTGAAGAAATTTTGGGGGAAAATCGTGGAAAAATTAAATTCCTTGTTTCTTAATGTGTAATGGCCAGTTTATCTTTCGTAGATGTAAGTAAAAGCATGTCAGCCAGACAAAAATTAGAAGCCCAGCTGACAGAGAACAACATCGTGAAAGAGGTACGTCCTGCACGGGGTGTGTGATTAAAATAAGCGTAATGGGCCTTTGCGAGCGGTGTAATGTTTGTGTCATTGCGCTGGCTGCCGCAGGAGCTGAATCTGCTGGATAGCGAGAACACTGTGTACAAGCTCATCGGTCCGGTTCTGGTGAAGCAGGACTTGGACGAAGCCAAGGCAACTGTTTCCAAGAGACTGGAGTACATCAATGGAGAAATGTGAGTTCCAGGGGAGATTCGATACCCTGCAAATTGAAACGTATATTCTGAATTCACATACCTGCCACTTTGTTTTTTTGCATTAGAGTTCCATATCAAGTCGTTACAGTGACAGTAGGCAATACTTTCATAGTGACAAATTATCATATCACCAAAACAAAGTACTGCAAGGTCTCGAAAAGGCCTTTGTTATCAGTGCACATAGTGCTCAGGAAGGTCGTGTTCCTTCCTGTGACCTGAACAAAAATTCACATTCTCTTCCCAAAATATATAAAGAATTAATAACTCTTGAGCATTGCTGTGTCCAGTTAAGTACGCTTTTGCAAAATCAAGCAAGTCACAGACTTAATTGTGATAGATGGCCTGAAGGTATTCAAAATAAGTTATTGAAATATGATATTACCAAAAATCTGTAACATTGTAATAATAAAAGCTATTTGGTGAAATGCTGACTTCTTACTACGGAAGTATTGACTGCTGTCACTGTGATTCCGAATACTATTTACAATGGTAGTTTATGTCCTGAAATGAAAAAGTTCCTGTTGTGGATTACCTATTACTGGTGATAGTGCTTCAACGTGGTTTTGGGAATCAATAAAAATGCACCTGTGGATTTTTTCAGGGGAATCTGAGAGGGTGACCTGGGACCCTTTGGGTGACTTGATACGGAATATCTTATTGCATCATTTTGCTGTATGGGTATTCTGACATTTCAAAATTATGATTTTGTCGAGCAGAGGTTGCGTCAGACTGTCTCGTTGTCTGTCGTTTGGATGGACAGGATTTAAAATTATTCCAACAAACAAAACAACAATTTTATTTTTGTATAGCGCGTTATCACAACATAACATTGTCTCAAAGCGCTTTACAGCATCCCCACCCAAAGCCCACAGTGAGTAAGCCATAGGTGACAGTGGCAAGGAAAAACTCCCAAGAAGGAAGAAACCTTGGGAGGGACCAGACTCAAAGGGGGAGCCCATCCTCCAGGGGCCGGCAAGGGGAGTAAAATTGGAGAGATGGCTAAGTGCCAAGTCACACTGTCTAAGTCCCCCCTATTCAAATCTGGCCCGGTATTCCAAATCCAGGCCTTGTTTTCGGTTCTTCCAGGTAGTTAGTTTAATAATTACTGATTCTGATTGGTCAGAGGCTTCACACCCGGCTCACGGGTAAAGGAAGGCTGGAAAACCAGCAGGGCTCCGACCTTGAAGACCCTGACTTGAATATCCCTGGTCTGAGTCATAAAGTTTGAGTCACAGCTGGGGAGCAGGGAGGTGATGACAAGCCGGTGTTGGTGCTCCTTCAGATCGGCAGGCCACCGGTACTAAGGCAGCGGGTCGTACAGGGTAAGATGACACAGGCAGAACGGTGTGCTGGATGCACAGTCGTCATTGGAAGTGACGACGTCACATGTTGCAGGGTGTGCTGGACATCTTGATAGATTGAGGTCTCCAGGCAGCACCCCCCAGGAGGAGCAGGCGAAATAAAATGTGCAATTAGTCTACGTAGGGGTGGCTATGGCTATGGCAGCATGAGTAGGAGGGAGAGGCAAGTGGGAATGCAGGCATGGGGAGTCGCTGAAATGTAAGCACTCCAATCCCACAAGCGATTGTGAAACTAGAGTGACAGCACTGTCAGTTCAGCCAACGGCACCGATCCCCACCCAGCTCTACACCTCACACTACAGGTCTAACTGGGAGTGAGGAGTTAGCTAGAGCTAGAACTAGAGTCCCGATAAGTTAAACGGGTGTGATTTTAGTCTAGACTTGAATATTGAGAGTGAGTCTGAATCCCACACAATAGCCCACTTTTATTTTTCGTTTTTAAGCATAAAACATATTTAATCTCATTTTATTTTCATTCATTCATAACATTTACTGTTACCCCCGAAGTATCTATGCTGTTACCTGTGAACCAGTCAGTAATCGGCAAACTGAAGACCCCGGTTTTAAGAAGCTAGTCTTTCCAGTCATTGGTTAAAACCCCTGAACAGTTCCAGTCTTTCTGCCCCCTGCTGTTGTCTCTTGGTAATGCAGCAAGTTCCTCTTTGGGTGTGGTGGTGCTGTGGGAGATTTTGGCCAATCACTTCGCTCCTTTTTCTCCCTCGTTCAGCCAGCGCTACGAGACCCTGCTGAAGGATATGGAGCGCAAGTCGGATCAGCACCGGGAAGTTCTGACGAGCCTGCAGCAGGAGTACCAGCGGGCCCAGGGCCGAGCGGCAGGGAAGGTTTAGGTGGTGGGGGGGGGGGGGCACACTCTGAGCTGGGCAAAGTCAAAATTAGCAAGAGGAAGGGCGGTCAGACTGATGGGAGTGGGAGGGGGGATCAATCATTGTTTTGTTCTCTGCGGCTAATTTTCATAAAACTGCAGACCTGCTGCTTCAAATAATAAAGATTCTCTGAAAGGTTTTTTTTTGTTACTATGATGAATAAAGCTGTAATTTATTTGCTTTTGTGTCGTCACCTTTGCTCCACGGTATTCTCTGATTTAGCGGAGTGGTCCGTTCGCTGATCTGACACTGATCCGCTCCTGTGTATTGGTGCAGCGGGAGACCAGTGTGGTTCTGAACATGCATAACAGTGCCTGGAAACAGGGAGTCCACTGTCACGATTTGCACTGAGGGGATTCTACGTTACTATGAGTAACCTAACTACTGCAGTGCATGATGGGTATGATACTTAGACGCTACTTAACTTCCTTCATCTGGGGGGAGGGGGGGCATGGTGAATGTTTGTTCCCCCACTGTTCCTGTGCACAAGCCTCAGTTGCCTGGAGGCTGTTGGTCGGCAGGTAAATCGGGTTGTGATGTCAGCCATCAGATCAGCTAAGTACCTGCTTTCTGGGATGCATAATTCCCCAATTTTGATAGAATGATTTATAGGATTTTATAATTTTATGCTCCATATGGGGATGACATGTGGTTCAGTGGGTTAAACCTCTCTGCCCATGATCAGAAGGTTACTGGTTCCAGTTTGGCCTCCCCAGAACGCTCACATGTCTGCGGGCCCTTGAGCGAGCCCCTTAACCCCCCAGCTTCCTGGGGGGTCACAAGGTGGCTGCCCCTTTTCCGGGACCCGATCGATAGCTACTGACCGCAAACCCTCTGGTCACTCTCAAAGTCTATCACCAGTAATTCCAATTCTGTAATTCCAATTCGTCTGTGAGCTGCTGCGTCAGGACCTAGACTGGGTCTCAACAGCAGAAATTATTTTTTACTTCAGCATTTGAATGGATATATATTGCAATAGTAATTTAAATTTTTATTTAAAAATATATTTTAAAACTCTGTTTATGTAGCATTAATGAGTAATTCCACATTTGATTTAGTTCTGCAAAGATATAATGCGAATTGTTCTTCACAGTGTATTCGCTGTTAAGGTGGTAAAGCATGAGAACCTTTATTCCTGGTGTCCGCTTGACTTACCTGTCATTTTTGACTCCTGAGTCATGGGAACGGGGACTCAAGAGGATGCGTCGGCAGCCGTCAGCCTTTCTCTCACCTCCGTGCTTCCGATTTTCGGCTGCGAAATGTAGCGCCAGGTCATGGGAACCGTTTTGGATCCCCGGGGGGAGGGGCTCCTGCACGCGTTTACACCTCTGTATCACTCCGCAGTTGTGGACACCCCCTGAGTCTCATTTGCAAACCACGTGCCGGTAGAATGTCAAATATCAAGCGTTTTTGTAATACATTTACCCATATTGCAGGGAATTAACACGCGCAGAGCGATTGCAAAAGAAAAAAAAAGTGTATGTGGCCACAGTTTAAAACTCCGTATTTTTGCTAAATGCATATCATGTTAAATCATTTCTTTGCTCGGGTCATCTTACGTGCTGTTGGGGGAGAAATACGCGTGCGCTCCTGTGAAATGCACGTCGATGGTCCATTCGCACGCGCTGAAGGGAAGGTTTAGTGTCTGAAGCGCTTTTACCTGCGCCTTTCCCGCGGCGACACCTTTATGAAACGTCCGAGATTAAAGGACTCGCCGCCGTGGGAAACAGATGGAGGCGAGAAGAGAGATTTGAGAGACTCCTTTGGCTGTCAGAGTCCATTGGGTTCATTTGTATTTTTCTGTAATTCGTAAAATATTGATAGATTTTAAAAGACAACGGCTTAAGTAATGCAATGTATGGGGGTGGTTTTGCATTTAAATAGATTGACGCATAATGCCTCCCTGGTGTCTTCAGAGGCCTCAGAGATAATCCTCACCAGAGGCATCACCGTGTGGTTTGGAACCAGGAAATAAAAACTCCCCAAAGTCCTGAAGACTGCAAGAGGATCACTGATTCCCGTCTGCCCTCCACTGAGACTCTGTACACACGCCGCTGCTGGACTACAGCTCAGACCATCACCAAAGACCCACATCCAGAGTGTGGCAACAGAATTTGGGTCACAGATAGAATATCTTGCCCCCCCCCCCCACTACATCAATTACTGATAATTATGCTGACTTGTCAGTATGAAAGTTTTAGCTACTGTCACTGTGTCTCTGAATACAATTTACAATAATTGTTCATGTGCTGAAAAGATAAAGTTCTTACTTTGATATTATTGTTATATTATTTTAGAATTTTCCGTTCCATATGGGTCACCGTTCAACCCAGTCTTGCTCGGATGTTGACATGTCTGCGGGCCCTTGAGCGAGGCCCTTGACCCCCCCCCCCCCCGCTCCCTGGGGTCACAAGGTGGCTGCCCCTTTGCTGTGGCCCCCAGCTTCCTCTCACCTGTAAGGGGAACAAGATGGGGTAAAAACAACAAAAAAAGAGATAAATTCTCCCCATGGATTAATAAAGAATCTGTCATATTATTACCAAATACGTAACAATACAAAATTACGAAAAAATGGGGCAAAGACAGGCTGCAGAAGTTCTAATCGATCGCCACTGACTCCAAACCCCCCGGTCACTCTCAAAGTCTATCACCATGTGTTGTAATTCCATTTTGTCTGTGTGCTGCTGTGTCTGTTCGCCTTATACAAATAAAACCACCCCCAAATCACATTCTGTTCACCGCTGTTTCTCTCTTTCACCCATCCTCTCATTCTGTCACGGTCCAATCCTAGACTGGGTCTTAACAGCATAGAAATTATTAACTTGAAATTCATGGGTGCAGGACTGGAGGCCGTTACCATTCACAAATGACCGGTTGTGCATTTCAAACTTTGTGGAAACACGTAGAGCTAAAAATGATACAAAACTCTTAAAATTCTCTGTTTGTATAATAGTTGTACTTGTAAAAGTAATTAAAATTTCAATAAAAAAAATTATATTTAAAAACTCTGTTTATCTAGCATAAATGAGTAATTCCACATTTGATTTAGTCATACAAAGATATAATGCGAATTGTTCTTGACAGTGTATTCGCTGTTAAGGTGGGAAAGCTTGAGAACCTTTATTCCTGGTGTCCGCTTGACTTACCTGTCATTTTTGACTCCTGAGTCATGGGAACGGGGACTCAAGAGGATGCGTCGGCAGCCGTCAGCCTTTCTCTCACCTCCGTGCTTCCGATTTTCGGCTGCGAAATGTAGCGCCAGGTCATGGGAACCGTTTTGGATCCCCGGGGGGAGGGGCTCCTGCACGCGTTTACACCTCTGTATCACTCCGCAGTTGTGGACACCCCCTGAGTCTCATTTGCAAACCACGTGCCGGTAGAATGTCAAATATCAAGCGTTTTTGTAATACATTTACCCATATTGCAGGGAATTAACACGCGCAGAGCGATTGCAAAAGAAAAAAAAAGTGTATGTGGCCACAGTTTAAAACTCCGTATTTTTGCTAAATGCATATCATGTTAAATCATTTCTTTGCTCGGGTCATCTTACGTGCTGTTGGGGGAGAAATACGCGTGCGCTCCTGTGAAATGCACGTCGATGGTCCATTCGCACGCGCTGAAGGGAAGGTTTAGTGTCTGAAGCGCTTTTACCTGCGCCTTTCCCGCGGCGACACCTTTATGAAACGTCCGAGATTAAAGGACTCGCCGCCGTGGGAAACAGATGGAGGCGAGAAGAGAGATTTGAGAGACTCCTTTGGCTGTCAGAGTCCATTAGAGAGACTCCTTTGGCTGTCAGAGTCCATTAGGTTCATTTGTATTTTTCCCCACTGAGACTCTGTACACACGCCGCTGCTGGACTACAGCTCAGACCATCACCAAAGACCCACATCCAGGGCGTGGCAACAAAACTTGTGCATCGGTCACAGAGGTTTGCAACCCCGCCCACCACCCTCACTTTAGACTCACCTGTTTCCTGA
>JABFEB020000061.1:315991-330536 GCA_019775895.2 Stomatorhinus ivindoensis | reverse complement strand
CCCTAAATACCAACGATAATTAATGCACCTTATTTATCTACCGTTCAAGCTTTTTATCTACGGAATAATTTACTGTTATATAATGAAACCCGAATAGTCTTTTTGCTGTTTTAAAAGAATGACTAAGGGAACTGTGCAAGAATTCCAGTGTACTCTTACTTCTGTGCCAGTGCAAATGGCAAATAAAGCCTCGGTTCAGTTCATTTTAATGGAGGTAATGTGTGGTAAAGGGGCCGCACACATAAATGTCAAAGATAGCTTTTAGGAAACGGTCGCTAGTAAACTGCGCAAATTTATGCGACCTACTTTGAAAAGTGCTGTTAATCTTGAATGACCGCCAGTAAGAATTGCACTTCGCTAGAAGCCCAGAACTGAAGTAGGAGCGTGGGATACCGTGTTGGGCTCCGTTCACTCCTGTAGATTTTATTTTATTAGCTTTTTATTTACCTGTTAAATGACTGCGGAAGTCCACCCAGCTAGCTGCGGGACATGCGCTTCCTTCGCGCAAATCGGCGGGGGTTTACTTTTTTTCACGCTTTCAGACGACTTTGTTGACACCTTACTCTGGCACCCGGCTGTGGGAACATGTTTCCAGAAAGTGACGTTCGGTCTCTCGAAGAGGATCAAACATCCTTACACGGGCATTAACACCTCAAAGCATCCTCCCATTGTGTTTCCACGAGTCTGATCGGATTGGGCATTTTCTAGGTGGGGACCCTTTACAGCAATGTAGTTATATGTAACACTGTATGTGCACATTACTCACTCAAAAGGGGTAGGTTTAGTGAAGGGAAAGCGCGATGTTATATAGAAAGACCTTAATGACGGAACATATTTTTCACATTACGACACGAATTATATATTTTTTATATATTCTTTAGGGACTTAATCAGTGCTGCTTATTGGAATATTATGTCAAACATAAGCAGCTCAATAAACCTAGTTAATGTTGAATTCCAGTTACAAAGAGGAAGCCGTGCATATAGATTAAAAACGAGAATTTGACAAACTCATCAAGAGAGACTCAAACACGAAATCTGGCCTTAGGCAACATTTTCCACAAGCCACTACTTTTTACGATGATTCTCGATCTAAGTAAAATAATTGCAGCATTTTGACTCTGAGCTTTTTGGCTGTGCATATCGATCCATAGTGCGCCCCGTAGCCTACTACCTATCTTCTGTTATTCTGCTTTTCTGAATCGTTCCCATGGCGGCCTGATCCATTGATCCTTTGAACTGCAACATGAAACGGTGCCACAGACCTGGCGCGGCGCGTGGCTTTTACGCACCTCCGATTTAAGCTGCGCGCGAGGTGTCACGTTCATCAGGTCTATCCAGGTGAAACTAAAAGTACATGCGGAACAAATCTGAAGAACTGACAAGTTGCTGATTTTAACATTTTATTGCTATAAGCCGAGGAACAAATAGAAAATATTAAAATAAATAGTTGTGCAAAAATAGAAGATGTATGTATATAACTACTGAAGTAAAAACGCAGAGTACCATTTATATGGACAGCCATGCACTGACAGATCTAGCATTATACACATTTGTTAGTCATGTATGTTAGACAAATTTTTATGTGACAGTGATGATACACATCCATAGTTAAACATTTTTCGCAATTAACCAATCCATTTAAATGAAGACTTGGATGAGATGTACATTTGTGCAGTCAAACGGAAATCATAATGGTGCAAATAATCTATTAAAATACATATTTAGAATATTTACAAGATATACAACAGTTTTGAACTAAATCTATTCTTAGGAATACATCGGTGTTTCAAACACATCCTAAATATATACATATATTTTATTGTGGACCAGAGTTTTGTTGCTAAGGAAAGCAGGATATATATATTCTATATATTATATTTGTAAAAACTGATCAGTGTCCTAATTTAAAGATTTTTTACGGCCACGGTCTCCACATAACCTGGCTGACTGGGGGAGAGCGAGGGGACCGAGGAGAATCTCTTTGTGGGCGCTGAGGGACGGTGGACTCTCCATACGTCAGAGCAACTCTGTGGTGGAGGGGTGCGCTGCTTCTGAACGCGACGCGGCGCTGCCACGTCTGCGCAGACAGTTCCGTAGAGTCCACTGGAGGGCACCGAGCGACGACCGGAGCTTTGGCGCCGGCGCACACGCGCCAGTGGAAGAACTTGGATTGCAGGGTCGCATCCACGTGCAGCGCCGCCCCACTGCCGTGCAGGAACCGGGCAGCTCGCTGCAGGCAGGCGGAGAATCCGTCCTGGACTTGCTGCTGTTCGCCAACTTTGCTTCCCCTCCCACTGGAGTTCTTCAGGAACAGAACGGTCTCCTCCAGGATCTCAGCTTTCTCGATCCTACGGCCTTTGCCCTGTAACAAGAAGTAACGAGTCAGCGAGTGGTGTAAGTTACTCTGATAAGTGCACGCTAACTGATGTGCTGTACTGCAGGGGCTATACAAGCGGGACAGACCTGGTGTTGGGAGACCTCCAACAGCAGGACTCTCAGGGCCTCCAGACTGCGGTTCATCCTTTCCCGTCTCTGTTTTTCCACCTGAGGTTTGAGTAGCTGTAAGCGGGTAAAAGTTGATGAGGAGGGATGAGATGACAGTGATAAGACATATTTTTAATGGTCAGTCAAAATAAAGGATTTTAAAAACCAGCCTACTACTACACTTATGAGTAATAGCGGCTGCTAAGGTTTCATGTAGTCCACGGATAAAGTATATGGGCCAAGCATGTTTTTGTTTTCTAATCTGATTTTACGGAAATATTTATATATGTTACCTTTCTGGTGGTATTTAAGTCTTCGGCCTGAGTTCCTCCCGGCAGTCTCATTCTGAAAATCAGCAACGCGTCTTCGGTGTTGGTTGATAATTCGTGACCTTAAAAAGGGTCCTTCGTATTTGCAGATCTTGACAGCGGACACTGGCTATACGCATGCAGAACCTTCCTAAGAGAGAAATTCCTGCCGGCGTCCTTTTAAACAGCTCAGGTGTCGAAATGTGGCTCCGCCCATTAGAGGCACAACCCCTAAATTTGCATATCGACCAGTTAACAGTCCCTTTTTTCTTTTCTTTTTTTTCTCTTGCTGAAATCAGTAACTAGTTCTTTCAAGACTTAATAATTTGCTGGAAATATGCCTACAATGATATTTCGGTGAAAGGAAGTAGGTTATTAAAACATTACGTATTGAGTGAAAATTGCAGAATATAATGCTACAATCATAATAAAGTAACGAGGCGACACATGCTAGGGAGAGCTATATAAAATTCTAAAGAGATAAATTAAAAGTTTTCGCTGCTTTAAGATTTAAACAGGACCTAATTTCTTTCTTAAAAGGACATTTACACTTCTGAATATGAAACTTCTCCATGAAAACAATTAATCAGTTTTAACACTTTAAAGATTTGAAATTTTTCATTGAGCCCAAACAATACGTGTTTCCAAAAAAGAACAAAAACCATAATATTCATAGAAATAAAATCGCATGAAGTTTGCCAAAAATTTTTTTACAGTGAAACAAATCAAATAAACTATGTTCCTTTCTAACGTACTAGGAACTCGGCCTATGATTATAGGACTAGCATACCCTTTCATCCTAATATGTCAAAAAAAAAACAACTTAGGTTTCCATCGGGTGCCACGCGGCGAAAGGACGGCGTCCCCAGCGGCGTCTCGACACCTCGACTTCCGTCGGCGCGTGGAGCAATGCAAATGACCACGCTTCACACTCAACGTGCCAGTAAATTCATTGCCTTTTTCAGCTCCTTTTTATCTCCGCAAAAACGTTTCCAAATCACAAAGTTAAATTAAAAAACTTTGCACAGTTAAACCTACGAATATGTATATTAAAACCAGCAAACAAACTAGATAAGAAAGATTATTTTCTGCGGTTTAAAGTTCTCTTTTAGGTAGAGTCGGGCGGTTATACAGAAAGCATTTTGCAGTGTATTTGTGTTCATTATCGATTGATTTCTTGTTAATAAATGTAATATAAACAAACTTCTGATTTTTAAGCTTTTCGTTTCAGACTGGGACAAGAAAAAGAATTGCGTATTTTAGGGCATGACATTTGGCAACGCATATTGCTCTCTGTTCCGTTCCCACGGAAGTTACTTGCTTTGATCCTTTTCGCATAATATAAGTGACAAAACAGGTGATAGCACGTGCCTCGTACGCACCTACAAATTATGCAGAACGGGGCAAGACGAGGGAAAATTTGACAAGAATAGACGTGAAAAGTTAATGTAACATTTAAATTTCTTGGACGACCTAAGACCCACTTTATTTCGCATTCGTCGGAATTATGTAAGTAAACACATTATATAGCAGGTAGCGTCTGTAGTAAAAATAAGATTTCTTCACGCTGTAGTCAGTTTGTGAAAAAACACATGATCACACCCAACACTGAAAAAAACTACCGAAAACTGTAACTGAACATATATTAATTTAAGCCATTAACGATATTTCATTTATACTCTTTTAAAAATCATTTTCCGAGTTCTTGGCGAGTGTAATGTACTTCTTGAAGCGATTAACATGACAAAAGCTGGGGGCACGCGCCCCTTGAGGTGTGAGGCCACTCGTGCCTTTGAGCTGGACTTTTGAAAAGTCGAGCATCACCTCGAGTGACGTCACACGCGCGTGTCTCTGCACTGAGATTTGAAGTACGAAGTCTCTCCTTATTATTCACATTTACCTGAATTTCAATGAGGCTACATTTTTTGCCATCTAAATGTCAGCGTGCTTGAACATTTGTACCATGAATTCTCTGGATAAGATCGTAAATATATCCACAAGTGTTTTAAAGTAATTCTTTTTTTGAATGTGGATGAAAAGTACTTTAGAATTGTCTGACGATTTGTGGTTAATTTGCCCTTAATCTGAAATCATCTTTGATGCGTCTAAACTGTTCTATGTAATGTAATCTCATGTGTTTTCAGACATACCTAACAGTGAGAAATGACTTGTTAGTGTGGGAATGTAAAGTGTCTTCGGTTCTCACCGACCTCGTTCCCAGAACCCCACAGCGTGAGAATGGCTCTCACCTCCCAGGTCCGCCAGACTGCTCTCCTTCAGGAACTCACCAGGTGCCTGATTTAAATGAGAACGTATAGCTTGCGTGCTTGTAAATAGGCCGCGAAGTCCAAATATATGTATGAAAGCCACATTACTGTTACAAAAGCATGGTCATCAATAGTCCCATTTTGGTTGCCTTTCAGTCTCCGCTCTGAATTACAATTACTTTGCTTGCTTTGTCTCTTAATCTCTTGTTGCCATGGATCAATTCACCTGTGGCTTCTACCATCATAAAACCGACTTGTCGCCTAAGTGTCCTTAGATCTGCGAATCACACCTCAGTGTTACACGGCTGTGGGAAACGCTGTGGACAAATGGTCACTCATCGCATTGTGTAAATTTTTTTCCATGTTATGCGTAGATCGTGCTGAACTGAACCTTTCAATTGTGAACATGAATTTCATATTTACGCACTCAGAACTGAAACCTGGAGTGACACAAGTGAAAAAATATCGTTTCCGCAGAGATGCACGGCACTGATTTCCAAGGACACAAATGCCTACTGGCGAAGCGGTAACGCGCATCCCTATAGATACGCATTTTTTGTCTCACTCCAGGTTTCAGTTCAGTATTCCTTCATACGTAAAAATGAGTACAGTACGCTACTTGCGTACCAGTTATGTGGATCCCCGTGTATTGAGAAATAGGAAAAAATATCTGGAAATGAAAGCATTTCTTGTAATCGTGTATATCCACTAGACCGCTCGAAATACTTTGCTTAAAATGAAATGAATAATGTTCTCAAGCTTTTAATTTGGTTAGTCCCGTGTCACAAGGTCGAGAAGTCAACATGAAAAGCCGAGAACAAACCACACGGGGTGTTATAATGTAAACAGTGGCGAGGGAGGATTTTTGTGTTACTCGTTTGATATGAAATGAGATACAAATGCTAGCAGGCAATAAGGACGAGGTGCATATTCGCCTCGGCTCTGGGAGGAAATCTTGAAGCGGCTCCCACAGTCACACTTTCCCCTGCGCGCGCAAATCCTTTTTTGAAATGCATACTCTCATTGCTTAGAACTGTGTGTTTGTGTTTAAACTCATATTAATTATATATTGCATCAAATTTGCCTCATAATATATCGGCCTAAAGCGAATAGCATTAATTATGACGTGATTGTGATTAAGAAAATGCAATCATAACATCATAGCGAAACTCATGGATAGATGTGTTTATTGATGCACGTGGACGCATATAATATATAGAGCCCGAGGTTCTAGTTTAGAAACGCAATGAAAATAGGTAACTTGATTTTGAATGCCTAGCCATTTGCCTGGTGAGGTGTGAGGGGACACGTGTGGGGGGGGGGGGTCAAAAAATCTGGCGTGTGCCGAGTTCACGCCTCGAGCAACACACGCGTGGGTGTTGCTTTTTTCCACTTGCCATTTGGCTCCACGAGGTCCAACGTAGAGTTTAACTTGCTCGTGTTCCACCACCCTCACATAACTAATACTTAATTAAACAATAGCCTAGGTCTGTATGTTTAAATCCCCGGGAAAACACAATTTTATCTTCAAAACCTTATCGATTGATATAAATAGATTTTTCGCACAACAGTACAAGTACAAACCCTCTTAATATATGATCTCTATACGTTTTCACTGTTTAGCCTACGGCATCTTGCACTTGGCATTGTATTAAATGTAAGTTGATTAACCAACAATGAAATTACACCCCTGACTGAAATGGCCAGTTCCTATAACAAACGCTCGCCAGAAGGTGTCGCGAGCTCTCCTCGGACTTCTTGTTTCTAACGCTTTCCAAGAAATCCAGCGCTGAGAATACTTCTTTGAAGCTGCGGCAAGTTAAAAACCACCACGAAACGTTTTAACCAAACTACAAATTGTATTACTGTTGGTGTTTTTGTGAAGTGTCATTAGCAGACTGCACTGGGAATAAGTATCGTCTCCGGCCAATCGAGCCCTCGTCGATAGTTAAGAATTAGTTAATAATATAGATGGGATGACGAGGAAATAATAAATGAAATCCGTTAAAACCCTGCAAGCCGGTTAGAGAATGAAACATTTATATTTTAAAGTACTTCATAGTGCAGATCTTTCATATTTTTCCATTATCTCATATGCCTGCTGATTGGCGTCGGACGAGTCCGTGTCACTGAATTGTGCACTTTTATTATCATTATTATTAATTAGTAGAAGTATAGAGGTAGCAGTCATCGTCCTCGCCTGGTGCTAAACAATACCATTCGTTTTACTTCCTGTTTGTTGCAGAAAGTTTGCATTTTTTTTCTTTTTACTATAGTGTTGGGGGCATTTTTTCTGGACATAATATATCCCTTTATACTGATCCTACTTGTCTGTTATTTCCCGTCGTAAAATAAAAAAACTATGCACAGCAAACAGCTGAGGCCTACGTCAGCAACACACCCCTACAGATAAAAAAAACTTGCTGGCAGGACTTTACTCATGAAACGCCTATAAATATCTGGAGACTTATGTAATGTCGTTAGCTATCGAGAAGATAAAATGGCGATGGGCTCATATATATGACCATATGATAGTAAAACAAAAACGAATTTAATGCGTTGTCGTGTTTTTTCTTATTTCAGTTGTTTTATCCGGCTGAATTTATGAACTTTCATTGTGAACTTGGATTTCTTTGCTGATACCCAGTACATCATACCACCGCTTTTTATTGCTGCGTTGCGGTTCAACATAACTTACGACCTTCATAGCAGGAGCATATAAAACACGTACAGAGGATATGTAGAGGATATACATGTAAAATATACGCATGTCACATGAGCACGTGTGCAATGAACATGACATGTAGGTAGATTATGCGCAACGATTTTGAAAAAAAAAAAATCAGGTCATCGTCCATCCCAAGATAGTCCATATATACAAATAGATATATAGATATCTACAGATATTTACACATATTACAGCTTTACAGTGTCCCTGAAAGTGTTCAGCTGCTCCTTCATTCATCAGTTGATGTCATTCCATTCACCAAGATCTTCCAGACACAGCAATTAGCAGCCAATACACTGGATCTCAATGACAACGTTCGGGCCATTGTCATGTCATTCAGGTCACTGATCTCCTCCATCTTGGTGGCAGACGCACGTCTCTACTGTGGCCATGGTCTCCATACTGCGTCTCCTGTGGCGCCCCCTGGCTTTGGGAGGACCTCTAGTGGGTAAGAGGGGAGTGGACAGGGACTGTGCCTCTGTGGGGGGACGTGGGCAGACGGGTTCAGGACCCCGTGTCCGAGGAGCTGCTCCGGGGCTGGCTGCGGTCCACACCAGGGCAGGTGGCTATGTGCGGCCAGAATCCGGGTTTTGCTGGGGGGCTTCGACAACGGAAGGGGAATCACAGACTGGGGGAGGGGGCCGGCATGCTCCAGGGGGTTCTGATGGCCCCCAGCGCCATCCATGCCCCCCTCCAGCTCCCGGCTCTTAGCCGCAATGAAGTGGCCCACTCTCCGTAGGCACATTCGCATACCGTCGCGGTAGTTCGGGTTGCACTCGGCGGGCAGAGACGTCGCCCCCTCCTCCCTCAAGGAATTATGGGCCCCGCTTCCCATCGGCTGCGGCCCGGACGCCGTCTCAGCCGTGCCTTGCTCCGCTTTCAGGAACTGCACCACACTCTCCAGGATGGCTGCCTTCTCCACCTTGGGGTTTCTTAACCTCTGTAGGGGGCCGAAGTCAAATCGAGATATTAATCCAGTGCCAATATGCGTTACAATAAACCATTCATTAAGTATGCTGTTGTGAACTTGGTACAACTTCACAACTCTTTACTCATTACACTGTTAGAAAAAAAGGATAAAACCCTGCTACACTTTTGCTCCCCATGGTACAAACAACATTAATATACCTCCAGTTGAACAAAACTGCTCCTCAGAGTCCATTTCTGTACCTTAAATTAGACTAAAATGCTCGTGTACCCACAGCCAGTGAAGAGCTGGCAGACCCTTGAGGGCGCAGCCCCAGCAACAAGAAAATGACGATGTATATGAAGGCTGTAAAGTAATGGAACATGTGAAGAGAACAGCTCTGAGGGAAAACATTAGCTTTCACTCACCTCATTTTTCGTATTTTCTAGTAACAACAGCCGTAATGTTTCCAGACTTTGATTGATGCGGTCTCGTCTTCGTTTTTCCATTTGCGGTTTTGGGACCTACCCAAGTGTAACAAGAAATATATATATATATATGTAATTATTATTTGCAATAATAATAACAATAACAACATATTTTAAATGACTGAGTCGGCGCACAATGGTTCACTAAATCATTTTAAACGACACAAATGTGAATTTACAGCGCCAAATTTTTGAAATATTTAAGGTTATTTTGAAAGCAGAAAAAACATATTTAACAGTTGTTACAGTGTATTTCAAGTTTAACAAGTAAGAACTGGAAAGGGTATAGCATATTCTTACTCTTTTCAGATCTTTGGGGTCTGCGTTTTCCTTGGCCATTGTTTTCATGGCGGTAGACAATGTCCTATAATTGATATCCGAAACTGTCGTCGACCTCTTAGTGAGATCGCGGCGGTACAGTGAGTTCTCTTGTACGTCTCGGAGACCACGCCCAATCCTTCGCTTGTTGATGCAAGTCGCGCCCCTTCCTGTTAGCCACAGGTACAGATAGGTGTCGACTCTGATTGACCACGGCCTTGAGCGTAACGCAATGCGACTGAGCTCACTTTTAATAACCAGGGCATGATATTTTGATAACTTTACAGTGAAATAAAATATTTATTCCAATGTAAGCAATAGAGCCACTGAAATTTAAAGGTTGAATGGACATTAGGAAATCCCATTCAAGAAAATCTTTAAAAGATTTCAAGTATAATCGCTAAAACTTCGACCAAGATTCGCAATCGTTAATTAACCGGTAATAGCACATATTATGCGCATTATACGTAGAATAACGACAACTAAATCAATAATAAAAAAGATACGCCAGAGGAATATACGTAGGCCTATTCCCCCATCCCTGCAGTAGGCTGAGCTACGTAATCGTCCTTTCATCTCTCCTTATTACGCACGATAAAGCAGCACAAAAGCCCAGTCATCAAGAAAAATATGAGGAAAAGGCCACTTGGGTTTATCAAAGGGTGAGCGTTTAGGACAAAGTGGCCTTAACAGCTGCTAAGTTAAGTTACAACTCTGAATGTAGGTTAGTAGAATGGTCTACTGAAAGGCTCCGATCTGGGCAAGCTCCGTGCCTTTAAAAAATGCCGCAGATTTCCTACCAGCTATGTTTCGTAATTGTAATTATAGATTTATCGTTTTATAGTAACGAGAAAACACATCTGGGGACAACCCCTCATTGACCTTTTCGATTTGGTCATCCTAAATAAACTACGCAAAACTTCCCGCCCCCCTTCTCCAATCTAACCACAGACACACTTTTTTGCCACCTCCAGATTTCTCGTGTTGGTGTTAACCCAGGGTGCTTGGAGAGACGAGAGCAATTCTCCACTAACATGCTCTTCCAGGTTCACTAGGAAAGTAAAAAATGGTAATTCGTCTGACAACAATAACAGCAGAAGCTGGGCTAAGAATGGAATCGACCAAGTGGCAGCACGTGACAATAAACATCCCACGTGTCAAAGAAATAGTAATGATAACAGAAATATGGCCCGATGTGTGTATGCGAACACTATCGAACCTCTAAATGTAAGCTTCCCACGGCTCCCCTGACTTAGCTGTGAAATTCCTTTTTCTCAACACTTTTGTGAATCATTTCTTATCAGACCAAGCAAATGTGTATAATATGGCTCTTCAGAAAATTCAGAAATTATTCGTTTCTTCTTTTTTCGAAAGCGAATCTGGTTAAGCATAGGATATGTTAGCCAGCAGATCTCTTGCCTTGGACGAAATTTATTTTTGTTTGTTATTCGATACTCCAGCTGAATGTTTAACTTTTCTGAAAAATTTAACAAAGTTAGGATATGGGTCGGTTCTTAGTAACTAAGAAGGCAGTTCTGAAACTTCTGCGCAGCGTCGCATTTACATTAATTCGTTTTATTCGAAGGGAGCGGAGGATGACAATCATTGTGCGTGCGCGTGGGGATTCGAATGCATGATTTTTGAGTCGACAACACAGCGCGCTACTAACTACGCAACATGGATCATCCCCTAAGAAAATCCGATTTGCACTATTGTAAAGGGAAGAAAATGCCTGATATATATATATATATATATATATATATATTATGGAGAATGTGAATAGCTAAGGCAATAGCCACTGGGGTTGTTGTGCATTGTGGTTTTCAGCAGTAAACAATCTGCATTGTGGTTCTAAATCACTTTCTCCCGATTTCCAGGCCAAGTACATTCATCTCGTAGAAAGTAATTAGGAAAATGTATTATAGCTATGCTTGTATCTGCATCCAGAGTACTTTTAAACATATAGACGTCAAACTAAAGTTAATCAATTAATTAGTAAATTAAAAAAACGGACGGGTTATTTAATTCAGCGAATCAGGTAATTGAAATGGCCGAATGTCTAATATTCTTTCAGGTAGGAATATTGTTTCGACTGTCGGTAAAACAATATTTGCCCTGCCTAAGTTGTATTCTTTATGCTTCGGCGTTTTATATATGATCCAGTGCATTTATCCAGTTGCATTCCCGTTGCACGGACCACAATTTGCTTCCCACGCGTAATTGCTCTAGACTTGACACCTGTGTATAAAAGCACTTACCGAACTCTATGCCCAGGGACCAAATACACAGCCGCGGCACGCTTAACGGCGACGCCCCCCCACTGTTTCGCACTCGGGCACAAACGTTCAGCTAGAGCCGCAGTTTTATACCTGATGTTTTTTTAGTAATCATATTTCGCAGGGAATAGAATATTTGGAGATATGAACCGCATATTATGTCTAAATTGTATACATTTGGCAAGGCTTCAGAATAAGAACGTATTTGAAATGTACATCAACCCCGAATCCATCCATCCATCCATCATCTAACCCTTGGCTCTACCCCTTCTGCTTTGATTTCTCACTTTATGTAGTGTAAACCACCCCACCCCCTTCTCATTTGCTGTCTCTATGTGGGACTGTTGTTCTGGGAGAACGTTGTCTCGTGCTGCTCCATACCTGTATACTGGCGGTATAAAGATAACACCACTTAACTTGACTTTACTTGAAATGCCCGTCTCTAAGCAGGCTTGGCCGTTGGAAAAGTCAACTAGCCTATATGCTACCGTCCTGCCTGCAGAAATTATGGTCCACGCACGTCATAAAGGCATGTGGCCTGACTTCGTGTGTTTTCTGTCACTTCTTTGCAACACCGCGTTGCTGTTCCCACGGGAAACTTTGCTGTTCCCAGCGTTTTACTTTCAGACGATTTTAAAGGAAAATAACACACCTTTGCGATTTTCCCCACATACTTGTCGAGTCAAATTATACAACTGAATTAATCGCCTGATTGAACTCATCTTTTTAAAATCACAAGAAGCGTCTATGACACAGTCGGGCACAAAATGGCATTTAAATGACTTAAGACCAAACTGTAGAACCAGTACACATCACCATGCATTTTGGGTGGGCTTTTGCTGGTTGTTTTGCTGATGAATTGGATATAAACGGTCTGGCTTGCACACAACATGTACCTAACACTGAACTGGCTAAAACGGAATTGTAAAAAATAAATTTGAATGCAGCATATCCAAATGCCTCTAGCAAACAAACCAATAAATAAATAACAAACTATAGTCATATGGGAGTTTTATTGATGTTGACGTTGACTGATTCTCACAAGAGAACGCCAAATGCTTGTAGCCAAACTGAAAACACCTTTAAGTGCCAGATTGAGCTCGTGGCTGCGAGGTGTTACGTCATTCACCCACTCAGTAGTAAACAGGACCCTAAAGTTAGATAAGGGACATGATTGTTTGTGTTAGTCGTTGCTGCCTCCCAATAAAAGTTCAGTCTTATGGGGGATTTAGGGTTAAAATGACCTTGAAGCGAAACCTTCAAAATCAGTCATTCCTAGCATATCCCTCTCAGAATAAAGGGTGATAATTTGTACCTTTGCTTGTCACTGGGGCTGTACCTTCAAGGCTCTGCCAATTGTACTCTTAGCTGTAGGGAATTGTACCTTTTAAGGTACAGAAATGGACTCATTTCTGTACCTTAAAAGATACAATTACAAGGGCAAAGCCCAAGTGAAAAGCAACGGTACAATTTTTTAGCCTTTTTTATATGAGTGTATGGACCTAATAACACAGTCGCTAAAAGTTCATTTTGATTCAAAACTCATTAATATCAAACCCCCAAATACAAACAAGGTAGTGTTTTATCAGGATTAACATCAAAAAGAATTTCTAAAACAATTTTCGGTACTTGAAATTTCTTTTGAAATAGTTTTGATGAAGCCTCATTACTTCACGATAAGCAACGCTCAGTTATTTGGTTGGTCTTCAAATTGGGGAGATTATTCAGTTCAGCCTCATGCTAACTTTCAAAACATTATTATTAGGTGTTCGAACTACGCAGACTCCGCTCAGGGGTGTCACTTTGCTCACTGAAAAGAAGGTGTTGCTGGCGACGTCACTGTCACCTTTCAGACCACTTGTCACCGCGTATATATATGGGACCAAGGTCTCGACTGTAAGAGTTTTCTGAAGTGCGTTTGCTTGGTTGATGGTTGCGAACTCGAGGGTCTAATACGCTCACCGACGTTTTACTTCGACGTTTTCCCGAACTGTCTTCCCGAAGACAAAATGAGGAATTCTAGTAGGAGTACGTTCAAGACAGTTAAAAGGGTGAGTTCTTAACAATGACATGTCTTCCCAGTGTTTTCCTCAACGAAATAACAATAATAAATATTCAACTTGTACTACAAAATGATTATTTTTCAGTCGAATAATGTAAATTTACTGCTGTTGTTCATAAAAGTTGCATCCCAACGATTAGAACTATACGTTTATAATATAACAATATATAATTTGTAAAAATGTGAGAAATTTAGTATAAATTTGGGAGATTGAAATGGGGAATATATGCCGCGTCAAATCGAATAATTTATCAAAATCTTACCAGCGTATTCATTACGTCTACTCATTTGAATCCCCCTAAAACACGTTTATCACATATAAAGTGCATTGTACTACGCGTAAAATTACAACCTAAAATATCATCGTAACTATAAAAACGAAAAAACTGCTTTCTAAATATCTGTCAATTCTGTCAAACGTTTTTGGCCTACTACACCCAGCAGCTACAAAACAGAATGCCTGCCTAAGTTATTGCGTCCCCATCTCCAGGTGATGAAACCTCTGATAGAAAAGAAGAGGAGAGACCGAATGAATCACAGCCTGGATGAGCTCCGGACGCTGCTATTGAGCCACACGCGGGATACGGTACATCTGCCGTAACTTTCTCTCAACGACCGGGGGCGCCCGTTCGCGCTGCTACACGTTTGCCGTTATTTTTACAAAATAGTGTTATATGGAGATAATTACAACAAACTAACATATAC
>JABFEB020000061.1:303535-315891 GCA_019775895.2 Stomatorhinus ivindoensis | reverse complement strand
TTCGCGCTGCTACACGTTTGCCGTTATTTTTACAAAATAGTGTTATATGGAGATAATTACAACAAACTAACATATACATTCACATACAAACCTGCACATGTTTTCTTTCAGTAGGACTATATAAAAATATTTATAGATTGTAGATAAGCCATTTGTATAGAATGCAAAACCTGTGCGCATTTTACGTACCGGAGTGCGCTTCCACACGGCGAAACCGCAACGCTTCGTAACGAGATGTCCAATCCGCTTTAATTCCAGCGTTTGCGGAACCCCAAGCTTGAGAAAGCGGAGATTTTGGAACTAGCAGTTGAGTACTTAAGGAAGAGGACGAGCCACGGGGATAGAAGTACAGGTAATGTTTACAGAGCGCGCTTTCTCAACCGTATACAGTTCGATTCAGCTAAATCTGTTTAACTAATACAAGCAGCGTTCTTTAAATTTACCGGAATAACTATGCAAGTTAATGAATTAATAATTTCTGTTGTTAATGAACGATTTCTGATTTTCTCCTTCCCTCACTTTCATCTTCCTGTCCCAAATCAAACTGACTGGCTTATTAATCTGTCGTTTCTTCTGACATATCCACTTTGAAACCATATACTTGCCATTAATTGGATCATCACACATCTTCTTCTATACACTCCGCACTTAATATACCGTGTATTTCACCTTTCCTGACTTACTGTTCTTCGTTTTGTTTTTTTTTGTTTTCTACATCTTAATTAATTGATGCTTCCTTTCACACTCTCTCTCTCCCCCCGCTTCCTACAACTTCCCTATATCACAGATCCAGCAGGTAAAGCCCTGGATGGGCTGATGGGGACTGTGACCAGTGCCTCGGCGGGAGGGGAGCATGCCGCACTCCAGACGGGCCCCGCGTGCCCTTGCTCAGGCGGGTGCAGGCAGTTTGACTCCCGCCTCCCCGCCATTGTTGACTCTGTGCAAGCCCCCAAGCAGGAGGGCCATTTCTCAGGTCTGAGACAGTGCCCCGAGCCCCGGAGCCCCCCAGACCCTCCGTTGTGGTTCAGGGCCACAGATGCTCTCTGCCCTACACGGGGTTTACCACCAGCAATGCTCTGCCTCAGCTGTGGCCAATCGGAATTGTTCCCCGCCTCTTTACCCGCCTTACCGATGTACTCCAAATTCTCCAGGCTCCAGCAGCCTCAGAGTCTAGCCTCTATTCTTCCATTTCCATCCCCTCCCTATTCCCTTTCTCCTCCCCCCTCACCCTGTTACTCCAGCTCCTCCCCTTCTCTCACCACCCCTCCTCCATATCACTCCCTTCCCAGTTACTTCACCTTTCCTTCCTCCCTCTCTCCTCCTTCGTCTGATTGCTCCCCGACATCTCTCTCTACGTCACCTCCCCCCATCCCTCTCCCCCCCAGCTTGTACACTCTGGTTCCCGTGGACACAGTTTTCCCTCCCCCTATAACAGCCCATCATACCCCTATCAGCTGCCCTCTTCCTGCAATTACCTCTCCGACCATGAGGGGGCACCGGAGTGCTCAGAGACGACAGTTGTTCCCCAGTCCAACGCAAGCAATATGGAGATCTTGGTCTTGAAAGAGAATAATATTCATGACCACCAAGTGGACTCTACAAAACTGTAACATTCATGAGGAGAAGGCATAAAAAAGGAAACCCAGGCCTCAATATTTAGCCAACAAAGGCAGCCAAACTAATAGAGTAAATGTGCAATCAGACGAGCATTTTAAAAAATATGTAGTCAAAGTGACTGTCGTAGATTGTTTTTAATGTATTGTGTCATCAGTCATTTCACTTCACATCTGCATCTTTTGTGTCACTGCTCATGCCATGTAAATATATTACTGTTTATATAAATATAGCTATTTATTTTTCTTCTCAAAGTAACTTGTAAATATATTGCAATATTTTAATTAAGTAAAGGTCTATATTTTAAGATTGCCTTTTCTCTCCTTTCAGCGTGATTTATGCCCCAGGCATTATTGGGTTTTTTAGACATGTGCATAACAAAGACGGTTTATAGCGATCAAAAACATTATAAATACATGCTCATTAGTTTGCACTCTAACTCCGATTACATCACATTCTGACTGCTTATTCTGGTCAGGGTTGGAGGGCAGGGACTGCAGCTTATTCCTGGCAGCACATGACACAAGGCTGGGATAAACCCCGAAGGTGATGCCTGTCCATCTACAGACACACTGATACAAAATCATGATGGACAATAGAGATACCGAATTAGCATTACTACAGGCCTTCAGTCTGCATGTGGAAGCTGAATGGAAATGGGAAAACAAGCAAACTCCACACAACTGGGCAGAGGTGGATAATCCAGGTCCATTTAAATCCAGACCAAGATTTTGTTTCCACCAACCAGCTGAGTGCTTTGTGACTGTGACTCGTTAAACTGAAATGATTGGTTTGAAATAAAATCTGGGTCTGGAGTTTTACTTGCCGGACCTGAACTGTCTCTGCTAATGGAGCAAAATCTAAAGCATCAACCCTGAAGATGCAAGTCAACAGGAAAACCACGGAGCCAGATCAACCATGCCAGCATTTAGAACCAATAGCCAAGCAATTTCCTTCCCTGATGGATTCGTCTTTGACAGAGACATCTGTGTCAGTTTTTTTCTGAATCACACACCTGAATCAGAGTAGAACTAAATGATGGCAACAAGAAAGGCCCAGAGCTTGGATGGGACTCAAACCCACAACCACTGAATGATCAGCAGAAACCCAACACACTACCCATCACGCCACAGAGCCAACAAAAATTGCTTGATCCAAATCAAACATGCCTGTGGTTGAAAGCATTATCCTACAAAGGTGATTTCACTGCAGATGCAGATACTTTGATAAAACAGAAAGCCAGCTAATGACAAAATCACATGACTTGAGTGGGCGGCAAATCCAGAACTTTGAAAAGGTTTGACCCAATCACAGTGCTGAAGTCCAACACACTCTCCATTGTGCCACAGAGCCTACAGAAGCAACCTGATTTAAACTAAACCTGCCCATGATTCATGGTATTAACTTAGAGTTGACTGCAGATGCACAACTCAATAGAACAGAGGGCCATCTTTCACACCTAACCAATCTGCCTCTCACAATGATTCTTTAACAGAGATGTCAGACCAGCATCAATTTACTTCTGTATCAGAGGTAACACACAAACAAATGACCCTAACAACTAGACCCTGTGACTTTGGTGGGACTCAACCTCACATCCTTTGCATGGCTAACTGAAGTCTAAAGATCCAACAGCCCACCCATTACACCCCAGAACTACACCCCAGAACCAACAGCAACCTCTTGATTCAAATCTCACATGCCTGTGATTTATGGCATTAACCTAGAAAGGTGAGTTTCACTGCAGATGCGGCTGCTTAGAGTTAACAGGAATCCAGGTTCCAAAACCAACCTGCCTCCCAGGAAGATTCTTTGACAGAGATGTCATGCCTGGGTTAGCTTACTTCTGCGTCTGATATCTAAGGCAGCGCAGAACTGAACAATGCTAATGACAAAAGGCTATGACTCTGGTGGGACTCAAACCCAGAACCATTGAACAGCTTCACCTATTCTAAGGCTAAAAGTTTAACACACTATACATTGCACCACAGAGCCTGTTAAATTAGCCGGATTCCTGTGATTTATGGCATTAACTTTGCTAGAAACATCACACAAGTGTTGGTTTTCTTCTGAATTATATATCTGAGGCAGAGTAGAACCAAATGACACTAACAACAAAGGCCAAGAGCTTGGATGGGATTCAAACCCACAACCTTTGGATGATCTCTAGAAGTCCAACACACTACCCATTGTGCCTGATCAAATAAAACACGGCTGAGATTTATGCTCACAATCAATCTGCCCTTCAGTGGCATTCCTTGATAGACATGTCATATGTGGGTTAGTTTTTTCTAGATCTGATATCGGAGGCAAAATGAAACCAATCAATGGTAATAACAGACTCCTACAACTCTGGTGAGATTCGAACCCGCAACCTTTGAATAACTATAAGGAATCAACCTCTAGAAGCCCAATGCGCTATCCATCGCACCACAGAGCCACATAAAAATATACCTTTCAGATCAAACATGCATGTGATTATTAATATTAACCCAGAAATGTGATTCCACTGCAGTATCAGTTACTTGTTACACAACAGAACACCAGCTTTCACAACCAAGGGCCATCTAATCTGCCTATCAGACGGATTCTTTGAGAGATATTGCACACTTGGGTTGGCTTATTTCGACATATAAGTCCAGTATCATGAAGTGTAATTAGTCAGTTAGCTAGATAACGGATTTAAGATAAACCAGTTTAAATGGACTTTGTCTGTTCACTTACATTTAGCCCAGACTACCTTAAATCTGACAAGTTATCTAGCTAACTAACAAATCCCGCATCAAGATATAGATCCCTGATACCTGAGGCAGAGTAAACCTGTACAATGCTAACCACAAAACCAGCAGCGTGTAAACCAACTACTTTTGAACAACATCCAACAAAACTTTAGAAGGCCAATGTGCATGCAATGTGTCTATCAATCTTTAATTTATCTTTATTCTGCCTATTCCAGACATGGTTGTGGAATTTTTTGTTATTCATATGGTCAGTATTATTTGCGAATACACTACCTTCTACCGAGTTAACGTACAGTATAATAGGCACACGAGCTTTGTTAAAGTCAGGTGACCTCTAGAGGGCGCCATCAGAGCCGTTTGATAGTTGGATTACAGACTTTCGAATCAGAATTTTTAGACTGCATCAAAAGATGCAGGTAGCTCAAGAAAAACCGGCAACAATAAATATATTTCAAATAACATAAGAGCAACCTGTTATGAATTTCTGTTATTCTAGTCTAGTATTAGTCTCTGAGAAGCAGCTCCCGTGTTCCTGATATATTTACATATATACGAGAACGCATGCAAGTAATCTCCCTTCGCCATCTATCACCAAATAGCATAATGCATATTGCCAAATCTAGACACAAACATAAAGTCTTATCTAGCTATTCATCCATTTTTTCTATCCGTTTTAAACAATATATAGTTGAAATGCATGACGATTTAAACTACAACTGGGAGTATCAAGAGGAATCGGTATAAAGAATGGAAAAGATCTTTAAAATAAACTATTGTTAACTTGAAAACTGCATATCCCATTAGCAAAGCTCTGTTCGTCAGGCCCCTATGCTACCACATGTTGAAGACGCTTGTCGGTGGGGGAGGGGCGAAAGTTACTTTATATAATTCCTTAAGCTTTCTCCTAAATGTCCAGATATGCAGCTTAGTTATTGTTTTATCAATCTGCGAAAAATGTTTCTATAAATACAGTATTGAGTCCAATGTGTCAGCAGAAAATGTCCCAAAACCGTGAAGGTTGTTTACACGAGTCAAGAGGTAGTCTTGCCCGGTTCCTGTTTGCCCGCGTTAGATCACGGCCTCCTAATTCTTAACTTCAAGCATTTTGACACTAAAACATTTTCGAACGGAATGAATAATTCTTCAGTAAATATATTCAGTCGTTTTTAATGTTTTGGTGGTATTTACCAAAAATTCTGTACGGGCAGAGTTTCGGATACCTAATGAATAAAAACCGGGGGCTTTCTTGAACACCAATACGTGTATGTCATTGGTTAGTTTTAGGACTCTACGCTTTGAAAACGCCGCGTGATTGGTGTTGGGGAATGTCAATCAGTGTGTGCGGCGGTCCAGAAAGAACATATAAAGAGCACTGAAACGCCAGAACGGTGCGCGAGAGCGAGCGGATGGTGACAAACTTGTTCATCCACTTAAATAGCTAGGAGTTCAGAGCGAACCCGCTCACAGACATACACACTTACACACAGACTGGCGCGATTCAATCAGTCTTTTTTAATTAAATGATTTCGTTTTTTTTCTTAGGGGTGTGTCTTCCCTTTTTTCATAATTTTTATTCGTGTCAGAACGTTTGGTTGAAAGCTATTAAATTAGCTTGCTAACCAGTAAACTTAGGGGCACGATGTGAATTTGTCGCCAGCTCAGCTGTACGCTATATTTGTTTTTTTTTCTTCTCTTGTCGTGGAAAATAGCTGAGGTGGGAGGGAGGTTGGGGCTGCTCACCAAAAGAGGAGGCGGCGACCAGGCAGTTGTGTGTTTATCTGTGAGCCTACCGCTACGTTCGTGAGTGAGTGCCTTTTTTTCCTCCGTCAAGCTTGTGTTGCTTATGAATAATTCATGACTTCAAGAAGTGTCCCGACGGGAGGCGTGGTTATGCAAATAAGCCCACAGATACTTGCATAATACAGGAGGCACGTTCACGTACGGTACGCAGGGAAGAGGTGGGTTTTTACGACGCACGACGCACGAACGTTTTTTCTTCGTCAACTTGCTTTGCTTTCTGGCCAAAGCTCATGTGTATGTCTTGGTGCATAGCAATCGGGAGTCAGGACTGCAGTTGAACACTGAAGAACTATCAGTTTCTTTGGTCGCTAGTGTGTTTTATAGACCGATATATGGGTGTTTACTGATCCATAATTAATGTTACATGCAACATACGAACTTGCAACTGTTTAGAAAAGCGGTGTGAAACGTGAAAGTTCCAGGTAGTGAACAGTGAGTATGCCTGCACTTATTGTTTGTCTATCATGTGTATGTGTAAAATGGGGAAAACGAGATATAAATGTTGAATCTGATCACAACACATTTTTTTGTTGTTTGATTTGTATTTTTAAGATAAATGCCAGCTCCTTCACTTGTCTACGCACCGTCCAGCAGAAGATGATAGAAATGTCAGTGGACAAAGAGACTGTTTTGCCAGGTGATGTAAGAGTGGAACCTGCAGCTCATCTGCAGCCACAGCAAGGAACAGAAAGAAATGAGCACTGTGCCCAGGGGCCCACAGTGGCGGAGGCTGATATGGCGACTTCTGGAAATTCAGATTCGGCATCCACGTGTGGCGTGGTGGCGCTCGCTGGGAGTGGCATCCCGATGGAGAGCGACTCGACCAATAGCTGCGGTCGGGCCGAAAGGGTGGAGCTTGAGGCCAAGATGGCCGGCTCCCCGTTTAAGCCGAGGAACGGCCTGCAGCAAGCGGTACCGCAGCGGCCACCTCAGCCGCCGAAGCTGAACAAACGGCGCAACACCATGAACGTGGGATTTAAGCATCCTGGTGTTGGCAAGAGACGCCGACGGGCCAATTCGGAGAGCGACCCGGTCCTGCCTACCAACTTCCTGCTTGGTGGGAATATTTTTGACCCGCTTAACCTCAACAGCTTGCTGGACGAGGAGGTGAACCGGGCCATCAACGCAGAGACGCCCAAGTCGTCGCCGCTTCCGGTGAAGAGCCGCGACCCCGTTGAGATCCTCATCCCGCGCGACATCACTGACCCGCTCAATCTCAACAGCACCGGGGGGGATGCCGGCATCCTGGCGTCGCCCATCAAGAGCGGGGGCCGAAAGAGGCATCGCAATCGGCACCACGGGGGAGGGGGTAACGCCACCACTGCCGCCCACCCTGAGCCCTCTGAGCTGGAGAGCACAAAGAGCAGCGAGAGGTGCGCGGTCACAACTGCTGGCGGGGCATCTGCAGCTGAAGGCGTAGTCCTGGAGGCCCCCAGAGAGGGCGCTGTCTTACTCAGCTCGGTGCCCTTGCTGGAGTCTCCGCGGCCTTACGAGCTCAACACTACCATCAACTGTAGGGATACGGTAGTACCGCCTATCTTGCCCCACGGCTCAGCCAGCTGTGGACCTGAGACGGCGAAATTGGCTGCACCTCCATCCCAGCAACTCAGCTCCCGTCAACGTAAACGCAGACGAGCGTCCAGTAAGTGTGAGTCACGCCCGGCTGCGGTCACTCCCAACTCCTCGGCCAAGAAGGGTGGCAGTGAGAAGGGGCGACGGCCTGTTCAGGGTGCTCCTCAGACCTTTCACACCCCATGCACCAGCACGGGGGGTGGACGGAGTGGACCGGCACCGGGGCAGAGTCACCGGAAGCCGCGGCAGCAGCAGAAGTTCCAGTATGGCAATTACAACAAGTATTATGGTTATCGCAACCCGGGCTGGAGTGAGGACCCACGCATGCGCGTCCTTCAGCCAGAGTGGTTCCAGGGCAAAAGTGTGCTGGACCTGGGCTGCAACACGGGCCACCTGACATTGGCGATCGCCAAAAACTGGCGGCCGGCGCGCATCGTCGGGCTGGACATTGACGGCGCGTTGGTGCATGCCGCCCGGCAGAACATTCGGCACTACCTGTCCGAGTTGGAGGCCCGGCATGCCCGCAGGGCAGTTTTGGAGGACGCTGCCGGCAGCCGCGGCGACTCCACGGGCCGACGGGATGCCGTGCCAGAGTCCCCTAGTGGCGGAGCAGCAACCGACGTCCAGAAAATGGACAGACCTGACGAGAGTGATAAAAAGACTGAGGCTGGACTGGATGTGATGTCGGTGCCGGATGGTTTGACGGAATTGGCTGAGCCGCCTGTGTCGGTGGAGAGAGGAGACGCTGGGGCGGTGTGTTCAGAGGATGTGGAAGGGGTAGAAGGCACCACGGAGCCTGAGCCCCCGCGCATCTCTCCCATGGATGTGGACCATCCTTTCCCTGTCTCCCTGAAGATCTCCAGGGGCCCCATCGCTGCCCCCCCTCTCCCAGACACTCCTCCCATGGTCCCTGGTGACTTTCCCGCTAATGTCTCCTTTGTGAAGGTAGGTGTTCCCCCTGCCAGTGGGTATGTTTTGTGGGTGCCTGCGTTTCATTGTCACGCTTCTCATCACTGATGCTACAGAACCCCCTTTTTGAGCTGGTGAATTGAACCTAAGGTTCCTTGTGGCTGCTGCTGTCTGCGCGCTGCCGATTGTGGAGGTTTGGGACGCCACAATCAGTCCGTTCTGCCGTCTCGGAGGTCGTCGTTTAGCTCATGGTTTGACAAAGCGGGGCTTTGGTGCCAGTGTCATCTGCCTGCCTCTTGCTGTTCGTTCACAAGGACGCATGTGGCTGCCATAGAAACCATACTGTGGGGTGTCGCTTCTAAATTCTGGTTGTCCTTTTTTTTCTTAATTCTTTTTTTCTTAGTCTGTAATGTGGTGCATGTGGCAGTGTGTGCCCTGGTTTCATAAATGTGGAGTGAGGCCTGTTTTTGTTTTGTTTTGTTCGTAGTTTCTTTGGAAGGCCTGTTTTTCTTTATCCCCTGTGTAAAGTTTCCTGTCAATGTACTTACTCTGCTTCTTGTACCTGTTCATACACATGTTTGTCTGTTGGTTTCCTCTGTGGAGCAGCGTGGTTTGTGGATTAAACCACCCTCCCTGTACTCCCCCTGGGCCCAGAGTACGGCTGTGGGGCCCAGTGTTTGCCTGGAGCTCAGCTGTGGGGCCCAGTGTCTGCCTGGAGCTCACTTGTGCCTCCCCATGACAGCTGGGTCCGTACAGAGTGGGAATCCCGGAACACGGGTTGCACTGTCTCTGCATCCATGCTGTTTACCGCTTTCCATTTCATGCCTCTGCAAGATGTTGGGAAGTTCATAAGTAGAGACTGCAGTTTGCCTCACCCCCAAATATGAGTAGAATGGTAGCCAGTGCTCCTGATGAGGACGTGGTCCCGTGGGGGGGTGCTGTGTGAGTGTGTCTGTGAAAGAGAGAGTGGGTATTGTGCCGATCCAGTTTGATTGTGCTGTGCTGTGTTTTCCCTTGGATCCCTTGCGCCGTAGCTCTCTTCCTTCCTTGTCTTTGTCTAAACACGGCAACCATGTGTGTGTGGAAATATCTTTGTTTTGCACTGTCAGGTGACTTCTGTGTAGGCATGTTGCTTTAGGCGTGGTTCCTGTCCATTTAAGAGGAGCACAATTCCCTTTAGGCTGGTTCATCTAACAAATAGCTCAGAAAATATGTGAGGAAGATGAGGAGAGGCGTACTGGAGCTGAAATTCCAGCCACAACTTGGACATCGTTCAGGCAGCTCTGCAAATACCACTGCATGGTTAACGCCTTAATAGCTTTATTTCTGTTTCTGCTGTGGAGTGTCAGTGTGACTTGGTGCTGCCAGCTAGTGGCTGGCGTGTGAAGTGCACCATGACATTTTTATTTGTAACTGGCAACCAGCCCAAAATTTTTAAATTGTATCCTGTCTATCTATCTAAATGACATCACAATAAAACAATATGAAAATGATATTTTTATTTTTATACATTCATTTTGCACAGTGGAGCGGCACGGTGGTGCAGTGGTTAGCACTGTTGCCTCACACCTCAGGGACCTGGGTTCGAGTCCCCGCCTAGGTTCCACGTGTGTGGAGTTTGCATGTTTTCCCTGTGTTGTCGTGGGGTTTCCTCTGGGTACTCCGGTTTCCCCCCACAGTCCAGAAATATTCTGAGGCTGATTGGAGTCGCTAAATTGCCCGTAGGTGTGCCTGTGTGTGTGACTGGTGTGTGAGTGTGCCCTGCGATGGGCTGGCCCCCTGTCCAGGGTTGTTCCCTGCCTCGTGCCCGTTGCTTCCGGGTAGGCTCCGGACCCCCCGCGACCCAGTAGGATAAGTGGGTATAGAAAATGGATGGATGGATGGATGGATGGATTTTGCACAGTGACTATGTGTGTACAGTCAGCTTTAGTTTTTATCCTCCTGCGATGCTGTTGTTGCTATTGGTCCGATTCTGTATGCAGCTGGAAATCTTCAGTACACACACCAGCATCTTCTGGGTTACAAGCAGTACATTGCTTAATGTACATGGTGAATGAACAATTCACCGGTTACAAATGAAAATGTCATGGTGCACTACACACCCCGGCCACTAGCTGGCAGCACCATGACACACTGACACTTGACAGTGAAAATAATAAACAAAGCTAATAAGCCGTTAACCATGTGGTGGTATTTGCATAGCTGCCTGAACGATGTTCAAGTTATGGCTAAAATTTCACCCTGTGTCCCTGAATGGGAGAAGCAGGTACAGAAAATGGATGGATGAATGGATGGAAGAAAGATATGTTTGGAGATGCGCTGCTTACTGAATCAGATCGACCAGGCTTGTTGGCAACATTCATGCTCAGTGACATGTTGTGTTTAATTTGAACTGGTTATTTGACATATTTTTGTGCCCAAAATCCTCATTAGATGCCAGAGGTCAGTTATTCTAAAATCATGTGACTGCATGTAAATCCTCATATAATGTGAACTGCCATCTGAAAATGACCAAAGCAGCAATGAAGTGGATTTCCTATATGTGAAGAGCAGGGCCTTTTAATGTCAGGCGGAAGCTAACCGGGACCCCGGTCTCCTGCCCACAGGGGAACTACGTGCTTGACAACGACATATTGCTGCACGCCCAGAAGCCGGAGTATGATGTCATCCTGTGCCTGAGCGTGACCAAGTGGGTCCACCTGAACTGGGGAGACAGCGGCCTGCAACGCCTCTTCCACAGGGTCTTCCGGCACCTGCGGCCTGGAGGACTCTTCATCCTCGAACCGCAGCCGTGGGGCTCCTATGGCAAGAGGAAGAAGCTGACTGTGAGTGAGGTGGTGGCTGGGGAAATAAGGGGGCTGGAGGGGGGGGTCAGAGTGGGGGTTGGGCGGGGGATAGTTTCACTAGGGAGGGTTGCAGAATTCAGGGAATTTGGAAACTTTCCATGGGAATTAATGGAAATAAACTGGAAATTTAGTCTATAACAGGTAATTTAATCATAGGAATTTAATTCAACATTCATTGTTTTGTTGTTCAATGACAGAATTGATTAAAGTTATACTCACAAATTAATCACTCAAACCTGTCATTTAAAAAAAATCCTATATTAGAAATTTGCTTGCATGTCTGTCTATGACAAAACAAAATGTTTGTATATGATAGTTTATATAAAGTGTGCAAAAATTCCAGTTCATTCCCCTGGAATTCCAACTTGGAATATTTCCAAATTCTACAGCTTAACTTCCCATGGAATGGAAAGTTTCTGGCCCCATTGCAACCCTTTGTTATCAGTCACAATCAAGGGGAGCATGTGAGAGTCGATGCAGGGAGATGAAGGGATGCACAGATAATCAGAGTACAGGCTTCAGTTGCTGATGACTACCTGATCCAAGAGGCAGGTGGTCCCGGGGCTTCGCTGTGTCCTGAGCAACCGGCCCTCATGTCAGAGATTTTGTGTCACGGATCCTCTAGAAGGAAGCTGCTGTGATTTCCCTGCTGCCAGGGGAGCTGGTGGTAAGGTGGGAACAGACTAAATCGGCCACAATGCCTCTAACTCAACCAGCAAGAGATCGAGTTCAGTCAGAGAAGTCGGTGTAGTAGAACTGAAATGTGGTGTTTTGGAGGTGGGGATTTCAGGGGTGGAACCATTTACAGTCAGGTCCATAAATATTGGGACATCGACACAATGCTAACATTTTTGGCTCTATACACCACCACAAT
>JABFEB020000061.1:257086-267386 GCA_019775895.2 Stomatorhinus ivindoensis | reverse complement strand
CAGACAGTAGTGATGTCCAAATGAAGCCTCACAGACCATTTGTTGTATGTTCTGACCCCACTAGGTAGTGCTCTTGGGGCGTGCTTTCAGTCTTTTTTTTAACAGAGAGCACCACCTAGTGGTGTTAGGAAGTACAACAAATGGTTCATTTGGCCATCACTACCAGACAGTATTGGCTGTAAAGATGCTGTAATTGGTAGTGTCAGTAGATACTGTGTGGTGTTAGGGAAGCAGTTTAAACACAGCTTAGCTGGGGACATACTGCATTGCTGGGGTCTGATCTATTTTACTTCCAGTCTAAGGAAAGCCAGCTGAGGAGAGGGGCAAAGCCGCCCCCACCCCTGCCGTTACAAGCCCTGCAGGGTCCTTTAAGGGGTCTCACCTGTCAGTGGAGCACTGGCCTTTTCCAATACTCCCTACTGCATGGGTTTAATTTGGATTATATCACAACTCTCGTTATTGATGGTTCTGTACGTGTCTCCAAAGTCAGGACCATCCCAGTCGTGTCATTTCCTTTTTTGCACTTTCAGCACAGGAATACTGATTTTACTCTAGGACTCATAACTGGGACGTTTTGGGGCAGGTCAAGCTAAGTGTTTGCAGACTTTCTTTCGATTGGGATGTGAGCATGTCACCGTTCCAAAAGGAAGCTCACTGCAGGAATAAGGTTACACATTGTGTGTAGGAAAGGATGTAAGATATTTCATGCAAGCATTCGGATGGCATACCAGCTCAGAGTTACAACAGCTGAATCATCCTATGATTACATCCCACTTTCCCTTTACTAGCCTCTCTATCCTTATGACCACGTGAATGAGTCTCAGTTGGTGTGCAGTAAGGTGTGGGGGGGGGGGGGGCATTAAAACTGAATTTCAACCTTTATATTCTGTTCTAAACCCAGCATTATTTCACCGACCGTTTTCCTCCTTTATTTCAGATTCCTCTAGCTGCGTGACATTTACAGGCGGTCAAGGTCGACCCTCCGCTTTAAGTCGTGTTTTATATCCATGGAAACCTTGAACAATCGGGCGCACGAGAGAACGCTTTGTACAGACAGAGGCGTGCGGGCGGAGACTCCGGCGCACGCGTGTCACGGGGTCTGCGGAGGAGCGCGGCTCCGATGAAGTTCGTGTCACTTTTGCTGCGTGTTTGTATGTGTGAAAGAAGAGAACCGGCGGAGAGATAAAGGAGGATGAGCGACTGTTTGGTTTCCGTTGGTTACCTGTGGCCGCGTATGTGAATCACGCCGTGGCTGTAGTAGAGTGGAGTCAGCTCAAGTGTCGGTATATTTAGAAACGGGGCCGTGAATCACAGGCGCGTCTGAGTAGGAGTGTGGAAATTTCGACGCATGTCGTCACAGGGCAGAGACACTTGTCAACAGAGATACGTAGTATCATGGAATGGGGTGAGGGCTGTTTAGAGGGAAGGAAGGCCCCTCAGTACAAATGGCAAACCATCGGTCTTATTGTGTGCAGCGTACCAGTGCAAAATAACGGCTGAAAATGAGCATAGGGTGTCACAGATAGTAAACATTTCAGAAGGAAGGATTAATTGCAGTTTCGTCTTCAATTTTTCACGCACCGTCGCACTTTAGTGCAGTAACAAATAGCACTCCTGATATATGGCAACAATAAAATGAGTTTGAAATGATTAATATAGGTTCTAATGTCGATTTGCAATTCGGGCGGGTGGTAGGGGGTGTACAGCAAATTAATGTATCTGTTAACATCTTCGCAGTATTTCTGCAACGACATTTTCGGTTTAGGTAGAGATGTACCAGCTCTGCTGTGCTGTTAAATCCTCGTTTCGTATACGACCGGCACATGTAGTTATACGGATGGCCGCTTTAGTTTGATTGCTCGTGCGCACGGGGTATTGCGTGGATTTATTGCTTGTTTAACATATTTGTTCATGCATGTTGGAACAGGCCGGCTCGGCGATGTCGTACATGGCACCGGGGCGGGAGATCTTGAAACGAGAGTCGTATTTATGAAGTTATTGATCGAATAGAAAGACGGGGTTACTTTGCTGTGTGCTCAATCGATATGTGTACATACATGCTTGCTGCTTCGGTCTCACTGGAAAACAAAGCAAATTAACCGATCGGTGTGAATCACAAGCATTATATAACCACATAGCCTTTGAAACTTATACGTAGCACGGTCTTTTGGGGATGACAGTGCACCGGTCGTTGAATGACGTCCAGGTCCATCCAGCCGAAATGGGTGGGGGGAGGATGTGTGATCCCCGGTACACGTGGGGGCGTACTGGCGACCGTGAGTGCCGCCGCCCTCGCCGCCTACCCCACGGCGGCGTGTCCTCTCTCTTCTTGATGACGTCAAGGCGAGCGAGGAGCTCCGCTCCGCAGTCGCTCCTGAGATGAATGCACAATAGCGCGTCCACCTGGCGAGCTAGCACCGCCTTGTGGATGAGAGCAGCCACGACAGCAAATGCATCGCGCTTTAACCAGCAGTCTGACGGTCAGTCAGCAAATGTGCAAACGATAAATAAAAACTCTGCCCTCGTTTAATACGATAATCTGTTTATGAAAATATGTGACAATCTCCCACAGTGGACCTAAGTCGTATTTTGTCACGGAGTAAATATGGTTCAATACCGGGCATTAGTAATTAGTTATTATCTGATATTGAATATTGAACCTAGGCTGATACATCTAATTGCCTTGTGCTTTTCTGCAGTAGGTGAGATGCAGTACTTAGGTGCCAGAAAATTACCCGAGTGCATCGCATCAGCAGGTCTGACACGCCCTAACACCACTTTATGCTGGGATGGGGACTTAGTGGTTTATTGACCTGAAGCCAAACACACACTGCCGTTTCCCTGCTGGTATGTTTCTTGCACACTGCACTGTCCAGCCCCGTAAACCAGGATCAACCTCCACGCAGCTGATTAACTTGCTCGGTCTCCTGTGACGATGCTGGGGAGCCCCTGTTTATTCAAAGGAGAGCTTTATCTGTTTAGGAGGTTCCGGAATGATGTGGTTCAGGAACTGGACGTCGTATTATGGGTTCAGATCTGAGGTGAGGAACCACATGTCTGCAGCAGTACTTTGTCTTTCACCTGAACCATCTCAGTTAGCCTCTGCATACTGTATGCAGGCAGAGCTGGGTAAATTTCAACATTTTGAAAACAAATAAGGTATTTTGGTTATTGATTCAATTAGCACTGATATTAAATAAAATGTCTCTGATCCTGTAAAATTAAGTGCACCAATAGGACACTGGCCCACCAGTAGCCATTGAAATTGCTTCATTTCACCTTGGCATAATTTGCACAAGTGCCCGATACGACACCAAGAGAACACAACGCATTCTTCTAGAAGAAATTCCTCATTTTAGTGCTTGATTGACACGGGTGGAAACCGGCCTGGTGAGACTGTAAACTCTCCCATCAGAGTTTGTCACTGGGAAGTATACCTTAACTATATTTCTGCAATCTTAGAGTCATTGAGGTCTCTTAGCTGTGATAGCCAAAATAACATACGTTGGTGCCAGTTTGGGATATCACTTGATGATCCCTAAGTGGGTTATGCTTTTATGCCCTCAGCAAAAACAATCGTTAGGAGGCACCTGTTATCATCACACCATGTGTCCCCTGCTTATGTAAGTCACTCTTTTGTTTTACTGCATTCCTGTACTGTTCATCATTATGGCTGTTCTTCATCTCAGATAATCGGTTTACTGATTTCAATTAGGGATCCTGCACTTGCATCCTTGAGCAAAACTCATGCCGCAAATGAAAAATGAATGGAAGTATGAAATACGAAACCATACTCCGTGTGAGTTTGCTGTGGGTGAAGTCTCCCACTTAGCCACTGAAGAATGAACCTAATTAATGATAATGAGCCTCTGTGCTTTGCAGAGGCCTCTGTTTCCCAAACACAGCAGTTTAATTATCGACTGAACACAAACACAATGCAAAAAAAAAACAAAAAAAAACGTGTTTAGTCCAAAACACCGGGAATGTATTAGTCATCCTTATGATTCTTTTAAACTTTTTTTTCTCCCATTATAGAGAATTAACACTTTTGTGAAACTCAGGCCTGTATTTTGATTTGCGTTTAAAACTGTGAGATACTTATCTAGCATATTGTCTGGTGTCATAAGGTCATATTGGTATATGCGTGCTGGTTATGTTACTGGTAAAGGAAGTATTACTGGAAAATGTGCAACAATATCTATTTCTATCCTGTCTCTGCTTGACTCTGACACCGCTGTGTCTCCCTGTCACCCTGCCGGGTGTAATACATATTACAGAGCCAACACCAAGGCGGGGATTGTGGGTAAAGACCAGGGAGAGGAGGTCACCTTGGTCGGTGTGAAAGTTACTGGGAGGCTGCTAGTTACTGCGAACGCATTGGGGGGGGGGGGTCGGCCCGAACAGATAGGAGGCAGCATGCTGAACAGCGCGCATGATACATTCAATAAGTAATACCAGTAGGGTTTCTGGAATATATCTTGAAAAAAATGCATGCCTATATTTCTCAGCTCTTCATTCTGCTGTGCTTAATTATTTATGCATTGTTTTATATGCGCGATGGTCTGGTTGTCAGACACTTTCAGTTATTTAACAGTTTTGAAAATATCGGTATGTTCTCAATGTCATCAATTCCCCAGCAGAATAAAGTTCGCCGGACACTTAGCAGTCACGTTGAAGATATGCAGTTCAGAACCACCGACAGCGGTCAGTGGTTATGTCTATCTGCGGCCGCCAGGGAACGCTGTTCGCACGTTTTCTCACAGAATTGCCCCGACCCATTTAATAGTCAGCTGCAAGATCAACCCGGAAAATAATTAGTTTAGTGTGAAAGTGGTTCTTGTGTTAGTAACAGAGAGAGCCTGTTTGCCAGTATAAGGATCAGCAATCGCGGGGGCGCTTTCCGCGGCAGAGGAGGGAAGACGCCGAAAGGTTCGCGCGGAAGCCGCAGGAGCTGGGACAGCCTGCTTCGGCAGCTGACGACCTTCATTTCGCAGAGGAGGAAAAGGAAAATCAGAGCAAAGGTGGCCGGGTTGTGTGTTACGTGTGTCCACGGGTTTGTGTCCACGTGTGTTCACTTCTCTCTGTAGCAGTCCCTATGCCGTTTTATTCGTGCGTAAACCGTTTTCATCCCTGTGAGAGGCGCCTCGTCCTGTGAACTACCTCTAAGGTTACCTTTCACTTAGGTGGCGTGTTACATTTATACATCGCATCATAGCCCAACATTATTATCAGCCCCTTTCGATCTGTTTCATTCGGTTGTGTATAGAGGCCTTCAGCCATAATACAAACAGTGGCTATCCGTGTTTTTATGTTTCCCCTTGGCCGATCTTATCGCTGTCGGTCGGCGTAATTGTATTCTTAATCGCGGTATTTCTCTTTCTTCATCCGTGCCTTTTATTCCCCGGATATCTTTAAGTAACACTGCGCTCGCATTGCAATCTTTACGGTCGATCAGACCCCCTCCGTTGCTCCCCCTTGCTTTTTAGTTTCTCTCGAAGGAGAGAGAGACACACACCCATACACACACACGCAGAGAGAGAGAGAGAGAGAGAGAGAGAGAGTAGAAGGTGGAGATTGCGAGAGACAACTGAATAGGGAATGGATGGAGAGTCTGACACTATTTTATATGTTGTTAACCATGCAACATTTAAATGAACTCCAGCAACTGATTGTTTGGTAACATTTTGCCGGGCCATCCCGTAATTAAAGCAATAAGTATAATAGCGCTCGGATACACGCATGCCGACTGCCACTAGGATAACAAGCGTCTTAGGATACGACTGAGCCGCTTTTGAAGCCATCCCCGCTGCCCGTTTGCTCCATAGCCTGCTCTGAATCGCCGGCGGTGGACAGTAGTTCGGGTCTATGGGTGTCGAGCTGATGTCACCGCCTGTGAGGAACCTGAAGTGCTTTTCGCCGGTGATGTGTCAGTGTAAGGTCGTCTGTAGTAGCCGGACCCTGTCCATGATGTTCGGCTGCAAGGTAAGGCGACACCGCGGCCGGGCGCCTTTCTCCCCGGTCCCCGCTCCCCGCTCCCTCCAACGAGTCTCTCCGATGCGCCCTGAGAGGTATAAGCGATGAATGAACCCGGGGCCTGAAAAACGGCGTGTGTAAGTGAAATGCGAGTCGGGCGGGAGGTGACAAAAGGCGGCAGATAAGGAATATCAGAGTTAATTGCCGCTTATGAAATGCATCACATCCGAACGCGATATTTTGGAGCTGCTGACTTCGCTTTTTGACACTTCTGTGCTGGAATGAAATTCCTGTTCGCTGCAGCAAAATTGTACTCTCTCAGTATAATCTGATTTTAACTTGTCGGCATTTGTCCCTTTTCTGCGGTTTAATTTCCAAATCCTTTTCGGTAATTCAGTGTCGCGGTGCGTGTTAATAAAGCCATGTGCCAAATTATATACAGTAGTGTTGACAGAAACTAGGGACTGGACACGCTTCTTGGGTTTAAACTAAGGACGCGTGCATTCCTGGATGTCTATAATCTGTTTAAATTACGCGAATGAGAACAACGCGGCCTGTTTCACGGGTTTTTGAGTACGCAATTATTTTGACGTTTTAACACAAGTCAAACTTCTTACTGGGACAAATCGGCCTGTAATGTGCCAGATTTAAGCACGGTCATTGCTCATTGCTGTGTTATTTACATATTTTTAGATTTGTTGATGGTGCTGTAGTTACGTTACAGCATGCATAATAAGTATTACGCATGGTGTATGATAATTGAAGTATTAATATTAATATATATTGCACACACCCCCCCCCCCGACAGTGCCACCGGAGAGACGATGGACACAGTTAAATGACACTTCTCATTTAGCTTCTGCGGACTGTATCCACAAGGGTGTGGTGATTGATTTTTTTATGCTGCTTGTCCTAATACAGCAAAACGGAAACAGCCTAAAACGTCATACTTTGAATTATATGTATTTATCTTTCAGTGGCAGTTTTACTGGCGGTTTATATACGGAAGTGTTAGTTTACTTCAAGTGGAAGTGGTGTGCGAAAATTCCACACGGCGAAACTTAAATATCTACTAATTGTGCAGTATAATTATGAATGATGAATGTGTTGGATCTGAAATGTATTACGCATTTGATGTGTTATGATTGTTTGATATTTGCCTTGGCACGCCCTTAAAATATCATTTGACCCGGAATTCTAATGAAGCTGCCTTTAAGCGTGGTTTATGAAATGCCATAAATTAATATACAATAGGTATAATCATAGCCTACTTGTTAATGTACAGCTAAAAGGCTTTTATACAAAAAATATAATATAAATGTAACGAGTCTCCGCCCCCTCTCAGTATGCCATAATACAACGTACTGTGAAACAGAAATTCAATAAGAAGTCAAATATCGCCATCAGACTGTTTAGGATACCGAGGGTGACTGAAATAAGTTCCTGTGTAAATTTCCAAGCCAGCATGTGGCCAAACTTTGCAAATTCTTCCTTTTAAACAACGTCGTCGTCCCCACCCCCCCACCCCCGCACTATGCAGGACTTCCGGAGAACAGAGCACATCTGCCGTATGAGCAAGCGTAACATATTGGGCCTCATAAATAAAATATCTGTCAAACCCTCATTCACATTTTATTCCTGTTATTCTTGCATATACCCGTTTAGCTGCTTGCCTGATGCATTTTCCCCAAAAGGACCTACAGATTTTACTGGTATGTACCCCTGGTAGGATTACTGCATCCACTGGCTGTAATTCATGCTAAGTACTTTGCTCAAGGGTACTACCGTGGTACCACAGTTGGTACTGAGAAGGTGGTTACTCCTGGTCTTTGGGCTGGTTCTTTCCTATTACTATGGTTTCGCCTGTGTGCCCGGTTCCGTCTCCCTACCCAGTACGAAGGCATTCTGCCGTCCCTTGTCGGAGGAATACTTTGAGTTGGGGGCGCGCTGCCACGTTTCACACTTACAGTCAGAACTTTGGCTAAAAGCTCCTTTTGTTCTGCTAGTTTGTTTGTGAGGTCCGTCTCCCCCCATCTTCACTGCATGGGAGGGACACAGCGAGCAGAATAGGAGTATGATGCCATACATGTATGTAGACTCGACGTCTGAGGGAATCACCGGCAGACTGTTAACAATCAGTGTCTCCGTGGGATTCGCACTTGCAGTTTTGTTCTTATTTTTAATTACATCACATGTTCGTTCTCAAGCCTCAGCTGCATATATTAAATATTCCGAAGCTGTAGCCTCAACGCAGCTGCAGTTTAAAGGTGCCACGCTACAGCCCCGGCACCTGAAGGTCACAGGGTCAGTTCCCTCGTGGGACAGTGACTGTTGTACCCTAGCGCTTACCCAGAGCGGTTGAGTAAAAAAATACACAAGGGTACATTATAAGTCTGCAAAGCAACTTAATGACTGTGCCAGACATCCCCGTGGGGGAATTATGGGTAATTCTCACAGAAACACCCATTATCTGCGATGTCCATGTCATAATCAGTTTTACATCACAAGTGGCCTCCGATTTTCTCCATAACCACAAAGCACAGAGATTCTGTGAGTGCTTATTGGGGGGGTGTCAGACATTAAAATCACTGGGGGGCAGGACAAGGGGCAGGTCACTGGGTAGGGGTCTAGATGTAGCTGCATGGGATCGATAGAGCAGCTCATGGGGGGCTGGTTAACTATATCTTATGGGAAATGAAGCTGAGCATGGGTCTTGGCCGGTGCTGTCAAGACTCAAGCCACCGACTGCTAGCCGATCGGGCTGATCGATAATCCAGCCCGCCAAGGACTTTTGGGGGCATGCGAGCGGAACCCAAGCTGGAAGCGCTGATCCCCCTTGGTCCTCATGGGTCTGCAAGGAATCCAACGTGAGCCGCATGGTATTTGTTATCCAGCATGTAAACAACCAAATATCACATATCAAGGAATTTGGGGGTATAGCGGGCCTCCTGGGCTTCAAACCCAAAAGCTTCCGGTAATCAGGTCAGGGTTTGAATTAGCATGCTGTTATTGAGCTTCACTTCAATGACGTCACCCCTCACTACATCAGCGTGGGCTTCCTGTCTTTTCCCAAAGGGTCCAATAAGTCTGGGTGCGCCTGTGAGTTCATGTCTGCTGGCTTGGCAGGGAGTGTCTCTGGTGGCTGGGGGGGTGGGGGGTGGCTCATCTTACATCCTCGACTCCCCAGGTCATTCAATAAACCCGATACCTTGTTTTACATTTTATGGGAGCAAACTGAAGTCGGGCGGCAGCTCCGCGGCCTCACTTCCTGTCACATGACCATCCTCCGCGGCCTCACTTCCTGTCACATGACCATCCTCCGCGGCCTCACTTCCTGTCACATGATCATCCTCCGGGGCCACTTCCGTCATTCATCAGTGTATCAGCGTAGATCTAACCTTGGATATAGCTTCCACTTTTACATGGCTGCCTCCTCTCCACGTACGCGTCACGTGCAAACAAAACACACGTCCTCTGTCTGAATGCGATCCGGCGAAACCCTCGAGATTTGCTGACAGCAGGAGTTGCGTTGGTTTCAGCTCGATCCTGATCAATACCCAGCACATGGCATGTTTATACGGACTCAGACAACTGAGTCACCATTTAGCCGGTAGGAAGAATGTCCTCTCCCTCACACCCTTGAGGTCTGAGGCATCCGGAAGCATCTGAGTAGAATGTCGGAACCGCGAGGGGATGGGTCTGAATCCCCAAGTTCTGACCTGTTTAATAACATGACATTTTTAGCTTCAGGTCCAGCTGTTCATGGAATATAATGACAGCATCAATCATATCGACTACAGGTATCTTATGATCAGAGGTATTAAATTATTGAGAGGTTATTAATATTCCTGTATGGCGTGTGGTTGAACTGTGTTTCGGATAAATCCGTCATCCGGGACAGGAAGTGACTCTCTGCATTTGCCAGCCTCAACGGCTCTCCGCAGAGTAACACGACGGAGGAGCCCTCAGCTTCGCCGCGGCGGTGATGCGCCCTGGAGCGCTTTCACGCCATGGTTATTTTAGCAGGTCAAAGGTCACCTCTTGGGAGTAACCAATATGGCTAAGGGACTGACACATAGCTGGAGAAGCAGCAGGTGGCAGTGTGTCAGGTACGGAGCGAGATGGGGGGGGGGCGGGGGGTGTAAAATGGCCAGGGCTCCCTTAAGGAGGCCTGTGATACAGCGCTCCGCCCAGGCACGCCGAGACCGCTCTCTCCTTCGCTGCAGCGGAAGCGGCCTCTTGATTCCCGGGGGGTGGCGTCTCCTGTGGATGGATGCTGCGGTTGGATTCTGATCAGTGTTCCGGGGCCCCGGCCACCAGTTTTGGA
>JABFEB020000061.1:238585-256857 GCA_019775895.2 Stomatorhinus ivindoensis | reverse complement strand
GGCTCAACCCAAGGGTACAACAGCCATCCCCCCCCTAATTGCTCCATCCAAGGCCCCCCCCCCCGACTAATAAGCCCATTTTTACGACATTTGAAATGAAATAATGACTAATGGGGAGAGTGGTGATGTGTGTGTGTGTGTGCGTCTGTATTATTGCTCAGTGTTTTCCAGTGTATGTTTATGTGTGTCTCCGTGTTTATGTGTGTCTCTGTGTTTATGTGTGTCTCCGTGTTTGCGTGTGTCTCCGTGTTTGCGTGTGCTTGTATTCTCCTGTGTGTATGCAGGGTTGTCGTTCCTCCTTCTGGCAGTGTGGGGGCGCTGTCACACTGCAGCATAAAGGACAGTCTGTCTCTCTCCCTTAATCTCTTAAATACTCCTGACAGCAGCATTAGCAGCATCTCCCCCTCCTCTGTACACCGGCCTGCCTGTCCTCGTTCCTCAGCATCCTGGCAAAGCCCCGCCCCCTCACCCTGACCCCACCCCTCCCCTCCCATTCTCTCTATTTTAAATTCCCAGCCTCGTGTATTACATCTTGTCATGCCTAAATACCCAATTGAATGTCAGCTCTCATGCTGTCCTCCTCTCTCTCACACACAAACACACACAGGTCTCCATCTCCCTACAATGATCCCCTCACACAACTCACGTGATCTACTAATTTTCTGTAACATCCTATTATTACAATCTGTGAATTATAAATAAAACAAAAACGTGTCACTTTCCCTGGATAAATAGCATGCAGTCATAATCATCGCTGTCAGCATTTAAGTTGTTCTGTTTCATCTTGTCGGCCAGTACTCCCGGCTGTGGTCTGCTTGTAGACGACTCTATCATGCTGCGAATAATACTATGTGTAAACATCCTAGAAATTCTCTTTAGGGAGTGAAAGTGTTTATCGAAGCAAAAATCTGGGGCACGGCTGACGGGTGTTGATGCTGAAACCAGGAAAAAGCATGATCTCTGCAGCAAAGCAGAGCAGTAGTGTCTGGGGGGGGGTCGCCAGGACGCATGTAAGTAGGCCGTGCTCAGGTGAGGGCCCTGGCCGGTCGCTGCTGTGTGCAGGATCGCCCTCAATGCGCTCGCGCCATCTCCGCTTCCGCCTTCCCGCTTCCCGGTGCCAATTCACTCCCCGCTACTGGGTGTCTCGCGGTCTTGCTGTCTCGGTGTAATGTGATATCGTAGGAGCGCCCCCCCCCCTCGCTCTGTATCAGTTTCTCCTGCTTCCTTCGAAGCTGCGACCCTGTGGTGCGGCAGAGTGTCTGTGTGTGTATTCGTATCTTTTTGATTGTCTGTGACTGTATGTGTGTCTGTGGTCGTTTGTGATGTCACAGTTCAGCTTCTCAGTTGCTGTAGGCTGCATTGATTGTGAATGCTAGTAGTTGCTCAGTGTCGCTGACTGTGCTGGTTATATTGTGGATGCTGTGAGTTGCTGGTTGTACTGGTTGTAGATGCCACATGTTTCTGGTTACACTGGCTCCGGGGACAGAGATGAAGCGGGTAGCAATGGAGGCTCAGGAATGCTGGTTCCATTCCGGCCTCTGCTCTGGGTCTCCGATACTGGTGGCTCAGGGGTCTCTCAAAACCTAAGAACAATTGTTCAGGTTTCTCTAAATGGCTCTCAGCACGCTGGTGTTCACCTTTCACTCAACAGCATCCAGAATGTTGATGCTCAGGTTCCTTTAAATGCCGCTCAGCATGCTGATGTTCAAATCACTCTAAACAATTCTGTGTGCTGGTGTTTAGGTTCTTCTGAGCAGCTCTAACCCTGCTGATGTTCAGGTTCCTCTAAATGACTCTCAGTGTGCCGATGATCGGGTTCCACTAGGCAGCTCTCAGTGTGCTGATGTTCAGGGTCCACTAAACACCTCTTAGCATGCTGATGTTCTCTGTCAGCTCCCTATGCTTCCCAAACCCAGCTCCAGGCCCTCGTGGCCATGACCAGATATGACAGGGTAGCTATCACAATTTAACACTGTGCATCGGATCTCAAGTCTCTCAGCTGGCCCATGGTCACGTTTACCCGTCTTCTACGGATCCCGTGCATCTGCTCTGACTTACAGAAGGCTTCTGCGGTCCGGTCCGTCAGCTTACTTGATCCAGGATTCTTTAATGCAGTGCTTCATTATGTCGTTCTGCACAAGCAGCCCTTAACACCTGGTAGCATGCAGCCCCAGAGAGTTCTATCCCATCCAGCCTGCTTCCACTCGGTTGGAGGAACAATTGCAGCCACTCTAGAGTGGGGGTGGGGGGGGGGGCGTCTCCTCTTGTAGTCATCTCCTCTTGTAGTCGTGTCCTCTTGTAGTCATCTCCTCTTGTAGTCGTGTCCTCTTGTAGTCGTGTCCTCTTGCAGTCATCTCCTCTTGTCATCTCCTCTTGTAGTCATCTCCTCTTGTAGTAGTCTCCTCTTGTAGTCGTGTCCTCTTGTAGTCATCACCTCTTGTAGTCATCTCCTCTTCTAGTCGTGTCCTCTTGTAGTCGTCTCCTCTTGTAGTCGTGTCCTCTTGTAGTCATCTCCTCTTGTAGTCATTTCCTCTTGTAGTCGTGTCCTCTTGTAGTCATCTCCTCTTGTAGTCGTCTCCTCTTGTAGTCGCCTCCTCTGCCAGTTCATTGTAAAATCTGCCAGGTTGGAGATACGGAAGTGTAGGTTTTGATATCTATTATTTATTTGCTTATTTATTTATCCCTGATTGTCTCACATCACTTAACTTCACTCAGGACTGCAGCTTCTTTACGAGAGCAATTCAGAGCTGTGTGTGTGTGTGTGTGTGTGTGTGTGTGTGTGTGCGGAGCGCAGTCCCATGCAGCCAGATAAAAGAGATGAGCCCCACAGGAACAAAGCCGGCAGCTGCCCTCTCTGCGTGCGGAACGGGGGAGGGAGAAGGTACCACGCGTGTGTGTGCATGCAAGCTCTCGCGAGCGTGGACGCCTGGGGAGCAGGCCGCTGGCGTGGCTCAAGGCCGAGGCTGTTTCTCTCACTGGAAAGCGACAGTGTCGGCTGGACGTGTGTCGCCACATGTTTCACGCCCCTGTGAGAATGGCGGCAGTTACAGGGTTCCAAAAATAACAATCCCTGCCCTGTAATCAGCTGGGGGGGGGGGTATCACCAGGCTTCTTACTGCTTAAAATGAAAGGAAGGAACTGGGTTCAGTACCATTTTATACCATCCATCCGTCCGTAGGCCTTTGCATCTATCCTACAACCACGGGACCAGTATGTTTTTGGAGAATCAGCATCTCCGAATTGCCTGTGATATGTGTTTGTGTGTGATGGCGTGTGACATTGTGTGTGTTTGTGGTTATGTGTATATTACATTGTGGGGACCATGTCTCTGTGATATCACAATAAAAACCTGTTATTTTGATGTTGCGGGGACCATTTATTTTTTGCCAAAAGTCCTGCATTTTGTTTGGTTACTTATGGTTAAAGTTCGGGCTGGGTGGGGGTTAAGGGTGTCATAATTGGGTTTGAGTTTGCCCCATAGAAATGGATGGACCGCCCCCATAAAGAAATAATTACAAACCTGTGTGTGTGCGTGTGTGTGTGTGTGAGTGTGTCTGTGTGCGTGTGTGTGTGGGGGTGTGTCTGTGCGTGTGTGTGTGGGGGTGTGTCTGTGCGTGTGTGTGTGCCCTGTGATGAACTGGCATCCTGATGTGCATCATCCGACAAACTCACCTTTTGTTTACACTCCGCAGTCACAGAGAGATGCCAGCTCTCTGCTCATTCCCCTGATCTCTCTCTCTCTCTCTCTCTCTCTCTCTCTATCTATCTATCTATCTTGCTGTCTCTCTCCTTCTCTCTGAAGCCTAGAATGTCCCTGCATTGCGTTGCGCGAAGCTCTTACCTTGACTGTTTTTATGAGTCTGTTTATGTAAATCCGCACCCCTGCCATTCATTAGCAATGTGGCTGCATGCCTTCTATATCCTGTGATGAATGTTTGTAATGTTTTGCTTTTTTCCCCCCTTTAATCCTGACCAGGTTATTATTGTAAATGAGAGGATCTCGCTCAGCCGGCCTGGCTGAATAAAAGCGTAATTTAAAAGTGCTGCTTCAGGGGAAAAAAAGTTCATATCACGCACTTTGCTCTCCGCCTCTGTTTTAATTGGAGGGAAAATCCATAAACAAACGGCCTCGTCGCCCGTGTCCTACCGTAGGCTCCAGTTCGGCTGGGAAGACGATCGCATCCCGGTTAGTTGATGGCCTTTTCGTCCAGAATTGATGCGTTTGCGGTTCATTAATGAGCTCGCTCTGGGGGCCCAGCCACCGAACTGGGGCTTTCGGCAGAAACCGGAATCAGTCTCGCCGTCGATCTTTCAGAAAATTAAAAATCGGAAAGGACCGAATTTGCGTGACGGGCGCTCAAAACAATTTAGGCGCAAAGAGCGTCATTCCAGGCGTTCTATTACTTCGGCCTCTCATGCCGACCCCATTATGACACGCCGCTGACTCCGTCCCCCCTTCCCCCCCACAGAAATACAGGTACCAGGATGAAGAGACCCCCCCCTTGGAGCACAGCCCCGCCCACCTGGCCCAGGGGAAGGGCAGCGAGCTGCTGCACATGAGCGACAAGAACCTGGCGGCCATGGATAATGTACATGGATACATCCCCCACGCTCACCTATCCCCCATAAAGGTGAGTCCAGGGGGGACGAAGAGCTACACAATAGTATCAGTGGTTTATACAGGGGCGTGGCCACATGGGGCACTGACCCCAGCTGATTGGCCCCTCCTTCTGTCACTTATCAATTCAAAACATATTATTGGCTCATGGTAAGGTCGGCCCCTTTGTATGAATTATGGGCCCTGAGTGGTATACACCCTCATACTCATTCACACCCTCTCTTACTCCTTGCTCTCCCTCTGAGACGTGCAGGACCATCTGTCCATCTCGGCGGCGTTGGGGGGGTGGGAGTCCGGCTGCCTTTTAAGGGCTCTGCATTATTCTGCCCCCCACCCCACCCCACCCAACTGACACACAGAGGCACACACTTTGTTAAGCTGCAGTTTCATTTTAAATCCATCCTTTTTATTAATATTACGTTTCCACAGCAGTTATAGTGTTCTTACCACATTTGAATCCCTAATATATTTCGGTTATTAAAACGTTGTGTGCTGGCGTTTCTTGTATAATAGGCCTGGTATGTTCAATGCGGATAAGGTCTCTTACTCATGAGTCCCTATCATGGTGATCAGCAGGGCCATTTAGCATTTCCCATGTTCCCATGTTTCCCATGTCTCCCCTCCTGACCAATCAGGATGCTCGCTTTCCCAATCATGTCTCCCCTCCCCACCAAGAGGGATGCTCTCTTTCCCATGGGGGGCCATTTCCCCATACAATGTTTCTATATCCCCGGGATGCCCCACGGTGTACAGATGGAGATGGAAGTGTGTGAGGTAGGAGTTGCCTGAGGGTCCTGACATCAGTCAGCCTTCACTTATGACATCAGAGATGGGCTCAGGGGTGTCCTCTCTGTTGCCTGTTTTTGTGTCGTTGAAACTGAACCAGTCATCCAGGTAAAAGCCTCGGGGTTTTCTGCAGGGGGACAGATTTCGGGGCTGTCCCCTCTGCCTGGCTTCTGCCCTAGCGGCTGGTCTTGTCCCTCTGCTTTATAGCTAATGCAGTCATCGACAATCAAGGCTTCAAGTTTCTCTCAAAACTAGTAAGTGTATACAGGGGCAGGCCATGTGGGGCACTGACCCCAACCAAAAGCTGATTGGCTTGCCCTCCTGTCACTCACCAATTCAAAACATATTATTCGTTAATGTTAAGATTGGCCCATCTGTTTACAAGACTGTACTGTGTCCAGATTTCCTCCAAATGGGTGTGAGTGATATAAATTACTTACATAAAAAGCATTTATTAAGACATGAAATCAAATCATGCTCTGGGACAGGGAGTTGGTCCCATTTTAGCATAACAATCCCCAGGCAGTGATTGGACTTAGATTTAATTAAAACTATCGGTCTCTAGAATCTTCAGAACGTTTATAAGGTCCCCTTTGCTTCCCTGCTAATACGCCAGCAGAAATGTTAAAACAAAAAAAAACCTGAAAGTTGATTGAGGGAAGGAAGGTCGCTCTGAGGTCTTTTGATGTGATACGTTATTTGTCTGGAGTTACAATTATTTTTGGAACGCTGTCCTACTTCGTTGTCTCCACGTTTGAGAGAAATTTAAATCCAAACTCACTAGTAATTCAATGCACCGTGTGGCGATTTGGCTCCCCCCTGTGGTTAGGAAGCGGAACCACCGACTATTTCAGCACAATGGACAGCTCACGTTATGATATTTACGTTATGCCCTACATCTGCATCCCTGGTATTCAGAACGTTGTGACAATGATGCCAGTGTGATGGAAGTTCATATGCTAATTTTATGACTATTTCTGCATCCTTTTCTTCTTCCCCAGAGCTCATTCTTCCATTGGTAATTATTCTTTCCCTCAAATATTCCTGATAATACTTCATTTTATCACTCTGGATGTGATGGACTTAATCTTCCCAGCCCCTGCCACCTAAAGCTCCTCCTATTGGTTGTTCTCCTGGATGGTTCCATGCCTTAGCCCCGCCCCCAACCCCTCTGGTGTCGCCCTGTGGAATCACCCCCCTCCCTCCTGTGTTATCTTGCAGCCAGTGTTGATGTCGGCCGGGCACACCCCCCTCTACACTTCCGCCACCTCCACCCTGGTAAGATTGCGCGTCTGCCCATGGGCGGCCTTCTGTGACATCATCAACTCGCGCCAACGTCACCTTCTGACATCCCATTACTTTCCGCCGGTGTCATCAGTGCTGCCGTCATTTTCCCCATCACCGTCGTTTCCTCTCTGCAGAGAGAGGGGCTGCCGCCTTGTACATTCTGGCATCTTCTTTCATCATCAACCTGCACTGACGGCTCTCACGCCTCCATCTTCACGTCGCAGGGTGTCGTTAACATTGTGCCGTAATTTCTGATGCTTGTGTCTTTGTCAGCGTCCTTGATCTGAGAAGATGTGCGTAATGCTGCCAATCACTCCCAAGGGTTCTATAGTGATGTAGCTTCTGTATAAACACAATGTCGGAATGTAGGTGTGTAGAGACGCTCACACACGGTGTCTACGCTGCAGAGTTCGTCTCTGTGGACTGGCGCTCGCGTGTGTGTGTGTGTGTGTGTGTGTGTGTGTGTGTGTGTGTGTGTGTGTGTGTGTGTGTGTGTGTGTGTGTGTGTGTGCACACACCAAAAGAACATTTGACACTCTTGCTGATTGGTGTCATACACAGTCGTGCTAATGTCCACGTTGGGGATTAACATCTGAACACCACAGTGAACTCAGATAATACTGACTCACATGGACGCGACGACGTGTGTTTACTTCTTCCGTTCGTTTCCTGTGGGGCTCAATTAGCCTCATTAGTCAGTTATTTAGATTTGAACTTTTTTTATGCTTCACGAGTAGAATCTCGTGGTATCTCGGGTAGAGACTACGTCATTGATGGTCAGGTATGAAGATTCCTCCAGGAAACTTATTAAAGCATGAAGGTAAAAGTAATTAAATCGGTGATTATACGTACACACACCGACTGAGCGTAATGTAGGTGGAGCTGGCGGCTGTAGGGTCTAATTAAGTTGAGTCGTTGTCACAGGTGATCCGTATGGTTAAGGGTTACCCTGTAACCAGCAGGAATTCTGATTACCTGTAACTTATCTGCATAGGGCTACAGCCCAGCCATAAATCCGTAACCTTATGACCTTCTGTGACGAGCAGCTGTACGCATATCGAATCCCCGGGTCCTGCTGTCTGGCCGTGTGTCAGCAGTGCACGCATACCTCCACGCTGGCCACTATCTTACCTGGCTTTCTTACCTGTACCGTTTAGCTTAACCTGAATGACTTGTTTTTTTTAAAAATATGCTGATAATACAGCATCTAGCGGTTTCTTCTATTTCTTTAAATGTGCAAAACGAGGACAGGAGTCATGACCGTTGTCTGATTCCGGGCCCAAATGGCACAGTTTGCTAATGGTCCCCATTTAAACGGTTGACTGCGTGTTTCCGTGTAACGGGCGGCACAGGGAATACCTTGCAAAATCTGACTAGCACTAGCATTCACTGCACCACCGGAGTCTGGCCAGCGGGTGGCAGTGTTTTACCTTTTGATCTATTCGTATAGAGCATCCCGCGCTAACTGAGCTTTTTATTATGCTGCGTGCACGAGCGCCCCACGCTGTGGTTTCAGCAGAGACTTTAATATACTAATAAAGGATGGATTTATTCATACCGAGGTCAAGCAGTTCTAACCATTTAAATGGCAAACGTTTTATAAATGTAGTCCATTACGCTGAATTAAAATGACTCCCGGTGACCTGATTTGAATCTCTGTTTACGGGGGTGACAGAGGACAGGAACCAGACCACGAGACCATTACTGATACATGCACCCAGAAACAATAACTTAAGTTACTGACATGGCACAGAATAGTCATTCCCCGTAAATTACCGAAACATTTGAATTGCCTTGACGTGGTGCGATCTTCTAATGTCACTCACACAGGGAGGAGTGAGTCACAGAGTAGAGCCACTGTGAGATGACACTAGAGGATAAGACTGTTAAATGACAGGTAGAGATGGAAGGAGAGTGACCTGCCTGGGTAGGGTGAACAGGGTGTCCGATCCCCTGTGGTGGCCGTGGGGCTTAAACACTCGCTCCCCCCTTGCACCACATCCCCGCCTGTCCCTATATGCCAGTGGCCGTAAAAGACGGCACTGCGGCACTCGGAGAACGCTAACGCTGTTGCCGCTGCTAACGGGCTCCGGGGGCCGGCCCACGTCTCCACACCCTTCAGCATGCCGTCTGCGGTCGCGGGCCCTTCCTAACCTCCACACCTCACCGGGGATCTGAACCTACAACCTACTGTGACCCTCTTGGCTGCTGTCCTGCCTTGCATTTGCTGTGAGGTGTCATTTGACTTTCAAATAAGGCCCATACTAACTCCCCCCATAATGATCTGTCTTATGTCCTGAGGGGGCATCAATGATACTAATAGCAGTGCTCTTACTGGAGCAACCCCCCAAATTATGTTTGCATAGTGTGTGTGCGTGTGTGTGTGTGAGAGAGAGAGAGAGAGAGAGAGAGAGAGAGATCATCTTAACTTATAACAGACATTCTGTGAGATTTCTTTGTAGTACCCACGATGCTTTGCAGCATCCCAACTTTAATTGCATTACAAAAATATGACTGTTCCCTTAGCGGTATGGCTCCCAGTGTCCACCGCCAGTTTCTGCTTACGTAGTTTAATAAAAACCAAGCCCCTCACATCATATATTCCCTGCCCTGCCTCATCACTTCAAGTAAATTGGATTTGGAGAGCTGAAAATGCTTTATCGTGTGATTATTTTGGCTCTCAGAGACGCATCCTGAGACAAACTTTTAGTAGCCCTCCACGGGGGTCCTCGCCGCTCTGCACTCTCAGATTTTGTGGGCCCATGGAGCACCAGCATCTCAAGTCCTGTGTGGTTGCAGCCATGCAGGAATCCAATGCATGGACACAGTCGCGTTCCTTATTCGAGGGTTCGAATCCCTTAAACCACTTTACCTTCTGGCTCCCGACTCTCTTCATCTTCAACTCCGTCTTTCTTCCCTCGTTTTCTCTCACTCTTTTTGCAATCTCTTCAAGCCCTTTCTTTGTTTGTGGACAGCAGCGTCTCTAGGATCCTCTACCACGAGGCCGCCGGATAGTGGAGTGAGATGTGTTTTGGAAGCAAGGATGATATCTGGGAATAGGAGGAGGTGGATGGGGGGGGCGGTGTGTGGGTGAGCAAGAGAAGCAAGAGGGAGGAGAGTGAAGGGGAAACAGAATGAGGATCAGCAGAAGGCGGGAGAGTGAAGGAGAGGTACAAAGAGCTGACAGGATGAAGTCTTATTTTCCAAAGCAAACATGTCAGCCTGGCCTAACCATGCATCACGCTGCCCTCCTGCTGTGTGCAAGTGTCCAAGGAACCGGGACCCGCTTGTGTGCAAGTGTCCAGCGTGTCACCAACTTCCAGTTATTCATGAGGAGGAAATCGGGGGCTTGTTCAGGGCGGGGCCACTTCCCACAGCTGAAAGCCGATTGGCCACCAGAGTGCCCCTTCCCCTGGTTTATACAGGGGCGTGGCCACATGGGGCACTGACCCCAGCTGATTGGCTCCTCCTTCTGTCACTTATCAATTCAAAAAATATCATTGCCTTATGATAAGGTTGGACCCTCTGTATGAATTATGACTCCTCTTATGCCCCCCCCCCCCACCTTACTCTGGAAGATGCTCCTCTTGTCTCTCTTTATCTGGTTAAAAAAATGAATGCAAAAATTATGAAAGCCTTCGGTCCTGGAGAGTTACTATCCAGTAGGTTTTCTATCCTACCCGGCTTCTGATGAGTCACACCAGTTCTCAGGTAAATACCAGGGGCAGGTGTGTCTCATCGGAAGCCAGACACCGTGTGTCTGCGCATTGGATGTGTTTGCATGCCGAGTGTGTTTGCGTGCTGTGTGTCTGCATGCTGTGTCTGCACACTGTATGTGTCGGCGCAGTGGAAGTGTTGAGCACATGGTGTGTGTGTCTGTGTGATGTGTGCACACGGGGTATCTGCACGCTGCGTCTGCACAGTGTGTTTGCGTGTTGTGTGTGTTTGCGTGTTGTGTGTGTTTGCGTGCCGCGTGTCTGCATGCTAGATGTCTGTGTGTTTCTGCATCTGCGCACCGCGTGCCTGTGTGTTTAGCCTAGACATCCATGCATATTCATGCCATGCTCCATTCCCCTCGCTCTTCTTAATGCACGGTGTGTGCTCATCCCAGCCCGTCCTTCACCGGTACCACAGCCTGCTGCCAAAGCCTCTTACAGAGGTAGCGCGCGGGTCCAGCTGAAAGCGGTGCCGGAGGCCGATCGATACAGTGAAATACTACGTCCAAGTTAACAAGGGCCCCCGCAGCCACAGCCCACCCCCCAGCCCACCCCCACCGCGGCTCTGGTGCCATCTGCGGTCCTAAGAGTTAGTGACAGGCAAAATGATACTTATGAACCATTTCGATGTCTGTTCAAAAACGGACTCAAAGCATGCCACAAACAAGCCAAGAGCACCATCTAGTGGGGTCGAAAAATACAGCAAATGGTTCATGAAGCTTCATTTGCCCATCACTACTGCGAGCATGGGGCGGGCAGCGGGAAGGCACACATTTGGGCCCATCCTCTGATTTATCTGATATCGTAGGAGCAGGATAGGGCGCCAGATTAGGCTGCCAGTCTTTGTCCATGTTTGTCCCAGGTATCAGAGCGCCCCCTTGTGGTGTTGAGTGGTGGAAGCCCCCTTGGATGGACCTGGGTCACAGGTGAAGAGGGTATCAGAGAGTCAGAGGGACCACAGAATCATTTACTTTTAATCATTTAGCAGACTTCATCTGGACTTCACTTTCTCTTTGGTCACTGAGGCAGATACATTACAGATAGTACCCAGGTAATTCTGTACTGTCCTCTTCCTGGATGTGACAGTCAATCTACAAGTAGCTTTAACTCCATCCATGCAGATTTGGATTTAAACAGTATTGCTCTTTGCTTTTCTATACTTTAGCTTTGACACGTTATTTATTACCTGCTCCATCCCAAATTCCACTCACGTCCTAAATTATTTCTATTAGATTTACATGAAGGATGGAGAGACTTGGCTCTGGAAATAAGGCTGAGATTAAATAATAACAGAGAGGTAAACCAGAGGACCCGCCAGGGAGGAATGACAGAGTGGACTGGTGATAAGGAAAGAATGAGAGGGGACAGAGAGAGAGAGAGAGCACGAAAGAGAAGAGAGACGGGGAAGAGAGAGAGAGAGAAAGAGAGAGAGCTACAGGCAGAAGCGATAGCAGCGTGTGACGGAGCAAAAAGAGGAGAGCAGGACAGAAGGGAAGCGCATCGCGTTTTTCGGAGGGAATTTCCACCTCCGATGCGCCCACTGATCTAGGACGAGACAAATGGAGAGATACGAGACTTAGACCAAGGCGACTTGGCGGAAGCAGTCAGTTTTGTGGTTCTGCCGTCGGGAGAGGGATGGGAAGCGGCGGAACTTCGCAACCTGGAAAGCAGGCATACTGAGGTGGACCAGCGGAAATACCGCGCCGCTCATTTGTATCGATCCGTCTCACAATCTCATAATTGCGGACCGGCTTGTCGATTAAAGTAACGTGGCGCCGACATCTGAAATACTGACCTTTAAAGAAATCGACTAAATTTATACGCTGGTTGAGCGGCGTTTTGAGGCTTTTTAAATATAGATTTAGATGCAGACAAAAAGGAACTGGGAAATACAGATGGTATAGAAGCTCGTTTTATAAGTCTTACCGCACTTCGTCTTCATCGAACAAACAAGTAAGCATGTGGATTTGGGAAAAATGTTTTTTCTTGAGGAAAAGTGAAATTGTATATATTTTCTTTTAAGCGCTGTATATATTTTGGTCTTGCACACCCAAGTACACATTTGGTCGTTGAGGAGCTGAATTATTTGTTTGGTCATTAATGTAATAGCTGATATTTTTGTGGTTTTAAGTAAAGCCACCCATTCACTGCTCCTCTCCTCTCCATCGTTCCGTTCACCCTCTACCGAACCGACCGGCGCCCATTAGGTTCACTGCCACAAGTTGCTCAGCGCCGGCCGCTCGGGATGTTCGTGTCGGTGTGGTACGCCAAGAAAATGGGCCGACGTTTTATCAACAACGTCCGGAAGGCTAAGAAACAGCGGCATCAGATGATGGTAGGCCACGTCATTCATTAATTCGGTCTCGGCTTTATAACTGACGGTGCATTAAGGAGCGCAGGTCTCAGCTCGCGCAGAGCCCGAGGGCTGAGTGGGTTCTGGAGTCGCGCGGTGTCGGAACCGGTTTAGAAACAGAGAAACGCATCATCAGTCATAATTATGCATGGTGAATGTGTGATATCTGTACCACATGATTTGCACGAGTTAAATAGCGTATATAATACTAAACAGTTAGGCTGAATCTTTTTAATTCAGACACGGTATAAAAATAACCGCTATGAAGCGATGGAATATAATAGTGTTCCTTTTTAGATACGAATTAGTAATGAATCGTGGATAGTCTTTCTGCCACTGTAACCCAAAACAAAAACATCCACTGGACGTAATAAAACCCCCCAGAGAGCATTGACAGCAGGGCATTTCGCCACCAACACCCATCGATTTTCCCGTCCTTATTCTTTAATTGCGTTTAAGGAGTCAGAGCCGGGGCCCGCGTGAGCTGAGTGGGCGCGCGATCACAGCACGCGGTGTCACGGGAACGGTGCGCGCGTGCGATTTCCGCGCGCACGAGCTTCCGCGCCATGCTCCCTCGTGCGCCCAGCGCGCCCATCGGCGTTCACGCTTGTTTCCAATCGCCAGTGCGGAGGTTGCCTTGTGTCTTTCCAAGCTTCTGGTGCACATGGCGCAGAGGGCTTCGACCTCTATAAGTGCCGCCTTGCTGGGCTGCGTTTTACCGGTGGCCTTAGAACCAAGATATTTTCTTAACGAGCGTTTTCTTGCTTTAAATGCGAACGCCTCGTTACGCAGGGATAGACATAGGAGGCAGGGTGCAATCAGATGTGTGTCCGGCCATAGGCGGTCACCGGGGGAACTGTGATATGACGGACACATCTTAAAGTGGCATTGATTAGTCTGCTTTGCTCAGATCTACCTACACCTCCATCTGCTGTTTGTCTTAGAAGGAAGTTGTGTAGTGCTTCAGGTATTTTGCTTACGTAGTGTGTGTGGGAATATTAATATATTAGTGGGGGTGTTTATGTGTGCTTTCTGTCAAGCTTGAGAACCTGTCAGCACTGGGTAGTAAACAGTAGTGCATTTCTTGTGTGTGTGTGTGTGTGTGTGTGTGACTGAAACCATGCAGCAGGATTTCAACTTCTGTGCATTTTGTAGATATTATTCTTGTCCTGTTGGGCACACACATGCACATTTTTCCGTACACAAATGAGTAGGAGTGCTAGAGCTTTCCATGAGCCTCTGACTGACTATTTTCTTGAAAAGACAACCTGGCAGTGTGTTCTCCCCCTGCCTTCCCCTCTCTCTGTTTTTTTTCCCTGCAGCTCCCACATTTCTTCTGTCATCATAGATAAGATTCTGATTGATATCACAATGTCGATGCGAGCAGATTAATCTTCAGCTGCGAAACCGTAGATGGTTTTTACAACATGAGAAAGCTATTATCAGAACTGTAAAAATTATCCGGCGGTTACGTGCTACAAATTACCGGAGGGAAAATGTTCCCTCATCCATTGCTTTCTCTGTGCCTTGCTGCCAAACATTGGGGCACACACCAGTATCACGCTGATCCTTTTTTGGGAGGGCGACACAGAATGTTCTGGTATCAGGAGCCTAGCCGACAGACATGGATGGCCAGGTAGCCCGTGTCTCGGTCTGGCTGTCATTTTGTTACTTTCTGGTCCGCTGCCTTGCGCCTCATGTTGTTGTTGGTTTTTGTTGTCTTTTTTTTCATATAAACAAGGAGGTTATCCCGGTTTCTGGGACACAAGGGTTTGCCTGGATTTTGGAGGGAAGCCCCCGTCGGATCGGTCCGTTCGACTGATGGGGACACAAGCCTCCGCCGGCCACGGAATTCTGGGAAAATAAACGCGCATTGATCGGTGACCCCAGTGACTCATAAAAGCTACCCCGGAGATGGCCAAATGCAGACCTGGGCCCCGTTTCAGCGAGACTGATGAACGGAGAGCCGTCCAAGGACATGTTTGTAACCGCTGGCATCAGCATCTAAGGAAATCCACCACACAGGCATGGACGGCTAGGGGTGTGGATTTTTGAGGTTGCTCTACTCTTAAAGGCCAGATTAACACTGCCGTAGGTCCGTAGGTGCGGCCGTTCCAAGCAGTGTCATTCCTATGTCAGTGGGAGATGGGAAAGTAGTGACGTATTTCTGTCCTCGTCCTAGCCCTTCTGCTGTCTGCCAGCTTTTAAACACCACCTGGCCTAATGACCGCGAATCAATATCTGCATTAATCTCCATAATTGATTCCACAATTTAAACGTGTTTTTTTTTTGGCTCAATATCTTATGGCAAACAGTGAGTGTGATGCGTCACTGTCATTTTTCGTCCACGTTTGGTGACGATGGTGAAAATCTCGATCCGGTTTTTGCCCACGGGGAGGTGCGGCGTTTGCTTCTAGTGTGCGACGAGGGCAGTTTGACACCCGGCGAGGGTTTGTGCAGGAGCACACCGTGTGGAACTGATGCCGGCGCCGTCGGCTCCGAGGCTGGCGACCCATTTCAAGAGAAAGGCGTCCACATCCAACTCGTCCGAAAGCCTGGTCCGGGGGGCCGCTGTTCCGGGTTCACGCCGGGACGAGCCAGACCTGGCAGCTTCCAACAGGAGAGGCAGTGTGAGGGGGGGGAAGAGGCAGATGTTTGGGAAAGCGCCTTAGTGAGAAGAGGCAGAGCATTCTGGGAGATACGGCGGGGAGGGCCGGGGTAGTGGGAGGCGAATTGAAAGCAAGAGAAGGAAGAGACATTTTGTGAGAGGCTCAGGTAGGGTGATACAATCTGTACGGCGAGAGGAGTCACTGGAGGAATGAAGAACAGACAAAGATAACATTATGTTTAAGAAACAGAGCCCGTCGATTTGTTTCTTTAATGAATCCCACACGGGGAAGACTTCACGCTCTGTCGATTTCCTCCTTCCTCGTCCAGCTCCTCCCCCACCTGTCTCACCCCGACTCCGAAGGCTGGGTGTCCTGGGGGCCGCGGGAGCGGGAACTGGAATCCAAGCGGCGTCCCCTCAGCCCTTTTTCCAATTCCGGGAATTTCACGCGGTGTAACAGGGATCCATTCCCAAAAGGTGAACTGACGACGGAGAAGCGCGTGCGTGCGTGGGAATGCCAGATGTTGTAAAGACCAGGTGTAAGTGCGCAGCTGTGAGTACGGCCCCACCTGCTCACCGAGCTGCTCTGTCTACATTCAGTAACGGCTCGTCTGCTCGTTTTCATCATTCCTCTGTTTTCTGCCTCATTGTCTCTTCCTCACACTCCCTCTCCTGCACGTGATGCCCCTCATGCCTCACGAGGGGGAACCAGAAAGCAGTGGTGGAATAAGAGGGTGTGGTGGAGGGATGGGGGTTGACTTGCCTGTTGACTCTTTACACCCAAACAAGCTTCACACCCAAGTTCCCCATGAATGCCCGACCCGGGAAAGAAGGCAATATGGAGCCATGAAGCTGTGGGCTATGCTCTGATACCTTTGAGCCACATACTTAACCTCCATTAAATGCAGTTTTATAAGCGTCTGCTTCCCTACAGTCATTTGATAAATTTTAACCATAGTAAGATGTTTACATGTGAAACATGTTTGGGGGACTGTTTTTGGCTTATCAGGTTAGGACTCTGAAGGTCATTGGTTCAAATCCCAGAGCAGGCAGATCGATCCCAACCTTGGGCCCCTGAGCAACCCCAGGCCCAGGGGCAAACAAGAGTGTCCCCACAGGGTTAATAAGGCATCGCTGTTTTGTTTAGACCAGTATTAGATCCATTCTCACACCTGAGAGTTCACCTGAAGTGTAAGTGTTGATGCCAGTGTTAAAGTCAGTCCTGAGGCTGCCCAGCCACTAGATGCCTGAATGGCAAATTTCTGTGGGGGGGGGGGATCTCTGCCAGAATCCTTGGAATGTCGCTAAGGCAGAAGACAGCCTCTCCAGCATAATGTGGCTGTACTGGGATGGGGAGGAGTGTGTTAAAACCAGAATGCAGCAAAATGGGCTGTTAAAGGAACAGCGTGCAGAGTGTGGGTGGGCTAAATCTGCTTATATTCACCCCCCTCCACCACACATCCTGCTGAAATGTGGAATTTACCATTTTATGCTCTATTTCAAGAGCTCGATAAGGCCCAGCTGAGTCTGTCTGCATGTGTCTGATTGTGTCTGTCCCCACGAGGCGCTAAAACCTGGATAACCAGACACTGTGGCCATTGATGTCCCCAAAATGCCTAAAAGTGCAGTAACTTCTTTTTATTTCTATTCATTTATACTGCCTCAGGGTTACAGATCGTTAATTATAGCAAAAGGCGAGGATGTCCTTACAAGCTGTACTAGCAAGTGCCCTCTTATGCATATACATGTGGGGTATACTCCCATCTGGTGGTCAGGGGAGGAATTGCATACGGCTCGTGGATGACTAGCAGCAATAGAGAAGGATGTCTAGTGAGACTCTGTTTTAATTAATCCAGGGAAGAGAGGAGTCAGTGGAGGGCCAGAGAAAGAGAGAGGGAAGAGAAAGTGTACGCGCACTCGCCGGTACATGTGGGGTGCAAGGTTTACACTAACACAGTGTTGTTTGTACCTTTACACTATGCACTGTGACTCGGAAATAACTCAGCCATGTGTATAAGACTCACACGTGTGCATCATACATGCTACAAACACGTGTACATTTTCAACCAGCACCACCACCACCTCTGCGGGTTACATAACTACTCTTGAACTCAGCGGTGATGTGCAAGTGGGTCCATATCAGCTCCCACCCCCTCACCTCCCTCTTCCTCCTCTCTCCTTCACCCCCTCCCTTTTAATTGGCCCTCTCTGAGGGCCGCTGGTAACCATTGGCTCGGAGTCGTCGGCGGGGGCCGGCATGTGCTTGCGCTGGAAGGGCCCGTGCCTCGGTTCGGGCGATGCTCGTCACGCGTCGCCTCTCGCTGCCTCTTCGCCGCTCGGCGCCGCCAGAGGAACGAGCGAAAGCGCGGCGTATCTTCCTCCAGCGTAGCGGGCGAACCCTGCACATCCCCTGCTGCCCGGTCGACGGCGAGCGGGCACCGCGCTGGCACGCGTCCCTCAGCGCCTTGGATACGGTCGCTGTAGGACATCCCATCTCACGCCTACACGCTAATTATAATCGCTCGCTGGTGCGTCGTCGAAAGCTTCCACCGCGGTTTCCCTGGAAAAGGCCTTTATCCTGAGAGCATACTGCCCCCACAAACTGGTGTCTTCTCGCTTAATCTGGTCACAACCCACCTCCAGTTCTTCTCCACCCCTGTGCTCAGGTTGCCGTCTAACATAATTCCACTGGGCAGAGTCGGACCCGTAGCTGGCCCCGTCCGCATCCGCACCAAAAATCTCCTTGTGCAACAGCGCCACCTGCCACCCTGCTACTGAAGGTTCCTCCTGGATGAATAATTAATAACGAAGTATTCATAACGTTGCTCCATCTGTGCCGCACTTCTGAGTGCTGTGACCTGCGATATACCCTAGTCTGCTTCCTTCTTACTTCATTTAACCAAC
>JABFEB020000061.1:193097-206782 GCA_019775895.2 Stomatorhinus ivindoensis | reverse complement strand
AGTCAGCATCTATCTGTTACTCTCTTTGTGGGGTGGGGGGGGGGTTAGCAATGTTCTGCAGGCTTTATAGTTTCTGTTTTTTTTGGGGGGGGGGGGGAGTGTTGTTCCCTTTACAAGGACAGCATTGTGGTTGCGTAACGACTCCCAGATCTGCATAGGCGCCTCTCGCACGTTCCCCCCTCACATGTGACGCGCCGTTGCAGCACACGCATTCTTTCGCATGGAGTCCTCTTCCGGCGCATTCTCAGCAGCGGCCCGCTTTCTGAGTGCATTTTTTATTGCGCTAAATTTTACTGGATTTCTGCTCTAAATGGCATTTTACCTCAAGTGCTCCCGTAACAGATTACCTCCGATGTAAAATCATAAGCTTGTAAACTGGCTGCGCTGGTCTCAAACAGGTAATTTAATACCATAACAACATGCGATCGCAAATCTCCCCAGAGTCTCCATGGACAGTCTCACATTGCACAGTGATGAATATTAAAGCAAAACAGCGATTAAGATGCGCCGTTCAATGAATGTGAATTAATACATGTGTTGCTTGTCTTCAGTTATGTTTGGAATGCAGTGCAGTTCCTGCGATGAATTTAATATGACATTTAAAAGCAGTCAGTTAATGCAGTCGCTACTTGTAAGACATTCTGAACAAAGCAGAGACTTCCACCATGTCTGATTTAGTTTTTACTTGGAGCTGAAGGACGTGAGAGAAATCAGGGTCAAAAAGCATAAGCAGTGTGTTCTGTACTGAAGTGGTGTTGTTATGGTGATTTGCTCTGACAGTGTATGCGTCACTATGGTGATGCTCTGTGGAAGTGTATGTGCTGTGGTGGGGATGTACTCTGACAGTGTGTATGTAGCTATGCTATTGCACTGTGACTGTAAATGTGATATTATGGTTACTATATGGCGTTGCACTATGACAGTGTATGTATTGCAATGGTGATGCTCTGTGACAATGTATCTGTTGCTATAGCAATGCACTGTGAATTTATGTGCAGCTTTGGTCTTGCATTGTGAAGTGCATCTGTTGCTATGGCTTTGCACCATAAAAGTGTGTATGTTTCTATGGTGATGCTCTGTGACAATGTATGTGTTGTTATAAGGATGCCCCATGATAGTGAATGTGCTGTTATGGTGATACACTGTGACAATGTATCTGTTGCTATAGTGATGCACTGTGACAGTGTATGTGCAGCTATGGTCTTGCACTGTGATATGCATCTGTTGCTATGGGGTTGCACCATCACGGTGTGTATGTTGACATGGTGATGTCCTGTCACAGTGTATGTTGTCATGAATTTATTATGGTTCTGTGCTAGTGCTACGTTACTGGATAATCTTTGTTTACCTCTGCCTTTCCACAAACACACCTGGAGGTCTTGCATTAAACACTTTCCTTTTCCAAAGTTCAGTCCCTACTTACTTCTACCCCAGACAAAAAAAGCAAAAAAAAAATCAATAATTTTCAGGTCTCAATCCGTTTTCTTCTTCCCACCATTCACGAAACAATTCATTTCAGATGCTGTGGGTTACCGGTGGTTTTTACTCTCGGTACCCTATCCTTTGCCTTCCCATGTTTCACACAATAAATTATTTTGCCTTCTCACTCTATTACGTCAACCCTAGATTGCCGACATAAGGTTAAAACTACCCTATACCCATCAATCACCATGGCAACATAGCAGTTTCATGTTAATTCCCCCAAAATGATTTTAATTCCCAATTAAAATTCAATCGCACTAGGAGACAGATTAAGGACGACCACAGCTGTGTACAACAGCGTAACCTTGGTAACCATTCATGACATCTTAAAAGAGAAGCTCAACTACCACCATAAATATAATGCATTAATTACAAAAATATTGTAATTACGCAGATATTTTGTGATTATTATTCAATTCAAATAATTCGCCATGATCCTTATTACCGAAATTTTGTTGGAATACTTTAATATAATAATGTATTAAATTTGCTTCATTTGTGGGAGATGTTCCGTGGCTTTAAGGTCTATATACGGATTTCATGTTTACTGGTTTTATTTTCTCTGGTTGCTGATATAAAAAAAAACAACGCAATGGTCCAAACGGCTTTACTGGTGGATTAAAACAATCTGCCGCGTCCCGGCGCCGCGCGGAGGTTCGAAACGGAGTCGCCACGCTCCCCGCGTTGAAGGAGGGTTCCGTTCCGGTGAAATCCACCGAGGAGCGGCCCGGAGGCACGAGAAGCGGCTCGGTTCCGTCCGTTCGCTCGGAGATGCTGCTGGGAGCCGGTGGAGACGCCCACTCCTGGAGAGGGCCAGTGCGTGTGACTCACTCTGGATAAAGGTGTCAGCTGGAGGGATAATTGCCTCCAACGTCGGAATGCGGATAGAAATGGATGTACTCGATCCCCCCCCCGTCTAAACGCGTTCATTTGACATCGTGAGCCGTTTCTTCCCTGCTGATAGCACTTTCAGTCTGTGACGACGCTGAGCCAGAGTTCAGAGGAGATGTTCCGCATGGAGATCGGATCGGGCACCGAATCCCTTATCACGGTGAATACCTCCCCCCGCACCCCGCCCTTTTGCTGCCACCCGGTAGCGAAACTCGCAGCTTCACACCCCCCCATCGACATTGCTCTCTTTATATCTCTTCACACCTCCTTTACTCCCCGTCAGTCTCCCGGCCTTTTCTCCGAGCCTCGAGCCTGTGCTTCAGACGCCCCCCCCCCCATCCCCCAGGCTGGCTCGGGGTTCACCGCGTAAGGAAGAGGGGGGGGGGGAGATTCGCTTTGAAGGCTCTGCGCCGCGGCAAAGAACGGCGTTGGGGAAACATCTCCTGTCTGATGGGCCAGAAACAGCTCCGCCCCCCAAGGGGGACGCTGATGTGAAAGCCTTACAGAAAAACTACCGTTTCGACCTCAGTTCTGGCCTTGGGTTATATAAACACAAAGTACAATTTTAGACATGAAAGCACATTGGGCAAATTCATTTTGGAGACATTTTTTATCTAAAGTGGCTTCTATTCCTATTAAGGCCTTGGTACATTTAGCGAGGTTAATTTATAAGTTTGTCGTTATATTTTAAGAGGTCAAAATGTTATTAGCTGTCCAGTCTGTCTGCTAAATGCTCTGTTCCCCTTCATCGTTTATCTGTCTGGCAGAATTAACTCCATTTTTTTGGAGGGGGGCGGACTCGATGTAAGGATACAGCTGAAGTCACCTTTAGCTGGGGCAGAATGGAGGATACTGGAGATAAACCGAATTATGAAATCCCACAAGTAACCACTAGGGGCATGCAAAGGCTATTATTACTTCTGCTTTTTTGCGCTTTGCGTGCTTTAATAGTTTTCGCCGTCATATTTTTCAGCTGAAAACGGTTAAAATCACTCTTTATACAAAGTAGAATGCATGGAGGATAAATCCCGGTTTCAACTATAGAAATCACAATCAATCGTAATCTATATAAAATAGATGATTAGGCCTACGTGTTCTCCGCTGCTTACGTAGACCGGTACATGTGTCACTCAGGTACATTTCTTACTCTATAAGCTACCTTCAGCGTATCAATGTGAAAATCAGCAAATACTCGATCACAGACTGGCACGTACCAGTTTTACCTGTCCTTCTACAGCTACTTCACTGCGAACAATTACTGAAAATGAAGGTATGTTTGGGTATCCTGGGGTAAAAGCTACGTGCTACTTAAGCCTACATGTGCGGAGCGACGTACAGGCTCCTTCACTGTAAGGAGGCACTCCTGGATTTTACCACTGGACTGCACATGAAAATTGAAATATTAGTGCACTTTTAATGCAGTGATTTGAACTGAGCTTTTGTTTTATGCATGGTTTTACCACGCAGCATCGCCGGGAGATATTTATGGTCTGATTTGTGTTGCGTGAGTGTTGATTTTCGTTGTCACTTCCAATCTGCGAGTAAAATGTTTGCACTCTACAAATCGCCAGTATCTACAAACATCTATCTATATCCATGCGACCAACTTTTCTAAACTATCCCTTCAATGCTTGAAAAGAGAGGACATTATCCCTTGATGTACTGTGGGGTTTTCAATTGCCAATTAATCGTTGGGGTACTGTAAGTAAACATCTGCGATATTGGTGAAAACTGTTCTGGGAAATTGCCAACTACGAAATGTATTCCACACCCCAAGTAACAAAAAAACTGAATCGGCCTGTCGTCTCATTTACTTGTGAAACGTAGTGTGTTACTTGAACTTTAGGAAAACAGTACAGAGTCTACAGAAATTGAGATTTCGATTTAATTCCCTATCTAACTTAAAATCAGTCACTTCGGGTATTAGGCCTACGTGCCTTTATAGTTGGACCTAAAGGCGGTAAGAATCGTACCTCTCCGGACGTGTTAAAAACCCAGTAGTACGACCTGACAGCGAGGTGTGAATTTAGCCGTACAAGAGGAAAACAGCTAGGCTAACACGTAAGTACAATCCATTAGATTCACACAGTTGAGCAAGCCCATTCTCACACTTCAATCAGGCCACTCGCGAATGCTGCAAGCTGCCGTATTCCTTCTATTTTTAATAGTAACAAAAGGCGCACAGTTAATAAAATATAATGCTCTTTAGATTTAATTTTCATTAATTCCAGACTATTGCCTCATTATTCCTTCACGTCGTTTAATTGCGACGTAATGGGTAACCACCCAGAAAACATCGGGCATATTTGCATAATAAAATTGTCCAACAAATGCAGAAATAAACACGTCAATAATGCAATGAGGCGGCAAGCTATAGTGATCACGGTGAGTGTTCGCGCTACACTCCCTGATATGCAAATGAAACGTGCAAACAACACCGCGGACTGAACGACTCCAGTTTAGAGCACGATTAGTTCAAAGTGCCTGATTAAGTCTGCCCGGGGATACCATGACACTTGCAGCGTACGAGAGAACAAAACAGGAGAAACTGATCTATAGTTGAAGTATAATAGTCATAAACATAGGAGTAAATCATTAAAAAAAACTGCCCAATAGAACTAATTCATTGGAAAGTGCTGAATTTACTCCGGATGTAGGTTCACCGGGTTATAGTGCACGTTACAAAGTGTGTTTTCTTTGCGGACTACTGACAGTCAGCAATTTAAACCAAGAAAGGGAAAGCCATCTGTTCAAGGGCGGGCAAGACAAGTCCTCGAGGGACAAACATGTGTGCCTTTCAAATTATTCTAAAGTAATTGCTTTCACCGATTCGTTCTTACGTGCTGTGGATTATAGATTTACGTAATCAGAACCATGACGTCCTCATTAATGTAAATTACTTACGAATGTAAACCAAACAGACAGCTGTAGAACAGGTTCTCTAAAAACCGAAACAATCCTTACATTCTTACATATATAACAAGTTAGGAATTAAAGGCCGGACAGACCCACCCATAATTGATGAGCATGATTAAAATCGATACTAACATTATTTTTCCACTGGATATTTCTATAATAAATCTGCATTCAGGCTTTACCACAAAAGTCGTCTCAAACCGAGTTGTTAAAAGTTCTTTTTATAAATGTCTTACCTCTTTATCTTTTTTTGTGGATTCAAACGTGATTTTCCCTTCCTCCATGCGGTTTAAATCCAAAGCCTACAGTGATAGATGAGCTGTCTTTAGACTATTCAATCACCTTTCACACTAAATGAATAATCAATATGCGTTGAAGCACCTAAACAACAGTCATCGTATTTGAAGACACAATAATTAATAATACCTTTGTCTGAAAATGTGGTTAATACTCTCCAAATGAGTCTAAAAACGGGGAATCTTCTCTTTGGAATTATATATTTTTTAATGACTGTCAGTTGTGTAACATAATTCCTCGTTTGCAGCACGAGACGCCAACAGCAGAAGGGACGACTGGGTTTAATCTAATGAACATGGACTGTTTGATTAATCAATAGCTAAATGTTAGCCCTGCCTTTTTAGGGGGAAGAACGAGGCGATGCGTGTTCTCCGAGGAAACAAACCCAAATCAATTACAGGCATCCTTCAAGGCCTTATCATCAACGCTTGGACAAAAATATCAAGATAGAAACCCTACCTGGTAGTTCAAGCGGAACTCATAATGCCCACTTCCTTCTATATTTTTCGTTTTTTGAAAAATAATACGGTAAATGCTCCATCTGCGGGCTGTTTTGCCTAAATGGGAAGTGGTTAAAGGCCTACTGGTTTCTACAATTGATTATTATATGACTTGGTTCCGATCGCGCCGCGGTTTGTATAATTCTACCTTGATTATACAGTATTTATCGAACGTATTGTGTTATTTAGCCTAAATTAAAAATATGACTGTACGGTACACCTTACCTGTGTCTTACTCTGGATGCTTTGTCGTAGCATCTGTATAATCTACCAATGTAAATTTTAAATATTTATGTGAGATCTTCACGCGCTCAACAAGTGAAACGAAAACATTAACAGAATCCACACGAATTACTCATTTATAATTGGCATTAAATTAATTTGAATTTGCAAAGCTTAGATCAAATACACACGGGGATAAAGACTGTTAGGAAAGTCATTACTATACAGCCAGATGCTGCTCTGAATCCAGCTGTGCACGAGTTTAATGGCATCTAAGATGATATCCTGAAGGAGAGGAAACCAGCGTACGTGTGTTCAGTTGTTCGCCAATTTAGGATACGGAGTAAAAACTCCTGCAAAGTGGTGGGCGGGGGAGTTTTAACACACTTAACCCGAATGGTTCTAAGAATGGCCCAGTAAATGCATTTGAAAAGCCATTTAGGGAATAATGTCTCTTTGAGTAAAAGATGCAGTTCAAGCAACTGTTTAATTTTGTCCACGGCACAGGAATTCACTTCTATTGGAAATGGTTTCCTTTTTTTCCTAACGTAGACGTTTAACCGCCACGAAATATATAAATCGTGTAAAATAGGTCATCGGGAATACGAAGGAGACTAAACCGTATCACAAAGGTTAGTGGGGAAAGAAAAAGTCTTCATATCATTTGATATATTGGAAATTGGGTTACACGTTCCTTTGACAAATCAAAATGAAGTGTTTGAATAAATTACCATATACCTCATGTTTCGGTCCACCTGCCTAAGCCGCTAGTTTGCGATAATCGTTTACTTCATAAGATTGACAGGCGAAGCAACCAATGAGGAGGAGAAGGGATGTGACAATGAGGCGGGGCCTAAACGTGCAGACATCCTGACGCAAGTTGATGCAGAGTGCCTTGTCGGCGACTGGCGAGAGCGCACGCCAGTTTGGAGTACGGGTCGTACTGGCTTCGTATTCCCTTTTAATTACGCTTCCATTTATTTTATTCAATGCAGCGGCTAAACAAATATATTTCTGGATGTTTTATGGCGCCATACCGTATTGTACCTGAAAAGGCAAAGACAAATGGTGAAGGAGGTGAAGAAAAACGGAGATACTAACTTGATTAAAAACGCTAAGACGTAAAATACAAAGGAATGCAGCATTTATGACTGGGAAACTCTTTTTAGTTGTATTTTTTTTGAAAACCACTCGACTGGGAACAATTTCCGGAGATCTTCCATAGCAATTTTAAGGTTCTTGTTCTGGCATTTACAGTTCCTTTTTAAAAAAAATCAATGCACGCGTTGTATGCTTTGATGAGTTTGTAAAAGTCATCATTTTGTGGCGAGAAATTGGACTGGGTGACTTTGGGAAGTGGGTAACAAAGGGAATACCTAAAGGTGCCCGTGGAAACGTCTATTTTTTCACACTTTTGTCTTTGCCGGAGAATCAAGATAAATCATGGATTCGTGCAAAACGTAGTATAGCAATAAAAAACACATTTCATGAGAAGCGTTTGTCTCCGTAATATTGCTACACAAGTTACCTGCATCGGTAACGCGGTAGGACTTGCAGACATCTGAAGGTAAACGTCGAAATCATAGAAGGATCAAATTAAAATTCAGCCTATTTTCGGCTGGTCGTTCGTGAATTTTGGACTGCGCATCTGTCGTTTTGACTTACAAGATAACGTCGCCTGACATTTTCCTTTCTTTTTTTGTAATTCAGATACATTTGCCCCTATGGACAGTCACTAATGTGAGAAAGCTGAATGGCTGACGAGCCCACCGTACGTCCGCCGGCGATTAAGAGAGACACATAACTGTATATCGACTGATGCATTTAGGTTTCTAAAAGCAAACAGATGTGTACAAATACGATCGCCTCGACAGCCATGGATCGACCACTCTGGAGTCTGCTGGCAGCGTTATGGATAGCCCTTTTCAAGTTTACCCAGCTGTCCACGGCAGAAGAAGGTAATAGAAAATAAACACATGTTGATTATTTAACGCAAAGCAGGGGCTAGCTATGTAAACATTGTGGTGAATCTTCAAGCGTTGGGTTATGAAATCATCCAGACTCCGAGCCTGTTAATGTTTACAAATCAAACTGTTTTTAATGTTCTTAAACCGTTAATGGTTATTCAGTGCAGCTGCTTTGGACTGGCAACGATGCAAAGTTTCCCCCTTGCGATTCATGCAGTTACGATTATATTCTTGATCCAAAATGTTTGTAGTAGAGTCGTTACTTTATAAATTAAATAGGGCGTTCTGATGACTACTTTGAGGTCTAGTGGTTTAATTAAATTCAACACCAGTCTTTAACAACATAGTCTCCTTTTCAATCATGTAACGATACGTTGCAATCCGATTATATAACTGTTCTTTTAATGGTTACATGAAATGCACAAATATTAACGCCTGCGTGCAATTTTGTGTTTGTTTACTGCATTATTGCGTTTAGTCTGTATTTCAAACCGCGGACGAATATATACGATGTGTCAACATATCTTTGTTTTATTGCCCTAATATTGGTTGTTAGTTGCGCTTTTCGCAATCAGTAGTTCGTGAATGGTTTATTTTGTTATTGGTGGTTTGTTGTATAAACATGCTAGTAAAAAAACTAGTAAGGGCCCTTTGTTAATCATTCTTTATCTAGATAATCTTAACTTCCTTTAGAGCAGTAACCAGTATTGCCCAAGCGCACCGTACCTTAAGTAACCAACACGTGCATACCCTATACTGCCCATTGAAAAATGCTGATTTACTATTGAATAAATGTGTAATGTTGTTTATTATTTTTTATTTTTAGAAAAATCAAACAAATTTGAATGCAAAGATCAATCCAATGTTTAATCATCTATGGAACAGGGGAGTGTCATGTTATACAGACACGTGAGCAAAGCAGTATTGGTTGCATATGAATGTGTCAGATTATGATTCTCGTCTTAGATCCAATTGGTCGTGTTATGAAGGCAGTTATGAAGGAATTAAGCCGTTGGCATTTGCGCTGACATGCATTGATCATAACAGATATTAGACGTTATTTAGTGTGCTGTTTTGATTGCCCGGGATGTCACTGCTGGCCTTGACCCCAGAATGTGTAAACTACACGTACACATTACTCAAACCCAGGTTCGTGGAGCATCAGGCCTTGAGTCAAATATTTTGTTGGTCCTGTGAACTGCATGTCGTTTCTTGTTAGGGCTCATTCTGAACTAGATAAGATCTTCCAGAGTGCCTGGAAGCCGATGAGGAATATGCACAAAAAAATAATAATTATCAAAGAGGCTACAGGAAGCCACTAGCGGACTAATCAGAGCTGGCACTGCGTTGGGTTGGACCCAGCGCTGTGTAGTGTTTTGCACACTTGCGGGGTGGGGGATGGGTGGCAGTCTATGCAGCGGGTTTTGATGTGTCATGATTGGCCTTCCATGAGTTTTAGTTTTTTTTTTTCTTCCCCAAGTCACTTAAGTGATATTTAGCTTTCTATAATGTACCGATCTGTAATGTAGCCGGCTCCAGATGTCTGAACCCTCCAGATTGAATGGCAGGAAGTAACTGTACAGTCTTTGCTTATTAACGTCAACATAAAGGCCGGACTTGTCTACGAGGCGCCAGCGCTTCTGTTTTGTAGCATTCTGGTGGAGGAGGTGGACGGAGCCCTTCTGTGGGCACGGCGTTTGTTGTCGGGCGTCACGCCGTCTACGGAAGGTGACCCCCCCCCTGCGGCGTGGCCAACGTGGTTTCCGGGATCTCGCCCCGGTTCCGGGGTGAGCGACACGGATCGATTGGGGGGGGGTCACGCGGATTAGCTGGACGTTTTGTGCCGAGGCGGCGACACCTGGGCCCCGACGGCCACGATCGATTAACACGAGGCCGCTCTCGCAAGCCCGGATCACACCTGGTGGCTGCTCAGCGGGATTCCCATCATGCATTGCGCCGTCACGTGCGGCACAGGCCTATGGACTGATTGCGTGGACAAGGTGGACCCGGCTCCATTGTTTATTCTTTGTTTCTGTACCAGTGAGATTGATACCAAGAAACCTCGTGACCCGGCTGGTTTTTCTCGCTTGGGGTCGGTCCCCTTCGAACAGCCGGGGGCAGGCGGTTCGAATTCGAGAGCGGATCAGGGCCAAGACGTCCAGTAGGATGACGTTCGTACGGGGTCCAGTGGACAGTCCAGTGGAAGGACCAGGAACTTATTCGCCTTCCCACAGAAGTTCCTAGCTAGGAAATTTAGCTGCAGGTGAGCAGATGGGGCGTATCGTTACCCAGGCAGCAACCGGCAAGCCAGACACAACTCCTGTTTTAAAGAAGCTAGAATTATCCGGAAATTAAAAAATCATTTAAATGGGGTGGCTCTGTTGCGGTAGTCACTGCACGTACCTTTGGTGCGAGCCCAGACTAGCGTTAGCCACATCACACTTAGTCGAGGACGGAGAGCGTTAGCCGCAGTGGAGGGGAGCCGCCGAACGGCTGGTGCTAATGACGAAGGCGCGCGCCCACGTCGCCGGGCTGAGCTCCCCTTTCCTCCGGCCTGTTTCGACTGGCGGTGCTTTTCCTACATTTCGAATCTCGTCTGCTAATGGTGCGCTAAAGCGAGCTCATTTTATGCTATTAATTTGCCCGGCGGATGCTGTTATCCGCAGTGATTTAGTGAGCCCACCGTTTTACTTCTGACCTGTTTATACAGCTGGAAATTTTACCAAGGCGATTAAAGGCAGTTTAAGTGCCTGACTCTAAGGTACAACGGCAGTGGCCCTCCTGGGACTCCCACCTGCTTGAACGTGGATCCCTTTACCGTTACACAGAATCCTGCTCCATAAAAACGTTTAAACATTTGTCATGGCATTTGTGTGTGTCCTAATCTTAGAACAACAAAAGTGCATTTTACTTGAGTGTTGGGTGTGGGGGGAGGGGGGGGTCTTCTGAATCAATTTGGACACGGCATTTTCAAGACTGCTGGAGTCTTGAACAAATATACCAGGCTGTCTATTGAACTTTTGGAATTGAAAAATATTTTCATTGCAATTCCTGTGATAATTCTTCCGATATTTTGGTTGTTGATGAGGCCTCTGGATTTTCAACTGGATTCCTGTCTAGGTCATCCTGCTTCCTTGCCACTACTTACACCCAATGGCTAAATAAATCATGATAAAAAAATAAACATCCACCTGTGTCTGCCGAAAAGCGTTACGCCCGTATAAATCACTCCAATAAAATCAGCTTCAATGCCATCTCGCGTCAGTGCAAGTTCGTTCTTGTGCTAGTCTCTCATCGTATGACTAGCAGTGCGTTTTAATCTCGTGTGTATGGGACGGGCGTTAGCCTCCCGTATGTGATTTCCTTTCAATCTCGTTTACAGAAGTGGCCCTGCATTTTAATGTTTTTAACACAAAAAAAAATGGGCTGCGAGTATTAGTGCATGAACAGTAAGTGGCTCTCAGCTCGCCGTGAAAATAATCAGTGGGAGTAAAATGACACAATGCCTAGCGATCGATTGATTTTTTGTTACAGCGTGGAAAGAATATCACCGTGAAAACTAATGGGAAGGCGGGGTATGACGTGCAGGGTCGATTACATTGCCAAAATACAACAAAAATTAAGCAGAAATTTAATCGAGCTGGGCGAGAACCACGAAATCTCAAATCCTTCTTGTGGGAAAACGTCAAGAGTTTGAGTGGCAAAAAGAAGAATCCCTTAAAAGCAACAGTGGCAGTTAATGAGAGAAGCGGAGTGAATACAATCAAATCCGCCTTTGAAAATCATTCTTTAAGTTCTGTTATCCTGAAAAGAAACTTTAAGGCGCTTATCCCTTTCTCCTCTTTCTCATTTCCTTCCCTTCTTTCGAGACCAAAGTGCCTCCAAGTCGCTTTGCTCCTGAATCTTCTCAATGTCCTTCCCACAAAGGGACGAGAAGAAGGAGTGAGTGCGGAGAGGCAGTGCCATTTAGGCGGAGGAGTGAGACTCGCTCACCGCCTCTTTTGTTTTCCCGTTGTTCGCCTTGCCCCCCCCCCAGCACGGTGTTTGCAGTCGCCGCCCGGATCCCCCGCCGCGGAAATGCGGATCTAGTCGTCGAAATCCCATTAAACGGAACCGATTTTTATATGAAAAGGGATTTGCATTTAAAGCGAGCCGCACCACGCCCGTATCTCTCCCGGTCGTTTAATCCCATGATTACCCCCTTGACGAGTTAAACAGCCGTCGACTTTGAGTGCTGGGTTGGGAGGACCTCGTTTCGGCGACTCCTGGTCAGTCGGTCCCCCTCCGCTTTTCCATATACGGTTTAATAAATTGCCTGTATCAGTACAAAAATAAAACCCCAACACAGAGTGCGATTTTCCCCTCATACTTTAATAGATACATGCACGTATATCATAAATCACGGTCGACGGAAGAATATTTTTTACGAAAGACAAACTTCAGATTACATTTGCAACAAGGCGGAACACAGTTTTACTATGTTAATTTTAGTATATGGAAACCTCATCGCGGACTGTTCCTATGAATAATTTAAAGGCTTGAGAAGTTCCCATGCGACTTTGGCTTTGAAAAATGAATTTGTGTGTTTTGCGCTTTTTTTTTGTTTTTCTTTAGGTCTTGTTAGTGTATAATATGGGATCTCTTTTTATGTTTCCCCCCCCCCCCCTGCGCTTTATCTAGCGATATTGTCAGCATTCTATTTAGTATTTTTGGCCTTTTGTGTTTGTGGAGTATTTGAATGTGTTGCCTTCATTTCAGCATAGAGAGTGAGTTTTCTCTTTTAGGGCTGTTACCGGCTCCATCTCTTCATGAATGGATCTGTCAGGCTCGCCTCATTTTCGCTCCCGTTGACACCATCAACAGCCTGAGAGGCGAGACATGGAGAGAGTTGGCACAGAACGCGCCCCCCCCCCCCACACCTCCCACGCATACAACTCCCAAGGAGGTTCGGCTGGAGAATCGCAATGGGGAAACGCACAGCGGGACGAGAACCCAAATAATGCTGTGGGGGGCTACGTCAGACATGTGCATGGAGACCATAGTTCCGGGGTGTAAAGTCGTGGGAAAATGGGAAGAGAAGTGTAATTTCTGCGGATGAATCATAAACCTGGAGCCCGCTAATCTCACCGTGATCCGCCGCCCGGGCTGGGCCGGGTCCCCGTGAGCGGTGCGTCTGCGCGTACGTGGCTGTGTCTGTGTGGTTTGTCCTCGGCTGGGTCACGATCCGGGAGAGTGTTCGGTGCCTGGCCTAACGAACCGCGGCTGAAGGGACCGCAGGTCCTCGGCCCGGTGGCCGACGGGTGCCCATCTGCTGCCTGGCTAAAATAATTCCCCTTGAAAAACAAGACACACCGCATGTGTGCCCCCCCCCCCTCCCGCTGGCCCTGTACCTAACGCCTCTTTGGTGACC
>JABFEB020000061.1:138945-150374 GCA_019775895.2 Stomatorhinus ivindoensis | reverse complement strand
GTGTTCCAGACGGGTGGGGAGGGGGGTGGGGGGTTATTATGCACGGCTGGCTGTACTAGACCCTGAAAATTACCCAAGGGAGAAGGAACAAGTGGGGGCAGGAGTGAATGAAAACAGAGAAGGAATGAGGGAAGGGGGGAAGTCATAGGAAACAGGGAGCAGAATTTCAGAGGCACAGTTTCGCATTGTACTACCACGGACAGTAATTACTACTACTGTCCGTTACCGGAGATGTCTGTTCTTATCAACAGCAAATCAAGGTAGTTTTTTTTTAATGTTCTCTAAACATGGACTGTGCTGGCCTGGAAAAAGACCACGCATGCAGAAACATCCACACACGCATAATGCACTCAGAGACCCACTTCTCGGGACGGCTCTAAGCCGAGAGAGTCAAAAAGAAAAAATCCCTTTTTTTGGGGGGGGGGGGGGGTGCACATTAACGCACCCCTCCAAGGAAAAATACGTAAGCATAATAAATGTAGCACTGCTGTCGATAAACATGGGAGGGGATGTCGAGATCAAAGGCGCGCCACAGCACGCGCCCCTCGGGGACTGCGTCATCCGCGGATAAGCTTCGCTCGAAGGGAACTCGGCAGCGTCGGTACCCGGACTCACGGGATACCCGCGATCGCCCGTTTTTGCGCCAGCATTACGGACCACCTGTGGCTCACGGACGGTCATTCAGTCATTCAGAAACGGCGGACATAATCCATTAAAATAACGAGCGTGAAGTAGGCGCGAGTAACTGTATAATCCGCCCAGAGCACAGTGATTACTCCAGTTAGGGTAATGATGCGACGTAATGAGGGAAATGCTTCAAAACCAATTCTGGGTCAGACTCCAAGCACTCTCTGCTACGCCTGGTTTGGCCCAGTTACCACTCATTCTCATTGGGTTAAACCAAACAGGTACTAATGGCGCCCAGTGGTGGCTACCACAATGGGTTTAGAAACCTAGTTTATCTCCTCGTTATTGCTTAGGGAACAGAGGCAGTTCATCATCTGTCGAAGAGACAGCAAAGAAAATCAAACTGATTCGGGTTCTTCAAAACCAAGAGTGGAGACCACTTCATTTCAATGGCAGCCCTCCCACTCTCCACGGGCATGCGGGGGGGGGGGGGGGGGCAGCGGGCGACCTCTCCACCCTCCTACCACGAACACTCAACCATAAATAAAACGCATCCATGGTCGGCAAGCAGTGTGGTGCAGAAAGCTGGATTCGCACCTAAAACATCGCTGGTTCACTTTCCCTTGCCCTTGAGCACAAGGTATATAGCTTTTTTTCCAGATGGAAAAAATAATATTTTTCGTTCAAGTCCGTGATAGTTAAATGCACCCGGCTGCGAATGGATTCGCCCTGTAACGCAGACCTGGATCTACAGCACACTCTAGTGTTCAAATTCTGGAATTGCTTCATTCCTACCAGCGCCACATAATGGATATTAAGCATGTGATAGGCTGTAAATTAGTCCGATAATTTTGAAGCTCACAAACGTTCAGACAGCCGCAGTCAAAACATCACGCCGTGGTGCCGATCTGTGCATTAATTATCTGTAATAGGTCTGTTCAGTCACATTTACCATTTGAACAGAGTCGAAAATATTCAGCCTTACATAAACATATAAACTCTTGTCTTATTTTCACACCCAGGTAAAAAAAATATATAGCCGCTTCGGACAGTGTGCTCGCGTAATGGTTTATCCTTCTTACTGCAGCGAGCTTTTCACGTACAAGACCTAGTAACTCGCAGTTACATTATGATGGGTTTATTTGTATTTACTTTTAGTGCCGCTTTATCTGCGCTTACGTTACTTGTTCCCCAAGATTAACTTCAATAGTTCACCCGTGTCGTGCGGTGGAAAAATCTTTTTCTAAATCACAAAGAAAAAGCTTACTCCGGCAGTGGCTTTTGTGTGAAGCCGGTTGTGGCTGAATGTCTCTGTGTGGACACAGAGCTGTTTGACTGTTAAGAGTGATGAATGTGCTTGGTGCACGGAGCCTCGGGGGGGGGGGGGGGGGGGGGNNNGTCATCGGTCATGAACGACCCTGGCAACAGCGTCAGCTCTGGTGGGAAAGCGGGCAGGGGTCAGGACCTGGAGCCGTGCTGTATCCGTGTGTTCCTGACCGCGAGTGTTGCATTGCGTCACAAGTGCTGCCTGGGCACCAATAAGACAATGCACGCACCCCCCCCCCCAAACACAATCTCACTCCTCTTCATTTCTATTTCCACTTAGCACTCAAGATTGAAAGGTGCGAGCAAGCCTAGCCGTTCAAGAGTTTTTTATTTGGCGCGGGGGGGAGGGGGTGCCCCGTTGCGGGGTACTCGACTTTAGTTATGTCGGTAAAAACGCGTGACATTTGCCAAATGTAAATCAGAAAAAGCTACACATCTCGGTGTGGACGGATGTAAATGTCACTCACAGCTAGATTCTGCCGCTCTGCCGGTCCCACTACCACCCCCCTATATCCCCTGCCTCTCTCGTTTAGGTCTCTCTGATCTGCACCTGGCTCGTGCGTCTCAGCCCATAATAACGTCTTCTAAGACGGAAAAACGGAGGCGTAAAGAACCCTCAGCACAGAACCGAGACGTGGCCCCTCCGCCGATATATCTTTGCGTTTTTTCCGATCACTACAGAGCCTCTAATTACTCGTATTTGTTAGCAGTCGACCTGAATACCTTCCAATGTCATTTTCACAGGCACGTCTGACAGTGTGCAACACTCTGAATGAGAGCATCTGTTACCGGCTGTAAGCAGAGTTCTCCCTCTCCTTCGATGTCTGCTCTTGGCTGCCCTCTCCCACCCCACGCCAGTTCTGCTCTCCAAAATAATGAGTTGAAGCGAAGCAGGATGGCCTATGCCCCACTTCTCCAACACCCCCCCCCCCCTTCCCACCACGCCGGACAAAGGACAGCGAGGAGCACCGTGGAAACCCCACCCGGCATGTCCCTCGGCATCGCGATCCTTATCGGCACCCTACAAACAGCCGTGACCCACCTCACAATAAAGCCTCACAATAAAGGTTACGTAAAACTGACGGAAGAGGCTATTCGTGCGACCTTTGCCCCCCCATCGCAAAAACCGCGGCGGGAGCACGTAGCGAGACGGGCGTCCAGAAAAGCGAACATCACACGGAAATCAAGAAGCGTGACCAAAAATATATTGAACTCAACGCAGCATACAGTGTAACGGAAATCGCTGCTGCTGAACTGAGTCAACATGCCCTAGCATGATGATCGCGTGAGATCTCAGAAACCACGGGTGTAATTATTCAGAAGATGTACAAAGCAGGCCTACATTATATTTCGGACCCATTGCACACAGAATGCGTTAAAGATGATCAGGAAAGGAAATCTCTGCTTAGTGTGAAGGAAAACTTTGTGATTGATTTATTTTAGCATCTCGTTTGTATGATTGTGGCACACTTGTCACTGCGTTGATGCCAACGCTGTAGAATAACACTTGGGATATGCAAGAAACTGGGAACTGCAAGGTATGACCGTCATTAGCAGGATACTGGGAAAGGGAAGTCGCTTTCCCACAAGAAAGCGATGATTGTGGGAGGAGTGAGAGAGGAACTTCATTCGAAGCCCCCGGGGCTCGCGCCTGTTTGCACCACTACAAGAGGAGAAGCCGATCTCTTGCTTTACTCATGAGAACAACGAACTGCCACACATCTGATTTATGACCCACAATGATACATAAGTTAATTTAAAAAGAAATTAATCTGGCACTTCAATTTACCATACGACTTCTAATATTTACTATTTGGCAGTTTAATCATTTCCAGGTAAATTCTTTCATTCTGCCGTGAAGTTTGCAATTCCATTTCACCTAGTAGCCTATAATGTGAGTAATAGCATGTAGCTAATGGAGCCCAAAAAACTTAAAGCTGAAAAGGTTGATTATCTTGCTGGATCATCCCTGAGAAACATTTAGGCTTCGTTCTTGTCACTTCCGTCATCCATGCTTCTGGACAGTGTTTGGTTTTGATTTTCGCTACCACTTGTTAAGTCAAAAATAAAGATACAACGGTAATACAACGAATTTAAACAAACGCAGGGCATTTTTTACTGAATAAAAGCACCATCATTTGTAAATGTTTGTCCCGTTGGATTAACCAGAGGGTAACGTAGAAAATTGCGTTGGCGTGGCTTTAAATGGACATAGCTAATACGCAGGATTAAATTGTTCACATTTTAGCAGATAGGGGTGTTTTTAATAGCATAGAAATAAAATTAACTTTCAGATTAATAAACCGCTTCGCACTCGCAATTAGTGTACGGGCGTATAGATCCCTATGAAGTACTGCGTTTGTTCTTTATTCGCTTACTTGATTTGGCCCGACAAGGTCTTGCCAAAAAATACCTGCCAGAATAACTTTGTATGGACTGAAAATAACTCTTATTTAATTTAATTATAGTTCCTCTGAGCGTTTATGACATAATATCGCCACACGAAGCAGAGCAAACATTTCATGGGAAAACGGGTAATGGAAAGCAAAATATGTAAAAACGCGATTTAAAAACAGGTAAATATCGCCATACAGGAGTGCTTCTAAAAGTCAGAAAGACCAACTTCCTGAACAGCAATTAATCAGGATTTTTCGGGTGGGAGGTTGAAAATGATGAAAAGCAGAAGTCATATATTTTAAGTGACACCAAGTTCGTGTAAATGAGTTGTTCACAATGGGTTTGAGGCCATTTTCATTTAACACCTATCTTTACACTAAAACTAAGGTCAAGGCAATAGAAAGAATTTTAGCCGCAGCCAAGCGTTACCAGAGACCACGTGATAAAACTCAAAGCACGATTTAAAAATCTGCTTCTTCCCCACACTAGAGGGCGCATTTTGCATGTCAGTGGTATTTTACTTTCAAAGTTCTCCTTTCTGTCAGTAATGATTGATGCACCGCGATCCACATCTTCGACATATATTTAAATGAGACTCGGCCAGCTATCTATTGGGAGCCAGAAAAATCCACATTTCAGTATGTAAAATAAAAGAAAAAGGAAGTTACGTTTTCGCATGATGAGAGGAAATTTTATTATGGATATTGTTTCATAAATAAAGGACAGACCTAAAGTAATAAAAATGTATAAATGGGTGCTCTGCGGATGAATTTTGATGGGTTTTATAGCACTTAGTAAGTATGACGGCACTCAGCATGAATAATGATTTTAATATGCATTCACTAAGGGTGTGAAAAATATCGCCAAATAAATTTTCTCATTTGACGGTCCTCAGTCCCCCCAAAAATCCCACCCCATCAGGCTTCAGTGGTTCATCTAGAAGTTTCAGCAGGTGTGTTGAATTTGAGCCTAGCGCGCTCGGTTTCTTAAAGAGAAAGGAGGTTTGTGCCAAACCCCGCGGCCAGGAAACAGTGTCATCTGAATGTATCAAACATTTTTCATGTCAGAAAACAACTTTGTCTTCATGTGACAAAAAAATCTGCTGGCTCTTTAGTTGTTTTTTTTTGGTTTAGCTTATGGCTTTGTCCCATAGGTCAAAGTGGGTGGTCCAACTGGCGCCCCCCACAGGCAACTTGTGCCTCGCACACAGATCAGATCTTGTAGATGCCCAGGAAGGTGGCGTGGGGAAGGAGGCCAATGCATGCATCCTTCCGGGGAATTGAGAGCTCCAGGACGGAGCCCGACTCCAGATTGTGGCCACCTGTAGAAGAGTGGATAAATATGGGAGTGGGTGAAATGGTATGATCTACCTTTGATGGGCAGGGTCAGAGTGTTCCATCAATTATTACCCAATTAAAATAATAAATAAATAATTCGACCACCAATCAAAATTGAGTAGAATCAGAGGTAATAATAAGTGGCTGGGACTGACCAGCAGTGTAGCAGGTGTTGAGCGCTTCGCTGTTGTTCCTGGGCATCCACTTAACGCACTTCATCAAGCTGCTCTCCTTGTTTTCGCGGTACTTCTTGATCACGTGCCCCATTACGAACGTGGGGTCCTCATACAAGACCTACCATCCGAGTAACATTTTCACCTTCGTACAACAACAGATAATCCTCAACGAGGACACACAAAATATTTACATTTCTTGTACTTGTTTTTGTTTTCTTGCTTATTTGTTTTTTTCTCTCGTAAGAGAAAAAAAAATCAAAATTCAAAACGAAACTCCAGAAATGAATTATGCATTTTATTTTAATCCGACAACTTTTCTGTTTATCTACCTGACTGTAGATGAAGTAAAGCCCTCCTCTCGTCACGGTAACAGTTTCCCCAGATACCTGCAGTCCCTCACCTTGACTCTGTCCCACAATCCATTTCACCAGCGTCTTGTCATCTTCGTCTGACAGAGAAAAAGTAAGAGAAGAGGACGGCGAGATGGGCACGGACGTGTGGCAGCCACGTCAATCACTAACACCCACATGCGAGTCGGCTAGTCTCAGCTCTAAATAGCCACCATTTCTTAAATGTAAGAAACGAGGACGGGTGACCCTGGGTGAAGCAGCACCATACAAGGAAAAAAACCGAGGAAATTACGTGAGGAGAGAAATCCGATAGGACACTGGGGAGGGGGGAAAACATGCATTTAACGGGAAGTCTAAAATAGGACAGCATTGTGAGGCATTCCAAGAAGGATAGGTTTAAATCAGCTGTAGCGAGGGAAACGAAACCTAAAGAGAAAAATTGGATTCAGGCTTACCATAGGAATGGGTCGAGACAGGATGAAGGTGCAGAAACGCACGCCGCCCTTAAAACAAAACGTAATGTTTACAAACTAGTGATTATCCCAGGACGGGGACTCAAGTTACAATAAAACAATGCTACTGTGTCTGCTTTAGCATTGAGGATTTACCACAGAGATATCAGTCTTGAAGCTTAACTCTAATTCCTTTAATATTGATCGCGGCCGGACATGAGCGTCATTGTAATGCGTTAGTATGTGCATCGCCGACACATTTTGGTTTATGTCAGCAGCAAAACCAGGGGCGTCAGAAGCATTTTGAACGTGTGGGGGGCATACTAGCATAAAACTAATATTTTATGTTAAATGTGGGGGGGTCCAAACGAATAATTGTGAAATGTGAGGGAGACACGTCCCCCTCAGATTTAATGACGGCGACGCCCATGAGCGAAACAGCTGGTGCGTGGAGGGGGGTCACTTACTTTGTCCCACCTGCCGCTGCTTACGCGGTGTTTTTGAGGTAAGGTCTCTCTTTGACCGGCTGGCATCCTGGCCAAGAACTGGGCCGTGGCATCTGCTCGGGTCTGTCCCGTGGGCATTTAAGAGTCAAATCAAGATTCGTCTAATAGACTCACTTATAAATCACTTGCAAATGTGATGAATTGGGAAGGAGTAACAGTATCTCACAGTAAGACTTAAAAAAATCTCATATACAAAATAGGTACATAGTAAACAATCGATCCTATGATATGCAGTACAGTATAATGTTCATTGCAATACTGTAGGCGTGTAACTAATGTTAATATCCCCATTTGTCGATACTATTTGTATTTTTCAAAACAGATGAATAAGTAAAACGTAGGCCTGTTTCTTTACATTACCGATATAATGCATTGCCTGCATAGGCTTACATGCACTGTACACGTGGTATTTTCCATCTATTGTAAATCGAGGTTCATCCCTAAAAATACGCTGTCAGGGCATTTTGTTGAAAAATCTGCACGCATTATCGATATGGCGAGTAGCGCGTGGTTGTGCGTGAACTGCAGCATCGGCTAATTTCTAAAAAAGATATGTATTGTTATTCAAAGGGAAATGTTATTTTCAATAATAGAGATCAGAAGCGAGACAGCGCAGAGGCGCGGCGGCTTGCTGCCGGCGCACGGCGCCGCCGTACCCGGGCACTCACCTAGGGCGCAGCGCGGCGGCGCGCCCGCATCCTCGCCACACAGAGACCCGACGCGGTGCTGTAGCTCCCACAGCTCCAGCCGAAGTTCCCGGATGTGGGCGTATTGTAAGAGAAGCAGACCCAGGCAGGTGCAGGTGGCGGCCACCCAGGCGGCCCATGGCATAAATGCGCCCGGTAAACGTGGTGAATCAGGGGGCGTCATGACCCCTTTCCTCGGACCGGACATAACGGGATGCGGGAGAGCACAAACCGAAACGGCGATCGTGGGACTTTTATTTTGCCCTCCGTCCCCTCTTAATAAACGAATACCCTACATTTCACTTTCGCAATTTTTTTGTAAGATCGCATAGGGAAGCGGGGGGCGGCTGAAATGTTTTGCCTATGAAGCGTTTCTTTTGGAGACGCTACTGTAATTCAGTGACTAACTGGAACCAGCTGGCAAGGCTTAAATGTCAGCTCTGCATGGCCGGCGGAAAACTGCCCAGAATGAATACATTCAGAGTATGTATGAAGCACCAGTAGAAATCAAATCTCAGCATTTGTATTTGTAGTGAAAGCAGCACGCTGCAAACACCTAATTTGCAATATTACGAACTGACGTTTAATGTAATCACATATAACATTTTTCCCCGAGAATTTACTTAGGCTCAGTCGATTTAAACTCGGTTTCCTTAAGCATTTAGAGCAAGAATGTCTAGACAGTCTTGGGTGAAAATACTGAATACTGTGGACAATCAAAATTTTAACATTCATTGTATAAAGGAAAATAAGCAACCAATTATCAACAAAGAAACTAACCAATCACTGAAATTTCTTTCCGCTAACGTTGACCCATTTTCCATGTTTACTTGCACTACACAAGTACAATAAGGGTGATGATATTAAATTGAAACTTATAGGCTACGAAGCAATACAAATCGCGACACATGGGTGTTTCAATGTTCATTTTATTTTCATTCTTAAGAAATATTAACAGATCCGGAAATCGAAGAAAATAAAAACATTTACAGCACAGGAGGAAAAAAATCTTAAATGACTTTATATATAAATAAGCGTTTAAACACCAGTAGTGAATGACGTGGACACGTGACATACGTAATATTTTGTAAGTGATGCAAAAGATTGAAACTCATGCAGAGCAATTTAAATAACAAAGCCGTAGCCACTGATCACACGGTCTTTAAAAACGGGGGGTGGGGGAACAAAAAAAAACTAAAATAAAATTGGATATGAACATGCAATTCCATCATAGACACCAGTATATTTAAAATGCGGAATAATATTTTCTCCACATTAATCCAGAAAGCTCGTTATTTTTTAAATATATTCTCAGCTGTCTCGTATTTTACATTATTTACAGACTAATGCATAATTATTAAATTCAGTCCTCCTCGAGCTAAGTCTAGACTGATGGTTAGTGTTAAAAAAGTAATTGTTTTTGAGAAATATTTGTTTCCGTGGATTTTATTGGCTTCTTTTAAAAGTGCAGTGCCTAGCGAACTCTCGCGGCGTAAACTTCAGTTCAAGACCACACCGGAACCCTGACGCAAACCGAATGTGCATTAAATGGATTCCCCTGGAGCAAAATCATCACAATTACTCGACTCACCATCAGCTATCAGCTTTCCCACCGCGTCTGAAGGACCGGCACAAAACACGCGTAAGTCCTTACGATGCTGGATCCGAATTCCCTTTAAAACAGGAATATACCGTATAGGAACTGTCCTGCACGTGGTGTCCTGGTTTGACACGTAAAAACATTGCATCATACGCTCATATATGACATTTCTACCCAGTAAGATTCTGCAGCTACCAAAATAATAATTTAAGGCACTGCACATTTAAAATGAGTAAAATATTTTGTACATACATCACATATACAAGTTCTTTGTTATTACCTGAAACTTTTTCAGCAATACAACTTATAACTGGCTCCGTGAAATAGGCTAGCAGTTAAAAATAATAAAAACAACCGATGAAATTAAGGACATTGTGTTAGTGTCTGTCGTTAACATATCTGCTGCTCAAGATTACCTCACCAGTTCTCCCATAGTGGACTACTGGGCGGACAGGGATGGAGAAGGGAGACCCTCCCTGGTTAACACAATCACCAACTGATGTGCGACACCCCCAGTCAGAACCAATCGCTGAATGTAGCCTATAAACGTGGGTAAGACTATAGGCCACATCTGCGTATATTTGTAGACTTCCTTTTTAGGGGAACCCAAACCCTTCCTCGCTCTAAATCTGACATGACATTGCTTCTTCCTTAGCATAAAGGCACGTTACTGTAATTTTCTCAGTTGCACAAACTTGACAATCCATATTCCCCTTTTAACCCCGCCTTGGAAATTAAACCGAATCTTCTCTCCAGGGATCAGAGCACCGATTATCGGATTCCGTTCATCCGCACGCGGATCTCCTCTTCTTCCCAAAACCAGGCCTATGCGGATTGTCACGTTTGTCAGCCTCACCCCCCCACCCCCACTATCCATTACATGAACACAAACTGCAGCCAGACGGAAGAGTCAACCTACAAGTCGCCGAAAACAGGCACATGCACGGGTAACAACGCAGACACACACGCGCGCGCACACACGTACCAAAACAGCGCTGCGTGTGCAATCTCAAGTCCTTCTCATACTGAGCCAGGTTGCACGTTCGCCTGCAGCACCCATAATCGAGCACTTAACTAATTAAAAAAATAAATAAATAAAAATAGCACATTGAGGAATAAGTACAGGTAGCCTGTGGTGCTATCGTGCAGTCATCTGTTCGAAACGACTGTAGAACATAAAGCAGGTCCAAACCGAGCGGGTGAGCGAGGAACCGACGCTTTTTGGACCAATCAGACCAGCGGTAGCGGATGCACAAATCCAGCATTTAGCCACACAAAGGTCACGTATCATGACGCCTGTATGAGTGTCTCCACGTTTGGCCTTCACACATGACAATCGATTACGCTTCGGAAATCGAAATAAAAAAAAGTAAAAATACAACTGGCGTGACAGTAATGGCTCTACTGTCTCCCATACTGACGTCACTGGCAGACCCAGTTCATTACAGCTCTCATCAACCTCCCCCCGGCCTCAAATCGTAGTCTCCTGCTAAATCTGGCATTGGTCCAAGTCTAAAAAACGAATGCGCTAATTTGTAACTTTTGGGGGTGCACAAACAGGCAGAGTAAACATTGAAAACCTCTCTGGATTAAGACTTTGACTTGTAATATCTGTCGGTGCGTCACAGGTTCAAGTTAAGAGAGTCGATTCTTCAGTCATTTCATAAAGTTATTTTTTCCCCATCTGAAGGTACAGTAATATAAAAACATGCCTCAAAAAGGTATATATCCAATAAATAAGAATGTTAGACATTAACAATGTAATATATTTTTGTATATATAGTCTGTAAGAATACCACAACAGTACAATACATTCTGAAAAAAAGCATTTTCTTGCTTTGCGAAAGGAAAGATTAACATTTAAAAAGAAAAATCGCCTGAAGTGAAGAAATGACCCAATCGCGTAAACTCCTTCTGTTCGGGGCAGAAAGATTAAAAGAAAATAAGGCAGATGTTTCCCCCCCACCCCCCC
>JABFEB020000061.1:109695-122039 GCA_019775895.2 Stomatorhinus ivindoensis | reverse complement strand
CGCTCACGGTGAGGGCCGAGCTAACCCAAATTCGGCCGCAGTCGGGGGCCCGTCCCGTGGGCAAGGAAACATTCAAACCGGCAGATGGGGCCACTTCCGACGGGGCTTCACAGGGGCGCCAGCCCCCGCTAAAAGCTGATTGGTCCCTGGAATGCCGCCCTCCCGTCACTCATCGATTCCAAGCGTGTCATTGGATGATGATAAGGTTGACCCCTCCTGTATGAATTATGACCCCTCCAATGCCCTCTAGGAATCACCCTTGGTCTTCACCTGGATTGGGGGCAAGACAAACTCCCCCCATGTTCAAAACGTGCTTATTTCCTTGTTAACTTGTTTGTTTGCAAGGACCCACTTCTTGTTCGGATGACTGTCTCACATCCCCCTAGTGCCGATATCCCTCCTCGCTCCTCTTCCAAGTGAATCTCCTCCTCCTCGTCTCCTCTTCCTGTTGCCTAGATACCACATTATCAGGCGCAATCTTCCATGGAGCTCGCCCGCGACCAGGAGTGAGCGAGGAGGAGATGGAGATGGGGGGGGGGGGGGGGTTCATTCCCACGCAGAATAACAATGCAGGGATGGGGGGGGGGGGGGCTCCACGGTGGATCGGCGACCAGCAGGGACAGAAGACAGCCGTGAGACTGCATCGCATCAGATGCGCTAGAGTACTAAGTGGCACGGAACAACGTCGAAACGTTCTCCTGTCAATTTGGATAACCTACCTCAATATGGATGCTGGCGTGGGACCTTGCAGGCCAAAATAGCAACCGAAAACTAAACCATTAAGGGTTCATCTGGCGGCCTGTTACGGCGATCCCGACTGGCCGAACATCACATCAGCTCACTGAGCAACAGCACAGGAGGAATCAAGATGGAAGTCGGCATGGCTTAGGGGGCTCTGCCTTCTCCAAAACCAGCACACACGACATTCCAGCTGGGACACTCATCTTGGAAGACAGAAAATAGCCGGTTACACTTTCCATGTCTTTTAATAACTAACTAATGGAAAATCAGCGTGTAATTACACTTAATTATACATTCCGGGCCTCAATGTTTTACGTGCGGATGAAAAACGGTCCTTAATTCGGTTTATGCCGAACAGCGACACCGAGGCCATCGCGGGAGTCCCGGATACGAGACGTCCCTAATCCAAAGTGTAATTACCTCAGCGCCGGGAGAGAGCGCCCGCCACGGCGACCATCTTTTAAAAAGTGGAGCAGGCGTAATTTGACTGTCATTAGTGCGTTAAATCAATCATGAGTCGAGCCCTCGAGAGACGCTAGGGCCCCGGGGCCCCGAGGGAGGTGTGGGACGCGCACAAGAGGCCCGGTTCTCTAGGAATAAGGTTACCGGAGTGTAACCGGACACGCTGCGGGTACAGAACCCACACCGGGGGCAACGCTGAACTGCTTTGGAACTTCGCTTCTCCCGGGATGGGATGGGTTCGGGGCCCAACTTACGCACTGCTGACATGCACATCACTCAGCCCAAATGGCCCCCTGCCTTTTTCCATAATAAGTCTCTGTTTTTCCCCGGTGTTTACACAACGGTACAGGAGAGACAGGTCTCGGAAAGTATAAGTGGTCAGCGGTGTGCTGGGCACGAGGTGTGTTCTGTCCCAGGTTTAAGAACAAATGGCTGCGTACATGTGGAGAATGAAGAGCAGTGGATCTGGGGGGGGGGGGGGGGAGTTTTAATAAACAACAGCGCTGACACACACACACACACACACACACATGCCAGCAGACGCAGGGCACCCCAACATACACTCAAACGTGTCAATCTCTTATTACATAACCTAGTTATAAACAGTCCTTGATCTGGTCACACCCACCAGGGACGGGACCCGATAACTTGCCGGTGCAGAATGACTCATGAACAGACCTTTGCCCATCGGCCTGCGTCTTCTTATCACAGTTGCACTTTGACAAGCGATCGCAGCTTTGATTTCCACTTCTGCATTCTCTAATCGCTCCTGGTTACCTAACCCCAGTCTCACGTTAAGCCTTTCACAGTAAACCCTTCCGGCGGGAACTCGACCGTAAACCCATACAACATTTAATAACGAAGTACGGTCATCGGAACACAGGGGACAGATCATCATGGGACCTTTCACCCAAATGCCAAATGCCACTAAGGGTCACCAGCATCGTGTCCACGGGCCAGATGCCGGTGGATCCCTGTGATCTGGGATCTACTCCAGCCTGTATATCTGTGTTCAATCCCCCATTGCATCCACAGGCATGATCTCACTGGTAACACAACAGCCACAAAAACACCTCTCTCCTGAATGACTTATAGCTTGTAGGGATGGGGGGGGGGGGGGTTGGTGCGCCTTGGCATATACTTTCGATACGGACTTCTCCCGATGTGTCTCAATGAATAATCGATGGTGGCCAAGGGGTACCGGAGGTTTGGCGCGGGTCGTCTGACAGGGCTGAAATGGTATCCGGAGGCCCCAGCGAATCAGCTCAATTCAGCGTGAGAGACGATCACACCGAAAAGGCACACAGAGGCACTCCGGGCTAATGAATGTCCCTACTTCTGCACATCTTTCATCGTAGCAGGGCAAAGAAGAGGAAATAGGGGTATGGTGGCGACCGAAAACAAACCGCAGCTCATGGGCGACTGCAGCACACGACACTATGCCCCCGGAGCCGCGAGATCGCGCCTCCCCGTCAGCTTCACCTAAGCCGGGTGGGCACTGCTTGCACCTCGGAGCAACTTGCCAGTGTTTTGCACGTAAACATCCAGCTGTTGCCATGAGATTTGACATCATGGGGGCGGGGGGGGGGCGTGAAAAGTGAAAATGTAACCAGCTAGACAGCTGAGTGTGTCAAACCAACGTGCCCCCCACTGCTAACCTTAAATTACGCCCGCGATCCCGGCCCAAATGTCCGCCCCCCCCAAAGCCCCCGAGAGCGGGGGTCCATCTACCCATTCGCAGGGAACCGACAGAGACCATTTTAGCAAAGCTAGACACGGACAGGCGAGAGCCCATCGCGGCTTAGGGTGCACAGGCAACCGGTCGGACGTGCAGACAGCGCCGCGGGCGCGGCTAGGTGTGCCGCCGGGGGTATGCGAACACACCCCCCACTGAAGGCGGTGCACAGCCCGGGCTCACTGGCGTGCAGATTTCAGTCATACGGACTCAGTGCTCGGCTGGCTAACGCTGGTGAAGCCGACAGCGCTAACCAGTCAAATGTGTCCCCCCCCCCCCCCCAGCGCAGCGCAGCGCAGCGCAAGAACGCCGACGGGGGCCTGCGAAGGAGCGGCAGAGAGAGAGCGGGTCTCTCGGAGAGGATGGACTCGGCGGCCGGTTAATAATTTTTTTAAAGGAAACATCGCAAGACAGTAAGAAAAAGCCAGCAAATCTGCCCTCACCTTCCGCCCTCTTCTTAAGCGCCGCCATCTTCTTTCGGAGACTGACGTCATCGCGCAAAGTGACAGCGAGAGAGAGAGAGAGAGAGAGAGAGAGAGTGCAGCGAAAGCGACGGGGTTTTGGGGGGGTGGGGGGACTAGATGCAGGACCACCGGCTCCTCACAGCTCTAGGCTGGGGTCACTGTTGTCAGTAGACACACCCTAACCCTTCCGACATTTATTATTATTAAAAACAGCAACAGCAATAATAATGCAGTGAATTTTTTTTGACAGAAATTTTAAATTAAAGCTTTCATCTTGGAATATGCATTCACATGTTCGCAATTTGCACTTTGTTCAGACATTCCTAACAGACGGACAGGCCTATATGATTACAAAAATAAGTTTAATATATGTGTCTGGATGCATGCATGCAATGTTCGTGGAGTTCATGAGTCATTAACGCAGGCTGAATACAAATACAAACGCACAAGAGAACTCTCAGCCCTTAATCCGGAATCGTCTTTATTCATTATTAAAAGATTTATACGCTTTTCTTTCCACGACCCATTTCCTCTGCTGGATAAATGCAATATAGCTTATCTTTTGCTAAATTTAAGTCAATTTTCCCTTGAAATACATCAGAACAACGGGTTAAAATTAAGGAAACATGGACTATACAATGGATTATGCAATTAGAACACACCAATAACACCAAATAGTTTAATTTGAATATGTTCATGTAATGCGCACCTGGGTGTTACACAACAAGTGAATCGTGAATCCCTTAGAAAAATGCGAACAGACATCGCGTCAATTTATCGCTAAAAGCAACACAGTTTATACACAACTTTAACACAGTGACACTGCGGCGTTAAGAAAGGGCCAGGACCTGAATTAATAAATTAACACTATGCCACAGGTGGAATAAACGTTAATGTGTGTCTGACAGCTGAGGCTTCCAGGTGTCACCAAACCAAACACCGACAGCAGAGACATTCCCCGCCGACTATAAATAATTAGTTTAAATCTGTTACCTCGTCCTGCCAGTAGGTGTCAGGCGTGTCAGATGAAATTCAAGGAAATACTCTATCAAACTTTTTTTTTTATTCGAAACTTCCGTAAAAGGAGATGAATGCGAACCAATATCTTCTTTCATTTGAGATCTTGACGGTACGAAAACAATGCTGCACGGTCAGTTTTCATTTGAAAACCGCAATGCTTTTGTGTCCACACCAGAACCGTAGCTTTAATTAAGGTCATGCAGCTTAAGTACGCTGAAGATATTTAATGAGCCTTTAATCAAATATTTGTCAGTTTTGTTGTGGTAGGTAGGTATATATTGCCGTTTAAAATGATAAGATAGGTGTCACAGGACGTTTTGCCATAGCACCTGTCCCTGGCCTTTAACTCACAAAATTTAAGGAAAACAAATTCGTTTTTTAAATTCGACAACTGTGTTATATATGCCAATGTATTCATTATGTTTTATAATACTCTATTAAAAAGTTATTGCTCTACGTTGTACCAAGTTCCTCCAAACTGACGCCAGAAAGGGATATTGTGACTGTGGTGGTCCTGTCTATCTGCAGTTGTCGAGACGAATGACATCATCGGGTTTCCCCCTGGAGCAAGATTCAGCTTCTGGAACCGTGTGCCAAACGTCACCTGCAGAGGTATCACAGAGGAACTCTAAGTGTTCCTAGAGAGCAGTAGGACAGCCTCAAAGGACAGTCAATAACGATAGTAATGCATTTATTAAGCAACACTTGCAATATTCAGAAACACAAAAAAAAAGTTCTAATTTATATATCTAGATGTGTGCGCTGTCAGAGCGTCATATCATTTGGTCATGCCATGTGTTTGGTGAGTCAGTGCCCACCTCTTGGTCACATGACCCATGGGAATCGGATGGGGGCGGGGCTGTGACCCCAGCCTGCAATGCTGATTTGGTCATCGGGTGCAACGGACAATGCTCGACCGGCCCATACGAGTCCTCCTCACTGTCCTGGCCGTTTGACGAGCTCCACCACCTCTCTGTCTTCAGCCTGTGGGAGAAGCACTCACCGGTTTCGGCTGACGGATTACAAACATGTGAAACGGCGGGATAAAAAGGTCACACCGTTGCCATATGTAAGCGGCGACTCATCCCCAGTGCTGTTTGTGCTTCTGACAGTTCAATTATGGGTGAGAACTCATCCGCCCATGTATGAAACGATTCTCCCTAACTGCCCATGTGACGAAGTGAATGTTGTCGCCGACACATCCCAGCACATGTACTGACCTGAATCTAACATCTGATATTATTCAGAGGATTAATGCCGCTCTATTAAAATTGCTTTAGTGTTTTTTATGTTTAGTAAGAGAGATGCAACACAATATCAATGCTGAACATACAGCGCCATGCAGGACCAGCCTGCCCTATAGGCGACATAGGCGATCACCTAGGGCACCATTTGATTAGGGGGGCGCAAAAGAATGATAAAAAACAGAAGAAATACCTCTGATTATATTCTTTGACAGTTATTTACATCAGTTTTATCATTCAAGTGCTTTTCTTATGAAATGGACACCTGCTAGTTAGTTAGCTGCATCATCCCTGCTGCCTTTTAGGTACCTGTGTCTTGTCATACTCTGTCCTTCCTATAGCGGGCGCCCTTGCCCTCCCCAGCTTACTTGTCGATGGCGCTCTGCCGCTTCTTCAAGTCCCTGATGTGCTGCAGCACTGCTGCGGCCTTGTGCCGTGCGACGTCGCCTTCTGCCGACCCCCCCACCCTTTCCCCCTTCCCTCCCCTCCTCCGCTGGCCCATCAGTTCCCTGGGTGTGGGCAGTTTTTCCAGAGCCCGAGGCAGCCTCTGTCCCGGGAGGGGCTTTGGGGACACAGGGCACCCTGCCTGCAAGAAAAAAGACAGCATGATGCTGCTGTGTGGCCATTGGGGGGGGGGGGGCACCTCTCATGTTACTCCTGTGGAGTAGATGCAGGCCCCAGCTATACAAAATGACTACGACTATAACTAAAAGCCATAAACGAATTACGAGATTATAAATTATGTAAAGGACTCCTGTGATGCTCAAGAGTCCCCAATAGAATTCGAAATAAATATTTTATTCCTGGACCTTAATGGATTTTTAAGAATGTAAATGATCTCTCTACCCAGGTGTGTAAGTGAAGGCTTCCATTGGACAACCAAGCTAAACTTTCAGGGAAACTGATATTATTACATTGATCCTTTCTCTGTTAAATGAGTGTGGAGCTTGCGGTTCCCTAATCCTACCGGTCTCGTATGGGTGTCGGGTCACGACTTCAAAACGACAAACGCCGCATGCAAAGTATATTAGGTGTGAAATACCGAAAGAATTAAATGTTGCACAGCTACTATTAGATTCGTCTTGAAGTCTCTGACACTCATATGTAGTATCACTGCAGGAGGAACGCAAGCTGGATAATTGTGGGTAAGTGTTCGTTCTGGTCTGTTCTGTAATGCCTCAGCGCTTATGAAGACCTCAGGCAAGAACAAGTACTGAAAATATAAAAGTGTCAATCTCCTATTTCCAGTACTGCTCTGTTCTATGCACATGTGCTTTAGATGCTGTGATGAGCAATGTGAAAAGTACATGACATTCCCTGCGGCCAGAACCTGACAGTCGTCTTTTGAGACAAGGATTCTCCCCTGCTACCTACATGCCGGTGGCTTTTAGCATAACGCTAAGGTCCCAGTGTCTGCCGCCCAGCGCGGCACCTACCATTCCTGCAGACGTGTCCATGTAGTTCTCTGTCGCGAGAAAATTATGAGGGAACTGCCGAACGCCAGGCCGTCGGCTGTGGAATGATGAGGGCAGAGGTTATGTGTATATGTGATTGCATGTGTGCAATGACAGACACACAAACAGTAAAAAAGGAAAGTGTATTTGTCAGCTAGATTCTGCTATCCCAGCAACAGCAAAAGCAGCCTTCAGTAACCAATGGCAACAGCAAAGGAACTCTGGGGGGAAAAGGGGAAATAGCGTTCCTACAACAATTCTTATAGATTTTTAATTTTACTGACATCTATAGAACCACTATTATATGAGTTTTTTAGCGGTAGTTTAGCTGAATTGCTTTAATTGCAGTGCCGTTTTGGAATAATTCATTCTGAGAATTCAGTGTGCCATTTTTTTTTACAATTACGGCATCAGATTGCTTATAAAAGGGCTCTCATTCACATAACTCAGCTTCAGAAATCCCACTGTTTTTAATAAAAGCACCGAAGGCCTCATATTGATATGCAAGTTTGTGTCGGGTTATTGTAAGTCAGTGCTGGTGTTAAGAAAATCTCGCACTGCGATTGCGATGGTTTTTATGCAAGCTCACATTTAACTAAGTCGTGATCTTAGCCTGTGTCCGAGTGTGTCCGCCTGGGTGTGACGGTGGAATTATACATTAGTTGCTGCGATCACACAGGTGCTACAATGCGATCGCTGGGAGCGAGAACATTCCACAAGTGTTACCACAGCTGCAAATGGCCACCCATGTCTCTCAGTTCATCTTTGGGTATAAGATGTGCTGGCAGTGAGGAGAACAAAAAAAAAACCTCATGCCCGACGGATCATGAACTGGGGGACAGCGCCTCCAGGATGGAACCGGCATGAAGGACGTCTCCGTCTCATGGCTCCTCCACACTGTACGGGACCTCCTGAAGGGAAATCCAAGAAGGCCAGCAAGAAGATCACCTTCATTTTTTACAGAAAGGTTGCACTGTCATCTGATAACTAGCCGCTAACATCATTAGCCTTTTTGCCTGTAACAATACAACAGCTTTGCTATTTTAACTGTTATATATCAATTTATAAAGCTGGATATTTCTAAAGAAATCATTCAGGATGTACAGAATATTAGTATAATACACCTGTTCAACATGTCAAATCCAAGGCCCAACAGTCAGTAATCTCAAACATTTTTGTGGTATCACTAATATGTTGCTTGCACTTTATGCAGCCTGCACAAATTCAGTTGTACGTCTGCTATATCTACATATATATGCCCAATGTATTTGATCCACATAATTTTCATAATATTTCATGGTCTAATATGGATGCATAATATAACGTCTGCACTGCCTTTGCCCATTGCAAATAACAGCACAATATTATATGCATATGCCTGCTTGAGCTGTTGATATGTTTTAGTAGCTATTTACATTTTTAAATACATTATTGTACCATTTTCCTTACTATAACTGTATTTTTGTTTTTCTCTTTATATCTGTATGCCTGCCATTGGATTGAAGGAATCCCCCCCTCCCCCAAAGGGATCAATAATGTGAAGTCTAGTCAATTGTATATGTCACAATGCCTCTGTGTGCATGTTTTGCTAACAGCAGCTTAACGTAAAATATATTATGTTACTCACTTGGCAAATGAAAGAAATTGATCGTTGTTGGTATCATCGTTGGTCATCTGTGCTCCTGGAGTTATAAGAGGTAACATTCTCAGTTTGGCCAAGAGACTCGGGTTAATAGCGTTTCAGTTGTGCGTGTCAGTCCTGAAAACATGAGAGACAAGGTCCCTGAGTACAGGGGGGAAAAAATAATAAATAAGCGAATTAAATAATGTAAGTACATAAATCCCTCAGGGTTCTTGGTAAACTGTGTTCTAGAAATTCATTACAGCATTATTGTAATCAGTCCTGGAGATGATTAAACCAGGAACAATTTTGAATTCAGCTCCAGTGTTACCACTGTGAAATACAGAAAATCACTGCAGATGGCTCTCAAACGCTGCACACATGTTGTAAATGTATAGATGGGATGGGTCTCTAAAGTGTGTGACCGTATGTGCATGTGACGCACTGCCCTATGATGGACTGGCATCCTACCCAGGGTGGGCCCCAACCTTTTGTACTGGGTTGCCTGGTCAGGGTCAGAGGTGGACAGTCCAGGGCCAGAAAAGTAAAAATCCAGACCATGATTTTTGAACCAACCAGTTGAGCATGAAGAGTCACAGTCACAGAGTACTCAACTGGTTGGTTGAAACAAAAACCTAGTCTGGATTTTTACTTTCCAGACCTGAACGATTCACCTCTGGTCAGGATAAGCAGTTTTGAGACGGAGAGATAAAGGATAGATAAATGAGTTGAATGAAGACATCAATATGTCCTCCGTTCGTCCCCGTGGCCAAGGCCCGATTAGTAGTCGCGATTAGCCGTCAGCGTTCAGAAAACGGTCTGCTTCCTTTAAAATTATTTATACTTACAACCAATAAAGAAGCTAATTAAGTAAGTTACAATCTAATTATTTTTCCAATCTAATTGATTTCCCTGGGTGGTTCCAACATTTACACCGTTAGTGTTGTTTTCTGTATAGGCGGTTAGCCTTAGCTAGCTTGCTACAAAAACGATGACTTACTGTGTATTCACTTATATATTTACTACGTTAACCACGTTTTTCGGGTTACTACACCAAAATATTGAACCGGGGAAAACGATACGCGTACATTATACATTTTACACGAACGCAAATTTATACATAAAAATATTAAAATGGCGCTGTGAAGCTATAATGTCACTACGACGATTGACAAATAATTGTTCCCGGGCCGATTTTTATTTAACTATATTTTAGTACACTACTGTTAAATACACCTAAATATAATTATGAATTTATGTCTATGTATACGCGTTACTCATTTCAACGGAGTGATTAAAAGGACTTAACTTAAATTTTGCTCACTGACAAGTTAATACTACCTGTCAAAAACAAAGGCGTTACAGTGATATTTTGGTGCCAAACTACGAGAAAAAAAAACAAAACACTGATTTAATGTCGTGTCATAACGAACCAGAAAACCAATGCTAAGTAACAGTATCTCAAATCAATGCGCTGTCTGGCAAACATAATATACGAGGAGCTGTTTTCTGACAACGAGTCCAATACGAAACTGACAGCAGCCGGTAATGTTTGTCCGTGAAAGTAAAAACGCGGTCCATGTTTCAGGGTTGGTGTGTGTCTGTGTGGGGGAGTCCTGCATTTCTGGGACATGCATTGTTATCCTGGCTCGGAGAAAAGACGAACTAAGGGCTGGATCAGGAAGCGCCCTGCTTCCTCTGCATGCTCTGCCCTCCATACATTTGCTCTAGGACGCTCAGTTAAAGTATCATTCACGAATAGAATAGAATAGAATATCTTTAATTGTCATTGCACAGATGTACAACGAAATTTACTGTGTCCCCCGAATTGTACATACAGTAGGCCTATAATAAAAAACAGTCTTAAAACAAATTGAGGATACGTATGTTCTACTTATTAAGCTACACACACGACAAAATAAAAATACAAGTATTGATATAAACAAATAAAATATTGAGTGCCTCTGGATGCATACGTAAATACAAGGTGGAAGTATATAAATATTGCAGTAGTTAAATTTTACAGTAATTGCAATTAGTACCAGGGACGTTGTGCTTTCGTTCCGTTGATGCCATGGGTGACAGTGGAAGACATATGGTCAGAACCTTGCATTTCGTTCTAAATTTTATAAGTAAATGTAATGCAGTACAATCTAACACACTGAGCCTGGTATATTCCAATGTCCACTTTAAATCTACTCCTACAAAAAGAACAAGCGCAGTATAGTCCGAGATGATTGTAGTTGACATAGCCTTGTGGAACTCCTCGCCATTCTGTCAAAATATCCAGTATGAAGTCCTAAAACAGGTTATGATGTAGATCTCATTTATTTTAGTGTTCTATAATGCATTGTTAAACTTATCGTTCAGTGATCCAATATAATTCCGCCAGAAATATCATGGTATTGCTCAGAGAAGCAGGCTGGAATTGCACCTGCACAGCTTTAAACTGGGACCTTTAATTCTAACACATTCAGTACTGAACAAGACTTGTGGTGACCTGTTCAACACCATCATTTGCCAAAATTCTTATAACCGTTATAAAATCAGAGTTGTGATACTGTACTATTTTTTCTGTGCGTTGTGTGTGTTTTGACTAGGGGCGATGAGATAGGATCGACCCCCCCCCCCAATTGTCCCTGAAGTTTTTCCCAAAGGAAGCGACATTGGCCCTTTAAAATCCTCCCGGCTGGGCCGGCTGCCGTGACGTCAGGCGGGAGATGGCGACCGGCTCGAGCCGCTGGGACTGCATAGGGGGGGCGCGAGGGAGAGCGACGGGCCGCACGCAGAGACCGCGGCCGCCGCTGCTGCTAACTCTTTTATTTTTCTTTATTTACTTTTTTCCCTTTTTTAAAAAAATAATTAATAGCGAGACATCACCGTCGGCTGCCGGAACGTACTTTCCCCCCAGTCTTGCGGAGGAGTAAAGGTCACCTGCGCTGGCTGTCCGGAGAGGGGATTAAAGTTTGGGTTCTCCTCCGCCCGGCCCGAATCCTTTTCTGGGCCGTCGGTCAACTTTTCATCGGTTCCGGTTCTGATGTCGTTTTAAATTGTGCGCGTTGACAAAAGTATCCGCTTCAAAGTTTTCTGCCCGATCAGGTTTTAGTTTCTAATTCCTTATTTTACCTATATTTTTTTCAAAGAAAAGCGACACAGCCAGCGCCCCCATGAAACTTTTTTCCACCCCCCCAGACCGATAGCTGTGGTCCACGGGATTTCTCCGGCCCAAAAAGAGACGGGCCGGTGTTGGGCTCGATCGAGGGAGCAGCGGGTCAAACGTTTATTATACCGTGAGGACATTTCGGCGAGTGATTCCCTTCGCAACAATGAGGACTTAAACCGCAGTGAGAGGAAGGAAATTCAACCCAAAAAGCGGTGAGTGGTTTTCGTTGATTTTTTTAAGTACCTAATTTTTTGTGTGTGTGTGTAGTTTTTTGTATAATGTAATTACATATAAGCCAGACTTAAGTTTTCATAGTATTGAGTAAAGACTCATGAGTTTCTTTAAGCCGGTTTAAAGTTTGAAACTTTCCGCTGTTATGATGTGGGGGGGGGAGGTGTGATCCAGACGGTCTGGCCGCCGGTCCCCCCACCCCAGCCGGG
>JABFEB020000061.1:22399-45505 GCA_019775895.2 Stomatorhinus ivindoensis | reverse complement strand
CCCCCCCCCCCCCCCCCCCATTTTATTACAGGACCGGCAGTCTTGGGCAGGTACCACTTGTCATATTTTCTAAAGGACATCCTGATCGATTCTCCCTCATTCTGGCCAGATGTCAGACTTCACTCCAGACTGGCAGTTTAGGTTCCATGTAAGAAAACTCACCAGCAAAACAGTTACTTAAGGGTGACTGTTAGGAACTGAGACGAAGCTAGACTAGACCTGTACAACCCTTTACTGGGGTAGATCAAGGAAGGCAGTACTGGGTTTTTTGATTAACTTGGTCAGATGTTTTTCTCCTGGTGAATAAGGATGTTGCGCATGTAATTTTATATACTGAGGGTAAGACATTATGAACTGGGCATAAGTGATCATAATTTGATTGTCCAATTTTAAGTCCAGACCATACACACAATTTTGTTTTCCTTGTTTTGATATTTCTGCATTCCTAAACCATTCTTATGGCATAAAGGCTGTGCTTTTGCTGTGTCACTGTGGATGCTGATGATCGTGAGATTCTGTAAGACACTCCTGCCCAATAAGAGACCTGCCTCTCACGTGACTCAACTGCTACCATGGCGACACAGCCCGGAGGGGTCAAGAGGTCATCTTGGGGTCACCAGGAATTGGACCCAGAACTCCACTGTATTCCCAACCAAAAAACACTTCACTCTTTACTGAAGATCAATTACTTCATAAGTACTGTAGGTTATTCACTGGCAAGTGTCTGGTAATGGCAGTAATCATGAATTATAATATTAGATAGAGAAGGTGGTGGGTCATGTGGAGCAGCCCAGTTTAAGGTTGCAAAGGGGTGGAAAATTTCCAGAAACTTTCCATTTCATGGGAAATTAAGCTGGAAATTTTTGGAACTATTCCAAGTTGGAAACTTTCCTGGGGAAGTAACAGGAATATCTGGGAATTAATGGGATTATTTTGCAACCCTTGTTCAGTTTAAATGTTCTTTTTAAAAAAAATATGCCCACTAGTGGTAGTTTTTGGTTTTGCCTCATAGGTATAAAATGGGCATCAAGGTACTGGAATGGAGACAGAGCTGGATTTCAGCAGAAAGGCAGTATGGAGGGAAGTGAATGGGATATGAGTTTGTAGACAGGCACTGTGCGGTCTAACCCGTTATCCACATAGAGACGATTCAGGGGTAATTTATGTACTTATGGTTATTATTAAGCTGCGATGGGAAGACTGGACATTCATTTTGTGTTTTTATATTTGTCTGTTTTTCTAGGCTGTAACCGCATCTGCGGCATGCATGTGCATTAACATCATCGCTGTCTAAATGTTGACTGTTGCCACAGGAAGAAAGTAGCTGTTGTGAAATCCTTATTTACGTTGGCCAAAGAGAAACTGCAGCATGTGGAGTATTTTAGTCTGAATCATATTTGTGATTAATTTTACATTTTATGATGAAAAGCACAATTGTTCTGTTCTGAGTGAAATCTCATCATTTAGTCAAAATTTGTTCAAATTTGCCCTCAGTACATGGGTAATATCGGGAGATATTTTTTTTGCTGAATTCTGGTTTTCTGCCATATTTTAAGCGTTGTAAGTAGCTTTCATCCCTGTTTAGAAGCTATGCTGCTGCACTGTTATAGAAAGACCACACAATGCAAAGGTCTCCTGTTGTAGGAAAGTGGTGATTTTTTTATTGCGTATTAATAAGCAAGACAGTGAAAGTTCTTTTATTTTTGCCCACAATGGGGAATTCTGTGTTGATTCCTCTTTAATGAAAAATCCAATACTGATTTTGAAGACAAGCCGAAATAATTGTGTCAGCCACAACGGACTTCTGTGCTTATGACTTATCTTCTGTGCTATCCCTTTAATGCACAATGCCACGAGGCATTCGGGCACGCACTTGCCTGGTGTGTAATTACACAGTAGAGAAAGCTTGGAGGAGAAGTGATTAATTGCACTGATTGAGGTCTCACGGTTAATATACTGGAGGGGGCAGTAGGAAATGCCCTGCCTCGTGAGGTCCTCCGTCCAAGCTGACCCCAGAAGACTTTGGCGGTATATGCAGATCCCCCATCTTAAATTCACACCTCCTCGGCTCCTCTGAGACGCCAGCCTTGTAACTCATTAACATTTTTTAATGGACCTCGTTCCCCAGACACTGCCACCGTTCCACGTTTTTGGGCCACACTTGAAATTGCGTCTTTTAAGAACTACACGTAATCCTTTGTTTTTCCTTTTGTTTTTGCGACTGTAATCCTTGGTTTATTAGCAGTTAACCAAATCTGCCCCAAGATGTCGATCACTGGACAGACCAGGCCCCGCACTGTGCACAAACTTTTCATCCCAGTGCTGGTGTAAGTGCCGTGGATTGCAAAAACGGTCTGGACTCCATCATAAGGACAGCATTTCCCCACACGCCTGCCTTTACCGGCCATGAGGATTTTCCCCCATAATCCTCGCATCCAACCACGTTAATTTTTTTGGTCTAGCGGATTTGCCTTTGGCTCACCTCAGACGGATACTACTTGCATCAATGACTGACTCGGAGAGATGGACTGAGCTTTGCATATCCACTGTTGGCGTGGTATTAACAATCTAGCGAAACTGGCGATCAGTTAGCCTCTGTATATAAATGAATTGCACTCCTAACTACTATAACATTGCCTGTTTAACTTCTATATTACGGTCTTGCAAAAGAAAAAAAATGAATCAGCACTGTATTGAATGTACTTTGCTTGCATTTAAAAACGGTATCAGCTACGATTATCTTCTTCCATAATATAATTCCTGTGTTATTAGATAGTTGTAGAATAACAATTAATCAAAACAAAACAGCCAGATAAAGAACCCTACATTTGTTGAATCTCTCGTTTTTGCCCCAGTGGAATTATGTTGCTGCTTTTTTTCTGTCGTGTCAGCCACTTGATTCCTGACTTTATTTTTATTTATTTGAGTGCGTGGTGCGCGCGTGCACGCGCACGAGTGTGTGTACATGGTTTGGGACAAAGTGCGACGTCACTGGGAGGGAACGTGTAATCCAGCCCAGAAAGTTAGGGACACTCATGGAAACTGGTTAAATGAGAAATTCTTATTCAGCCGTTGCTGGACATGATGAATTAATCATAGACGAGACGATTATCCGTCTTTTGCTTTGGTTGAACAAATACATTTACAATGCGCTGTGCAGTTCTATTACCCCGCACCACAAAACCACCCGCGTTAATGGACAATGTGTTGCCCATCTTACTATACCGTAAGTGGCAGTTGTCGTTCCCTTCATATTCCATACGTATATTTTTACACACCGATAACTAATATGCTTTATTATTAATACTTTGCAAAGAATTTAAATGGTGCCAGAACTCTGATCAGAAATATAGGAAGCATCTGCTTACCGGCTGTGTCTGGATTTTGATTAATTTCCCTGCCTCACCAGCAATTTGTTAGGCGACGGGGCTGCTCGTACCCGTGCCGTTAATGAGTCGATGCGCTTTCACGGGTGACTGCGCGCCGCAGCCAAGGGGAGCCGTCTGAGCTCACCAGCGCCCGGGCGGTGCTCGGCTGCACGGAAAGCTGCGTCTGAAGTGCAAAGCTTTAGCGTACACGGCTTGCTAGAGGTCGGTCAGTCCCCCTCAGCGGTGCACATACAAATTAGAGGGAAACAAATTTGTCACAAACAGCGAATCTTCTCGCGAAAAGAAGCGCCTGTGAATGTGTCTGTCTGCTCACGTTTAAAGCCCGAATAACAGGAAAAAAATGTTTGTGATTGGATGTGTGCACCAATGATAGCCACCAGGGGTGGCTTTTATGAACGAGGTTTGAGTCGGGAAAACTGGATAGCATGGAGAGAACATGTGTGTGTCTAGGTAAGAAAAAGGAGGAATGTGTGTGTGTGTGTGTGTCTACGCGCGTGTGTGTATAAAACGAGACGTTTGAGCAGAAGGTTAGACACTGTTGGCAGCTTATGCAGCATTAAATTGAAGATGCTAAATAAAGTCTTCCTGATCAAATCCATACCCATATGTGTCATATTCCTGTCACTGTCTTTGTTTCACAAAATAACGGAAAATCCAGCTGGTCGACAGGGTGCACATTTAATTGGTATAGAATTTCTCAAGTAAGTAAAGTGTGTTTATATTGTTATTAACTTTATGGTACAAAGCTTTGAGGCAATGAAGTGATATATTAATATTAAATATTACAATGACTAAGATAAGTGTTCAACATCTCCATATTTTATTCAATAACAAATTATTTTTCAATATACGTTCAGACTTTAGACTGGTACTGTTTAACAATTATTTGAAATTCTGACAAGTCTACAAAGTCCTTCATGTTCTTTCTTGAAAAATTCTAATTTAATTCTAATCTAATTGCTAGGTACTGTGGCAGTAATGTCCCTAGATAGTAGTTGCAGATATTCAGACACATTAAAACCCAACTAATAGACTATACATTATGTCCCACGTCTCACACTTTGCCTTTTCTGCTTCCTGGAATAGAATTCAAGTTATTTTAGGCGAATAAAATTCAGTTTTGTCTGACCATAAGAGGTGACCTCCCGTAAAAGTCTATTTTGGCCCTTTAATGAATCTCTTGATCTGTAATGCACCCCTTCCACATTCATTCATATCTGCCTGCACCAGCACTACACTTCTTGTTAAATCCGTTACAATGCACCCATTGGGCAAGTTACCACCAAGCTCCCGTATATGAGATCTTTTTTCATCAGAGCAACACTGTATGATAGATAATTTATTAATCCATTCCTATGCGCCCCTACCACTGAATTTATGAGAATTGTGTCTAATTGTTACCTACATCATTTCAAACATGCAGTATAATTAAAACATATTTAAAGAACATCTGACCCGACTCTTCTATATCCACTACATTGCGGAATTCAAACCATGTAACTTTACTATATCCACACTCCTCATACTTTGACACGACTGTTCCCTTTCCCATGACATTCAATTCAATGTATCTTTATTTAACGCCTTTCACATCAGAGTAGCTCCAAGGCGCTTCACATGGGCGTACATTCTCATGTCATTTGTACACAATAATTCAAAAACAGGCGAAACCGAAGACAAAAAAGAAAACGAGCGAAAAAAAACGAAAGAAAGGAACGAAGGACGAAAGAAACGACACGTTCCCCGATTTGTTATCCCAATGTAAAGCACTACTTAGAATATTTATTGCTTTTTCAGTTCACACTAACATTGCGGCTGTCACATCTGAACCAGCACAGACGTCGCTTTACGTCGCTTTAAAATGACACAGACGCGTGTTTATGACGCTGTCTCTGTGCACCAGGCGCTGATTGGAGCGGTAGCTTGTGCTCTCCGCCTGCGCTTGTGTCACCTTGCCGGAGACGAGTGCAGCAGGTTTAGCAGCGTTTCGGAGGGCATTGTAACGGATAGTCCTGTAGCGAGGAAGCAAGAGTAACAGCGGCGACATGGCAGCCCAACCGCCAAAGCCCAAAACTTCTCCTAAATCTATAAAGTTTTTGTTCGGCGGTTTGGCCGGGTAAGTCGCGGTTGATGTTGCTCCAGGCCTGGGTTGCATATTGCTTTGCTGTGCAAGATGCTTGTGTAAAATGGGTTAAATTTCTCTAATGCTGGTGTGGAATGCCACTTCATGTCATTGATGATGGTTGTGTTGTCATTGTGTAATGGTCACTCGATACCATCTCTACAGCCTAAGGTTTAACCAAAAAGAATCAATGTAAGTATTAAACAGTAACGTTTGTATCATATAAATCCCTCGTTTTTTCATATGCATGTACCGATTTTACGGCTATTTCGCTGTCTGGGTTGCCAGCTATTTTAGGCCCAACAAATAACTCACGTGTCCGTACAGACCCCCCCCCCAGTCAAACTATGGTTCCATGCACTGGCAACGTTAAATGTCAAGAACGCCCGTCACTTGTAGCCGCCGGTTATTTCGTGCCTACATGTTTGTCAATAATTTTTGCACCAAATTTCGTGTTTTGCAGAACATGAACTATGTGAGCTTTGCTTCTCCCCAAACGTATTATCGCACTGAATCCTTGTATAACTAACGTAGAAATGCAGGGCTTTGGTTGGCCTGCGTGGTGGAACGTGCCTGTGACGCACGTATATGTAAGTTTGTTTTACACACAGGGTATCAGAGGGCTTATCGACGTTTCGTAGTAGCTTGTGTACATTTAGCACAATGCACGTCGGCGATCTGCGCCCTCCGCGAGTAAATAAAGTCTGCAGGGCCGCTGCGGGTGTCCATCGGATAGCCGATGGTCTGGAGTCTGTTTGACATCAAAGGAGGGTTTTTCTTTAAAAGTATCTTTTAATGTCAAGTGACTCGTCTGGAACGACAAAAATCCAGGCGGACTCACCATCGCATTGATCAACTCCATGTCTCAAACCCCATCGGCACTTTAAAATTTCGCAAAAGAAAGTTACGTTGTGTTCTAGAAATGTCGTATGTTCATAATAACCTTTTACATTTTTGGAATCATTCCAACTTCGGAAGACAATCCATTAACTTGCAAGGTTGAAAGGAAATGCACTTTTTGAGCTAAAAACATCAAAAGCTGTGACAGGCTTCTTGCACAAACATGCGAAAGGGTACGTGGCGGCAGGTTATTAATTCTCTTTTAAAGAGCTTCGTTTTTGAGCAACCAAGACCCAACAGAGGACTGATCACCTAGTTCATTTTCTAAGGGTTGCGCCAGGATACTGTTACATCAGCGTGACATTATCAAATAAATGTTTCATCCAGAGTTCAAAATGCGCGTGGATTGATCCTTACTAGTAAACGGACTTTTATATGAGTGTATGCGTGTACTTGGGGGTGTTCAGAATCTGTAGCTGTGCTAGAAACAGAAAACAGTACGTGGTGGAGGTTTTTGTAGGGTCTTCGCTTTGCTTGATGACGGGTGCATTTTCGTTGTATTGTCATTTTATTGTGGCATATTAACTGATAAAACGGCAGGGGTCTGGGGACAGAGAAGATAACCATAGCTCGTTTTACTGATATGGGTGTTATAAAACAAAACAAGACATAAGATGTAAACATTATCTACCATAATTATCTGGGGGGTTCAGTGGCCTCTTGTAATTTTGTGGCGGCAGTAAAGATTGAAATCCATTTTGCGCTTCTCGTCGTGCAGTGTTTTCCTGCGAATAAAAGTGGCGGACTGAGCCAGCGTGGGAGAATGCTGTATCAGGAGTCACACCCAGGTTGTGTTCTGTATCGCCGCGTTTCGTTCTTCTATCTGCCAAGATGAAATGCTGCAGGAAGTGTCTTTACCTCCGAGCCGCGGAGCTGAGAGCTTCCGTTAACTTCCGGCGTCACGGGAGGTAAAAGGTCACCCCTAAATTAAAGCTCCCTGCCCACCAGACGCCGGTCAATGTGTGAGCGTGGTCAGACTTCGGGCTGGTTTGGGGGCGAGGGCAAGACGGCTGACCTCAGTGGTAGAGCTTCCTAATGCTTTGAGGGTGGATTTTGGTTGCAGGAGTGACTGGTGGTGAGCAGGAATCTTCTTTAGCATCAGTCTCACAACATGGGGTAGGGGTAGGTGTGGCGGTGAATTAGGTCTCCCGTTTCTGTAGATTGGAGTTCTTTCTGTTTCCCTGAGGTTGAAAGTTCAGGTTCAGAAAGTACGACTCCAGACCAAGATTTTGTTTCAACATGCAAGCAGTTGAACATAGAGTGTCAACAGTCACAAGTTTTCTGAACCACTTGGTGTGGTTTATGCAGCTTCATTTGGCTACTCTCGTGACTGTTCAACTGGTTGGTTGAAACAAAATCTTGGTCTGGATTTGTACTTTCTGAACCTGAACGTTCCAACTATGCTGCATCCATTGCACAGCCACTGTGATATTTAGGATGTGGTGAATCGTGGTCCTTACAATCCCCCGTAAGGGCTGGGATTTGCATTTCGGTGGCATTGGGTTCTCCGCACCGCGCTCTCGCGGCATAAAGTCGGACCCCTCCCCCCAACCCCTGCCCTCCATCCTGCAGGATGGCGGCGACCGTCTTTGTGCAGCCGTTGGACCTGGTGAAGAACCGCATGCAGCTGAGCGGCCAGGGCAGCAAGGCGCGGGAATACAAGACCAGCCTGCACGCCGTGGCCAGCATCCTGCGGCGTGAGGGCGTGCGTGGCATCTACACCGGGTGAGAGCCCACAGCCCAGAGGGCGGAGCCACTTGCATACCGAAAACACAGCATTCCCATTCTGGTTTCTCTCAAAGATGTAGAAAATGGAGCCATATGTAAGACCAACACTGGGTGATATTGGATATAATTATAATTTTGTAATTGTGTGGTTGTAATTCTGATCATGATTGTGTAATTGTAATTGCATAATTGTGATTTTCTCTGGGCTGATGTCCCCATACAAATACAATAGGCACTGCAATATTTACAGGTAACCTGAGCATATATCCACTGTGTAGCATAACAGCTTTTACCCTCAGGCAGAAAGGCAACCAAACAGCTTCTGAGGTATTAGTGTAGACACATTGCACATTTTGCACATTACTGTTTTTTTTCTTTGTTTAATCTATTTTATTATTGTATTAAAACATTTTTTTTAAATTTATCCTTAATGAACTTTACTCCAGGGAGCATATTTTTCCCTCTATATAGGTTTCTGAGTAACGTATCTGTCGGAGTTGCTTCATCATGCACATGAATTATCCTCATGCCACTCCACTCCCCCTTCGTGCCCCCTCCCAAACCCCCCCACCCCAACCTTCAGGCTGTCAGCTGGGCTACTGAGGCAGGCCACCTACACGACGACGCGTCTCGGGATCTACACAGTCCTCTTTGAGCGAATGTCCAAGCCGGACGGGACGCCGCCCAACTTCTTCCTGAAGGCGCTGATCGGCATGACGGCGGGGGCCACAGGGGCCTTCGTGGGGACCCCCGCCGAGGTGGCGCTCATCCGCATGACTTCCGACGGCCGGTGAGCTGACCTGAACGGGGTCGGGTGAAGGCCCTTACACTCAGAACGACAGCTAAAGATAAGATGAACTTTAGGGATCCCAGCAAATTCAAGTTGCGCGGAGGATAGACAAATGTAGATAGAATGCAAAGTACAAAGACAGTTAGCCTTGTGCAGACAAGATATCAAAAAGTACACAGTACAAATTGAACATCCAGAGACACAGAATATTAAAGAAGTAAATGTTCATAATTATTGTTTCAGCTGTTATTAATAATGATATTATTATAATTATTGCTATTATTATTACTATTATCTTCTATAAGGAGTGCACAGTATACTTAATAAAATAGAATAGAGTACAGTACAATACATAATGATGCAATACAATACCTTTCTTCATTAGAAGGGATCATCAACCTGTCTGGCAAGACTCATCTGTGTCTGTGGTAAAATGTTTTGATGAAAGAAAGAAAACCATGTAGGCTGTTGCTAAACTATCAATAAATACCATTTCTGTTGTAACTAGACATTTTGATCAAAATGTATTTATCATTGAACTTGTACAGTGAAATATACAGCGAAAGTTCTTAACAAGGGTTTGAACTCTAGATTCTAAGATTAAAAGCCTCAAGCTCTGGTGACTGAGCTGTTCAGGCTGTTAAATAAATCATTATATGGTTAAGGTTAGGAATACAGGAATTATTGTTTCTTAATCTCTGCAACCCCATATTGGATATGCAGTTTTTCACTCTGTTCGATGATTAGTGTCTGTATTGTCGGTGGTACGGAATATTGGGAGCTGCTTTCGATGCTGGACTTTTGACTGACTGCTGCTTCTGCCCCCAGCTTGCCCCCAGATCAGAGGAGGGGGTACACAAATGTCTTCAACGCCCTGATCAGAATCACCCGCGAGGAGGGGGTCACTACACTCTGGAGGGTGGGTATCTTCTTTGCTTTGTTCCTTCCTGATGTAGTTCTGGAACCTTCCACCTCAGTCTTTGAATTGATCGTGCATTTGAGCATCACTAGGATTACCTTGTAGCCATTTTGCTCAGAAGGCAGGCCTGGTGTTCCTCATTATGCATACTTGACTATACTTGTTTTCTTCTGTACCCGTTTTACGTCATCTTCCATTTCTGAAGACCAGTTCCAATACTCAATAACAGAAGTACAGAGGACTGTAAAAAATCCCCGGATGTTGTTCTTGCGCCACCACAAATCAAGGATGCATCGGTTGCTTCCTTGCCAAACGAGATGAGTCGCATGATTCATTATTCCCAAAGTTCGCTTTTGGGAAACAAGTTAGCAAAACCGGTCTTGCCAAGATCACAAGTACGATCTTCGCGTTCTTGGTGTTAAGAAACACCCAGGAAGTAGAATCCAGAATGCAGGCCGGCGGACCGGAAGCGGAGTCCAGATGGCAGGCCGGCGGACAGGAAGCGGAGTCCAGATGGCAGGCCGGCGGACAGGAAGCGGAGTCTAGATGGCAGGCCGGCGGACAGGAAGCGGAGTCTAGATGGCAGGCCGGCGGACAGGAAGCGGAGTCCAGATGGCAGGCCGGCGGACAGGAAGTGACGAGGGTGCTGCGTGCCATGCAATGCTGACTGTCTTAAGGAAAATTAGAACCTGTGATAGGATACCGCCCTGCTCATTGTGTCCCCCTGCCTCGTGCCCCATGTTTCCTAGGATGGGCTCCAATCTAAACGCAGCCTCATACTTGATCACTGGTTGGAAAGCGGATGGTTTGACGTGTTTCTAAATGTGTGCGTTGCAGGGCTGTATACCCACCATGGCGCGGGCTGTAGTGGTGAACGCGGCTCAGCTGGCCTCCTACTCGCAATCAAAGCAGGCCCTGTTAGACTCCGGTAAGTGATCCGCGTGAGTAGCGCCCGTCTTCCGTTCTGAGCTTATGAAAGATGTCCCCTCCTAAGATGGCTTGTGACGTCCGGAGCCCGCATGACCTAGTAGCACATGGATGGAACGGAGAATGAAAACTACTGAGAAAAATATTAAAGTGACAGTAGGATCACTTGTTCTGTTGTCCTTCTCCTCCCGGCGCGAGCATTGCTTCTTCTTCACTCTTTTATTTGCTGCTGAAAGAAAATATAAATGCTGTTCTAGAGAGACATGCTGGTGAAACTAGTCTAAACTGGAACAGGGATGTTAGGTGACCCGGCAGTCTGATAAGACTGTGTCTCCCTCTTTAGGACCCACAGAACTCCCAGTTGATTTTAAGAAACTCCATTTACATTTGGCTCAGGCAGAAGATGGTTTTGCAGCCGTTGACAGTCACCCACTGACAGCCCGGCGCTGGTCGGGGTTGCATCCAAACTGTCGCGATAAAAGCTATTCCTGCATGTTTTGATCCAGATTTTCCTATTAATACCATGGAATTTTTAAATAGCTTTTCCAAAAAAAGTGTATAAATATTGTAATTTCCATTTCAAAGTAAGCTGTTGGGTGCGCGGTTCGACAGGTTGCTGCTGTGTTTACAATCCACCCCGAACACGAGTCGCGGTGCTGTGATCACCCTCTGTGACGGTTTGAACAGTGATTGCACTACGACGCCCAGTGTCCCTTCCTCATGAGCTCTCTCTCCTGTCTATGCCCCCCCACCCCCCATCCCTCCCCAGGGTACTTTAGGGATGATATCCTGTGCCACTTCTGTGCCAGTATGATTAGCGGATTGGTCACCACTGCTGCCTCCATGCCTGTGGACATTGTCAAGACCAGGTTAATATATTCATTTTTCTTCCTTTGTTGACCTTTTTCCATCAACCCACACCTACGCTTTGGTACTACGCGTTTCCATGTGTGTCGGTATCTGCGATTACAGACTCGGCTATCAAACTTGAAGTGAAACTTTGCATATCAACCACAAAAATAGACACAATGGTGGGATGGAAATGATACGTTACGTCATAGGCGTCAAATGCTGTTCATGCGTCGTTTAACGGTTAATGTCTGTGAATGAAATGTAACAGCCCCTCCCACATGCATGATTAATTAAATCTGATGGGTGCCCCTCTTCCACAGGATCCAGAACATGAGGATGATCGATGGCAAGCCAGAGTATAAGAACGGACTTGTGAGTCTGCCACCTCTCCCCCCCCACGATGAGGGCTATTCTTAAAGGCAGCTGGGGCTTTGACCTTTTCAAGTGGAGGAAGGGCGGGGGGGGGTGTCTGGTTCGGAGGGGGAGGGGTTCGAGCTGGGCGCAAGGGTAAGAGGAGGAATTGCACAATAGGACTGACCAATCCAGCAGACTGAAGGTGGGGCTAACCCCAAAGGAGTCACACACTAATATAAATAAAATGCACACTTGTATGGTTATCCCTTACACAGACATTGCATACTGATGTCCCCGTTTTCGGATTCGCCTGCAGATGGGATCTGTTATTTTCGTTTGGTCATTCTTGTTTAATTCATTTACGTTGTCTTCCCCGTCCTCATTTGTATTTTGTTTAATTGTTCCACATTCCTGGAGTTTATATACCACAATAACAGGGCCAGACATATTTCTGGGTCTGTTGTGTCCTCCATTAGTGATTTTGTTACACGCACGTCAACTCTGAATTTGTGGCCGTTGGGCATTCACACAGTGGTAATGCTACTCTGTCTTTTTCGATTTATTTTTTCTCCACTGTCTCTCTCTCTCTCCCCATCAGGATGTGCTCTTCAAGGTGATAAGAAAGGAAGGCTTCTTCAGTTTGTGGAAGGGCTTCACGCCCTACTACGCCCGTCTAGGTCCCCACACCGTCTTAACCTTTATCTTCCTGGAGCAGATGAACAGGTTTTACAAGGTGTACTTTCTTGACTCCTAATGTCCGACTGGTGGAGCTGAACAGTGGATATCCCGATGGACAACATCAACTCCTCCCCCAGCTCTTAGACTTGATGTCCAACTTGCCCCAGACACCCCTATCTATACACCTGCCAAATGCAGTGTCTCTCCCCCCAAGCCCCACTGACCATGCGTTGATACCTTTGACTGCTTGCAGACCATTTTACCAGACCTCCCCCCCCCCGCCCTCCATGTAGTAGGTGGGCTGACTTTCCTTTATCTTAATCCTTGGATTTCCCTCCAGGCCTGTACTTGGTATGACCGTGCACATGCACAACAAACGCTTTTGGAAACCCGTGCGTGGTGCCTGATCTCTGACTGACACACAGGGTGACCTCACATGCCACCAGTTGAGTGAAACGTTGGTTTGTCTTCCAGCAATCATTTTTAAGCCTCATAAACACCTGTTGTCACTTTTTCCGGAGTTCTCCATTGAGCAGGAATTGAATTTTAATGCAGCAGTTTAAGTTTTAGATGTAGACCAGAAACATCCAGGTGGGACTTCTGGCTGATTCTGACCGGATTGGGAAATGCTGTGTTAAAACAAAGCACTTGTAGTGTGTAGTCGGAATGTCATGAAATCAGATTTTGATTCAGAGGAATGTTCATTAGGGGTGTTTTCACCAGGAAAATGTTACATTATGATTTGCAATACAATAGAAGAGCCACCTTCTAGCACCTTGAGTTGAGTTTATTGAATGTTGATGAGGGTTAAAAAAGAACTTTAGGTTGTTACATTTTTGTCTTATTAGAATGTTCTTTGGGTCTTCGAGAGTGTTTAGACTGTTGGTGAGGAAATGTTACATCTCGCTTTCTGGACGTTTTGCAGTAGAAGCCATAGTGAAACATTCTTGATGGTATGACTCCCTATAGTGTGAGACTGAGACTGATTTTTTTAAGAGCATCTTTCGCAGTCTTTAGACCATGACTGTAGAATGTTTACGTTATTGGCTTCTGCTGCAGCATTTAAAACGACCACATCTCAACCATGGTTTGACACGGACCTGTATGTTTTGAATTTGGCTGCTCCAAGGATTAAGTTGGTTCATGAAAGATTTCCTCTTGGAAGCAAACACCGAACCCATAGATTCATAGTACACGATGACTGTTCCTCTCCAATCCTGTGATACGAAGGTCTTATATGACTGATGACGATGACCTGCACAACTGCTGAATTTTACTGCCAGGTCCGTTTCATTTTGCTTGCTTCCAACAAGTCTAGCTTAAGTGCTGACTTACGAGGCATATCTGTTTTTAAAGAAGAAATAAGTTTGAATCAAGCCTGATTTAGCAGTGTTGCAGTGTGCCTGTGTTTTGTTTTCCCCCCAGTTTAATACATGTTAAATGAATCGTTTTTAATGAAGTGATGTAAACCAGAGCCACAATCTGAAAGTAATAAATGGGGAAATGTAGTATTTTTCCAGCAGGTGTTCTTGGGTATATTGCCTTTTTTTAAAAAAAAAATCTTTCCAAACAGTTCCTCAAAGATCCACATTAGGGTACGTTAGGGTACCTGACCCTTTATGCACAGTTTCAGTGTTTCCTAGTTTAATGTGAGGCAATGGATAAATATTCTTCGTATTTTGGTACTAGCAGGCAGGAAGAAGGAGATTGTAAGGAGTCCTCAAATCAACATTTTCTTGAAGGTTTTGCAGACACATAGATAACAACATGATGTCCCAACACCCCGCCTGTAGAATCCTGCAGTGTGCGATTATGTGAACTGCCATTAAACTGTGATTCCTCGTTGCGCAATGGACAAACCTGGGGTGTAAGGGTATACATGAAACCATTCCCATCGAGAGCGGTTCAAAACTGGGGGAAAATATTTCATGACACTACTGTGCCAACAGCTCATTTCAGTGGAATTTTGTTACAGTAGATCAATCGGTTATAAGGGGTGATTAATTGTCATTGCTGACACCACAGTGCACAACAATGAAATGTATCCACTGCATTTAACCCACGTTTGACATAGCAGTGGGCAACTATTAGTTAGCACCTGGGGTGCAGTGCTTGGGGGTGGAACCTTGCTGGTCAGGGATTTTCAGACCGTAACCTTTCAATCACTAACATCGGTCTCTGATCATCAGGTCTCCACTGTCCCCAATTGACTTGTATATTATGCAACTTTTATAATAATATAATAAATGATATAACCATACTGGATATGAAACGTAGACAAAAAGCTGGCCCTTGGACTGTGATAACCAAATGTGATTTATGTAGGTTTTTAGATATGCATTTTGAGCAACTCCTGATTTGATCTGATATTTTCCTTTAAAAAAATGCTTATTGTGGATAGTGATGTGGGGATCTGTAGCCTATTCCAGGCAGCGTATTGCACAGGACAAAGGTTCGTCCCGGCAGAGGTGGATAGATCAGGTCCAGAAAGTAAAAATCCAGACCAACTGAGTATAAAGAGCCACAGAGTACTCGTCTGGCTGTTTGAAACAAAATCTTGGTCTGGATTTTTACTTCCACCTCTGTACTCTGGTTAGGATGCCATTATATAGGCACATACACACTGGGCAATTTAGAGACTTCAATCAACTTAAATGCACGTACGTCATATAACTGCAGAAGAAAGCCGGGCTGTTCTGCCTAAGAGAACAATTCTACCCACTGAGCCGCCAATATCCTACAAGCAAAAGTTTCCAAAACTGCTCGGAAAACAACTTGGAAAAAAATCCATTCTGCGAATCATCTCAGTGATTGAGAAGGCAAATAAAATTTGATGCGCCTAAAACTGCGCCTGCGTCAAGTTCCCAGAGCCCGGAGCTCTATCCCTTTAAGCCGCGCGCTTCCGCCGCCGCTCATTCAGTCCAAGATGGCGGACCTTCTGGGCTCGATCTTGAGCTCCATGGAAAAACCTCCAACCGTCGGTGACCAGGAAAGCCGACGAAAAGCTCGAGGTATGAATTTACCTTAACAGTCACATTTGCTTCTCCGTCTCACTGATAGTAGCATTTCCGGAGAAAGGTTACACATTGTAATACATGGTTCTAAATTTATATCGCGCGTCGACTCCATATTGGCTACTAGCTTTGCCGAGAAGCTAAGCATCTGCAGGAACTAATTCTATTCAGTTGCCTGGGTACGTTAGAGCCATATTATTGGTTAAGACGGGCTCATCGCTACCACGATTGGCTCGTTATTCGTCGTTTCACTTCTACCTCTCGGTCATAATTCACTCTTCTCTGTGATCTTATTGGTTCTTTGTATAAATAACTTGGTGCTTATTGGTTGAAGCGACAGTATTGTGTTTTAAGATTTGCTTATAGGCACTTAGTCCACATCATAAAGGCCAAGTAAACTGATTCAATGTATTTTCACGTGAAAATATATCTTTCGTATTTTTATGTCTTAAATGTCTGTTTATGGTAAATCATTTTATATAGGGAGAAGGTCATTTTATAACAAACAGAATCTTGATCTAATGAGTAACTTTGAGTCATTCTCATTAATATTACCATGCTAATAAATTTGCATGTTCCAAATTGTACAGACCGTTCCAGTTGTTGGTGAAATTGTACTGTTTATTTTTATTTTGTGTATTGTTTAATATTTTAATTTAGTCTTGTGTGCCTGTTTTGTTGGCCTGTTTACCATAAACAATAACAGTTTATCTATGCTTGCCAGATTTACCAAAATTGCGTCAGTTGTAATAAATTTAAACTGCGAGCCATGCGTCTCGATCTTTAAACAAAATGCACGGTCCATAATATCGAATTGTATCTTTATTACGTGTGCTTGGTTTGGATATTTTATAATACTGAGTTCACAACAGCATATTTATACAGATGTCTAGCTAGATAAGTAATTAGGGCTGCGTATCTTACCTAACCATTTCCTTCGAATTCAATTCTAAATCATCGCGTAATCCAAGAGGCAAATGATTTGTTTTCAATAAATAAGGATACATTGAACCGCTCGGGGAAAACACGTGTTCTGCTTCTTACTGCAGAGCAAGCAGCCAGGATGAAGAAAATGCAGGAAGACGAAAAGAAAAAGAAAGCTGACTTCAGAAAACGAGTAAGACACTCCACTTTACTTTTCTGCTTAATACTGATTGGCCTCTCTTAAAGTATTTATCTGTAAGGTTCCAGAACACTAGAAAGACAAACGAATTATATCTGTTAACTTTTAATGGGTGGCATGGCGGCTTAGTGGTTGTCACCTCCAGGGTTGGTCTGTTTGTGTGTCTGTGTGTGAGTGTGTGTGTGAGAGAGAGAGACTGATATGGGCTTCAGGGTGCCCTATCACTCTGACCAGGTTAAGCGGGTGGAAGATGGATAACTCGAAGTATGATTAGTACAATGGATAACCGTTTACAGTAAATATCAGATTTCTATAAAACAGGGTTATTAAATTACAGGCCGGGAGGGGCAAGTCTGGGAGATATTTGTTGCAGTTGAGGAATGAACTGATCCAGTTAATCGTCCCGACCTGAACTGCCTTCCTGAGGTTGCAGTGATGTAATGGGAGTTGGAAATTCTTCTGTAGTTACACCCCCACCCCCATGGGGCTGTAATTTCATAGCCTTGAAGCAGGACTACAGTTTAGTAACCTAGCTTGAACTAGCCAGTCAAAGTGTCCCAAATGTCTGCATATATTGTACCCAAGATCAGGTAGATGGATGCTTCCATAATGCTTCCATCAGACTGTCGCCATAAGTTGCAAGATTTTATGTAGCTTAATTGTGAAGTAGGTGAATTTAGGATGCGGGGTATGAAAGATAAATTGATATGGGGAATAAGTAAATTAAGATGTTATACCAGTGTTTTCCAATCTGGTCTTTGAGCAAGCCACAGTCGGTCTATGTTTTTGCTCCCTCTGTGCTCCCTACCAGACGGTCCACATTTTTGCTCCCTGCCAGGAGCAAACGTGGACTTTCTGTAGATCTCTTATGACCAGATTGGGACACAACCCAGAGTTTTCCAAATCCAGGATTAGAGACTCCTGCTCTAAAGTATACCAGCTCTGCCCAGACTGTCAAAAATGTGTCATTAATAAGGCGTCTGTCTTTGGCGTTAGATGGAGAAAGAGGTGTCGGACTTTATCCAGGACAGCAGTGTCCAGAAGAAGAAGTATAGCCCCATGGGGAAGATCGAGAGGAGTATCCTGTACGTGACACCACGTTTGCAGAATCCTTGCATCTAATATAACTCAGCTCGGCTGATTTCTACAAAAAAAATGTGTAATGACGCATGCGAAAGATTTGCATGCGAATTTCCCTGCATTTGGACTGGTTATCTGGCATAATGGGCATCTTCCTGGCAAACTAATAGGTTTCTGGACCTGCAAGCTCAGAGTCACAGAGAACAAATGAAGGTAGCTCCAAAACAGGGGGGAGGGGAATAGGATAAAGGATGCACAGAAACTCTGTAAGAGAAGGACTATACGCCCTAGCATCAGCCAGTCGGCATCAACATAAAAAGCAGACGTCAAACTAGCTAGTTTCCTCATGATAGTCGGTCATCATAATAGCTAGCCATGTAGGTTACGGGAAATGCTAGCATTTGATGCTAAGCCAGCTGCTTGCTTGCCATGCTAGCGAAGATCCAGGGTGGATCAAGATGAGCCCATGACCACTACTGCAGCATCACCATGCACTGTAATCGTATTGCTTTGCTCGTTCTCTGTTGTAATCCCAGTCCAGTCCAGACAGGGATTACGATGTGTTTTACGTCATGTTGCCCCTCCGTGGACGAACGCATGCTGCACTCCAAATTTGGCTCTGAGCAGACAGTGTATGTGCAACTCCGGACACACTGCGCATGCCCAAGCCTTTCCTCCTAACCGTAGTGGAATGACGTTACGTTGTGCGCATGTGCAAAGTGCTCAGCTTGACTGGAGAAGTATGAACATTTCTGTGTCTGTACACACAGTGCGGATGCGTGAGTATTGTGCATGCATGGAGGAGTATGAAACAGCCTTAACACTTTAAATGCGTGGGAACTTCATTTTCTGCATAGCTGTAACATTCCTCCCTGTCTCGCAGGCATGACGTAGCAGAAGTTGCCGGACTGACGTCATTCTCGTTCGGCGAAGACGAGGAGAGCAGATACGTCATGATATTCAAGAAGGTAGAAGCTCCTTGCGTTTTGCTGGGACCTATTGGGAACGTGAGAGGCTGCGTCTGACGGTCTGATGGCGCCTTTCTCCCGCTCAGGAGTTTGCCCCGTCAGACGAGGAACTGGAAGCCTATCGGAAGGGGGAGGAATGGGACCCGCAAAAAGCGGAGCAGAGGCGTAGACTAAAGGTCAAACACACCTCCCCACAAAACACCCCCTGCACGAGACGGATAGTAACACAGTTGCCAGTAGACTGGTATCCAAAACATTCTGTTTAGATAAGAGCAGTATTTAAGTAAAAAAATTTAGCATATATGGGCCTTGAAAAGACCGGTTGCTTGGGATCATCCATCTTTTATCAACTTATGCTGCTCAGGGCCGTGGGGGCCTGGAGACTGAGCACAGGGCACAAGGACGTTCACCCTGGATGGGGTACGACTCAGGACCACTTATTCCCAAAGGTGTTTTTATATGCTGGAAGGAGTTTAGAAACTTTTGGGTCGTCAAAATAAAATAACCAGACATATTTAGGTTCACACAGCTACCTGGATACCAGTAACATCCTCTGTTTTTCATTCAATGAGCAGCTAGTCAAAGGCCCTGAAGAAAGATTATTAGAGGTGGAAAGTTCAGGTTCAGAAACTACAAATCCAGACCAGGATTTTGTTTCAACCAACCAGTTGCGTACTCTGACTCCTTAAACTCAATTCGTTGGCTGAAACAAAGTCATGGTCTGGATTTGTCATTTCTGAACCTGAACTTTCCACCTCCGGATTATTCAACTTTGCTATAAATAAACAAAATAAATTGATAAATTACTTGCCATATTCTTGGCCATCTCGGTTAGTGGTTTCCAGTCCACTTGGTGGTAGCCACCTATCCCCTTCCTCTCCCCCCCCCCTGCAGGAGCAGGCCATGCTGGAGGAGCATGAGGCCAGCCAGACCAAGAAGCGGGCGGCCTCGCCCAGCTCCAACTACCGCGACAAGTACAGCCACCTGATCGGCACCTCGGCGGCCAAAGACGCTGCGCACACGCTGCAGGCTAACCGCGCGTACGGCTGTGGTCAGTGTCACCGTGGCTGCCGTCCTCTTTGAAGCCTTATGTAGATACGCCCCTATACATATGACCTTGTTGCCGATGATAATTAGGACTGGACTCTATCAAAAGAGGTCTATATTTTTGTGTGTGCTTTTTATTTTATTGGCGTTGTTCTCCCCACCCCCAGTGCCCGTGGCCAATAAGAGGGACACACGCTCCATCGAGGAGGCGATGAACGAAATCCGGGCTAAGAAACGGCAGAAGAGGGAGGGCGAAGAGCCGGCGGCAGACGGCGGCGGTAGCAGCCTATCTTGATACGTGTGTTTGCGCATGCGCGTGCGTAGCGGTCTGCGGGAGAGAGAATGTGAGAGAGAGCGAACAGGGTAGCGAGAACAAGGGTTTTAATAGTTGGTAAACTTTGCTAATTTAAGAGCTGTGAATTAACAAAACACGTACGGTACGTACAAGGCATTGGTATGGCGGGCCCTGCATTGCCCGCCGCTGCTGCCGTACTGTGATCCGTCCGGTCTCTGCGCTGGAGTTTGTGTGCCGTCTTCCACTTCCTCTTCCAAGCTTTTAGTTTCTGACGCCAGTGGGAACGATCCCCCGGTCTCGCCTCTCTAGTGTTTGATGCTGGTTTAAACATTTTAAATGAATAATTACCACGGAATATACTTCATTACGCAGTATCCAGTTGAAATAATGGTAGTCTTAAGATGTTCCAGTTTTAAGCAGGTGCATTCATTCTATTAACCATGTTTTGAGTTCGGTTGTGACTGTTCTTGAAATGTTAGCGACCCCTGGTGGCAATAGTACACTATAGCACGCTGGCTTAGACAACCTGAAAGGAAAGCCGTGTCTCCCATATTGATTTTAGATTGCTGATGCAATTGTCTGTTTTTTAATTATTACTGTTATGATGGTTATTATTTCTATTTGGGTTTACTGTCTTCTCACTCGTAGGGCAATATTCAACTTTATGGCTACTTTAGTATAAGAAATTCAAGATATTTACCAAGTGCTTCATTTGTAATCGCTGAGGAGCCTGGGCGCGCTGACTTTGCATTACGTCACACGCAAACACGTCTTAAACAACGAAAATGTGCTATAAAGTACTTAAGTATATAACAATGCAGTATTTTTTTTTGCGATACCTGTTAGTTATATCAAACCGTAAGACATACTTCTCCTGTTTGGTGAGTATAACGATTCAGAAGATAACCTCATCTATTTAGTGGCCAAAAACTGGATTTTATTGCACACGCGGTGCAGTTTGCCCTTTGAAATTAAAAGTCACGTAAACGAAATGTACTCATTCATGCGGATGCATGTATGCTACACAACCGATTTTATAAATATACATTTCTTTAGTTCAGTTTGTATTACAAAGTTTAACTGAATTTTAGTTTAAGTTTAATTTTATTGCGTGTAGCGTTTGAGGTAGGGGATGCGCCGGAGCTCAGACTGATCTGTATTAGGCACCGTATTTACATAACCTAACTAGCTGCCTGCATTTTACGGACCATATTGTGTATGTTCCATGATGTAAGATTTACAGAAAACTGTCTCATCCTCTCCGCTGCCATCTGAGAAATGTATAGTAACATCGTGATAGGTAATATCTTGTTTTTTAGTTCGCTGCCACAGCGATCAAAATAAAACGATCACTAAAAAATAAAGGAATCTACCAAAAATGTATAAAGCCATGAAAGGAGTCACTCCGAACGAAGTGAAGCTTCGGGAAACCGATTTCACAGCACTGTACTACATTAAATGAAGTCCTACTAGAATAACACTGGCTCCTATTTGTCCTGAAATGAAACAGCGTTTTGTTTTTAAGGTGATTGCCTTAATCTGCATTTTACAGTTATAGATTTTTTCCATGTTCCGGAGCTGTGTCCTTGTGTGACGTTGTTGTGGGTGAATAAACTATTTGTGGTTATGTGACGTTGTTTTTTTTTGAACTCTGTATTAGTGACCTTAAAATGGAAAATTAAAGCCATAAGTGGGGAATAAGGCTTGGAAGGAACAAATTTTGAATGAATGTTGTTATATGGTGCTTTTCTAGACACCAAAAGCACTTCACAGAACCATTGGGGAGCCACCTGAACCGCAAACACTGTGTAGCCCCCACCAGTACATTCACCACACCATAGCTAAGGCGGTGAAGGGCCAGGAGATAATTCACCAATTAGATATGGAAGACGATTGGGAAGCCACATGGGCAATTTTAGTCCAGACATTGGAGTATCACCCCTAACCCTTGCAGGAGATGCCCAGGAATCTCTCATGACCTCTGCGTCAGGAGCTTGATTATACATCTCATTTGAACAGCACTGTTTACATCACTGTACTGAGGCTTCGGGACCCACACTGACCACCGGCTGGGCTCCTCTGGTGGCCACACCAACACCTCCCCCAGCAGCAGCCCAGCTCTGCTAGTTGGTCTCCCATCCAAGTGCTTGGCCAGGCCCAAACCTGCTTAGCTTCTAGTTGACTTAGTCTGAACCACAAGTGGCATGAGAAGGGGCTGCTGGGAGAAAAGAAAATTGTTCATAGTGGCTCTATGGGAGATAGCCACCATGACAGCATCTTCTGTTCTCTTGCCATACACTCTTGGGTGGTCTGGCTGCTGCTGTTAAATATATACATTTTTCACATGGCCCTCCCTCCAGAGACACCGATATGGCCCACCTTAATCAGGGCCTGGCTCCTATACTGCATTTTCATAAAAATTCACTGTTTTCGGGAAATAGAAAGAAACAAATCAACTGGTTAAAGCCTGTATAATTTTCATCTTCAGTTTTCTTGAAATGGAAAAAAAGAAAATTACTGGAGTTAAAATTAAACTACATGCTTCCCAAAATAGAACTGTTGCCCACAGAGGTACATTGCCACTTTGGGTTCGGTGGTTACAGTTTGCATTTTTAATGTGGCAATTATTAGATAAATGTGTGCACCATCTTTGATTCCAGGACTAAAGTTTCATCTCAATATAACTGACACTGTTTGCGGTGTATATGTTTTGGCTTAGCAAGGGGTAAGGTTATATTTCCTGTAATAGCTTGATATTTACTTCTATACTACATTATTTTAGGGTCAGAGGTGGAGATTTCAGGTCCAGAAAGTAAAAATCCAAACCAGGATTTTGTTCCAAACAACCAGCTGAGTATCTGTGACCGTGACTCTTTATACTCAACTGGTTGGTTGAAACAAAATCCTGGTTTGGATTTTT
>JABFEB020000060.1:34142890-34158262 GCA_019775895.2 Stomatorhinus ivindoensis | reverse complement strand
CCCCCCCCCCCCCCCCCCCCCCGCACCCACAAGGCAGCCTTTGCTGGGACATGGGCTTAATGGGCCGGGACGTTAGACGCACACAGTCCCATTAAATAAGGCTGGACTGCATGAAAAAAGATGGAGCGAGAGTGCGATGGGCCTGTAGGGATGTTAAGCTGGGGTTTGTGGTGCCGGGCGGGGTGGAGCTTGAAGGAATTGGGTCCATTATGGCCCTATGAATAACGCGAGGGAGGGGGGATCATAATCGCGAGGGGAGAGATGGATGGATGGTGTGTGGGGCTGGGAAGATGGTAATGAGATCTTGCTGAGTGCGTCTCCGCCCCCAGCCTGATGTGTCCTGCTCGAAAAACGGTTCTCGTGACGAAGGGCATGGGGCAGATCCCAGCCACCGAGACATCTAGGACACGGAGCTCGTCGGCATAGCGAGGGAGCGGCAGCTGGTCATTCCTGCCGCCTGTGGGCTCAAACTTCCTTTCAGGAGCTTCCATGGCTCCTTAGTTTTGAACTTTGCTCTCCTATCTGCCGACGTCTGTCACCGTGATGACGCCTGACTCTGCACGCGTGCGTGTGTGCAGACCGAGCCTCCCAGCCAGCAGTACGTGCAGATCCAGAAGGAACTCTGGAGGGTACAAGACGTGATGGAAGCTCTGAACAAGACCAAACCTCAAAGAAGCACTGACAGCACAGGTGAGTGAGTGAGTGAGTCAGTGAGTCTGTCTGTCTGTCTGTCTGTCTGCTTGCACATTTAAACATCAAAGGTACCCTCCTCAGCTAAGCTAATAGGATCAGTTAGCATCAGCTACCAACACTAACATATAGCAACAGTAATATATTAATTAATAGCTTGATACTGTTAGCTTGCCCAGCACTTCGCTAACATTAGCCATTAGCGCTCAGCCGAGAAGGACGCCATTGTTGTTTACCTCTGGTCAGGAGCACAAGCGCCGGCACTACCTTCTGCGCAGTGATACAGATGGTGTGCGGAGTTTGGTAGGAACAAAATACATGAAATTGCTCACTACAGGGTTTGTGGATTACAGTGGAGATCGAAGGTTTGGGCATCCCAAGTAAAAATGTGTATTAATGTGCATAAAGAAGCCAAGGAAAGATTCTGTCAGGTCTCAGCTTTCCAAAGGGGGCAGTACAAGGTATTAACTCTGCAAGGTGCCCAAACTTTTGCAGACACCTTTATTTGGTTTTCTGTTATTTTGAAAGTGTAAATGATGAAAATAAAATCCAACTTTTTTTGACATATTATAAGAATGTCTCATCTGCATTTTTATGTCTTTTGGGGATGTTCCCATCTTTCCTTGGCTTCTTTATGCACATTAATACACATTTTTACTTGGGGTGCCCAAACTTTCGATCTCCACTGTTTCTCGAGTTAACCGGGTCATGATTTCTGGTCAAGAGATGCTGCTGTTGAATTTTTCTAATGTATTTTAATGGCGCTTTAATCAGCCCAGAAAGAATGCCATTCAGTCCCATAATATTCGGGAGACCACTGATATTTCTTTGCCTGATATCTCCAAAACAAGGCAACTCTCCCCAACAATCTAGACATGATAATCAGAAACACAAACATGATTTTTTTGATTTTGGGGTGACCTGGCCCTTTAAGAGCTTCCGTCGCCCAGTGTTCCGTGTTGCTGAGCAGGTCTGGAGTTTAACGTGCCCCCCCTATTTGTTACGTTCACAGATGCCCCGAACCCCAGGCCACTCTCCAGCGAGCTCAAGGGCGACGTAAGTGAAGTCCGACAGCTTGCATAGCCCACAGAGGAGTTTCAAACACGACATTCAACTTCCTCAACTAGGACAAAAGATATGGACACATCTTCCTCTAGACCAATGTTTCCCAACCCGGACCTCGTGGCTCCCACAGACGGTCCACGTTTTTGCTTCTACTGGGAGCTGGGAGGGAGCAAAAACGTGGAGCGTCTGTGGGTCCCCGAGGACCGAGTTGGGAAACACTGCTCTGGAACATTCCGCTCCCCACTGCCTTCCTTCTCACACTGCCCCCCCCCCTCCGGACCTCGTTAAGGCTTCCGCAGTTACGGGCCGATCGTCAGCCGACCCATGGCGACCCGCAGAGCCCCCCCTCTCTGCGGCCCCCCAGGGAGACGAGCTGGCGCCGCCGCGGCCGCCCCTCCCCCTGTCCTATGACACTGGCGAGAGACTGCCCCCTCTGCGCCCCCCCGGCAGCGTCCAGCTGCACGTCGGCCGGCACCCCTCGCTGCGCGCCGCCGACGAGCGCAAGGCAGCCCAGAAGAACGGCGGGAGCACCGTGAGCTGCTGACCTTTGACCCCACCATACCTGCTGACCTTTGACCCCACCATACCTCGCCATCAGTAGCTCTCATGGCTGCTTCCTGTCCCCGCCCACTTTTTCAGGATCACTATTTTTAGTTTTGAATCATGTTTCCTATCATCCCATCCCCGCCCATCTCACCCCCCCACCCCGAACATCCTCCTGATTCGTTTGCCGACCTCGTAGCGTAGCTTAGTTCCTGAAATTTAACCACCGTTTCACAGCTCTCGCTTCTATTAGCACCTTGGTGGTTTTCATTGATTTATTTTTCCTCGTCTTGTAGCCGCACATCCAAGCAATTGTCCCATGGGGGGGGAGGGGGGACTTCATTTGGTTTTTTTTTTATGCCCGTGTGTGCCATCTGAATGGCACTGTCCCCCTTCGCGGTGCAGGGGCCTGATTATCGGCTGTACAAGAGCGAGCCGGAGCTGACCACGGTGGCCGAGGTAGACGAGACTAGCGGTGAGGACAGATCAGAGCAGACGGAGAAGGATCCATCCAGCAGCAAAGGTGTGTGTGTCTGTGTGTGTGTGTGTCTGTGTGTATATACACTCACTCCCAGGGAATCATGGGAAATTACTCAGCAGGGAATCCTCCTTAAACACAATATGGTGTTGTAGTCTTTGTATGGATCTCCATCGCTCTTTTAAACAATTATTTAATAGCCTAACATTGTTGTCTGGTTATATCTTTTTTGGCCAGGAATGCCCTTCCCTGTTGGCATCGTGCCCCCCAGGACGAAGTCACCCAGGCCAGAGTCTTCCACGATCGCCTCCTATGTCACGCTGAGGAAGACCAAGAAACCTAGTCCCAGGATGGTAAGTCAGATTCCCGACGGCGGCTCGCCGTGCTCCCTGACCAGAGCGGGATGTCGGTCGGCGTGTGACTGACTGGCCCCCCCCGTGTCCACACTGCAGGACAGGCCGCACAGTGCGGTGGAACATGGGTCTGTGAGCGAGAGCGGCCGGCCACGCATGAGCCTGGAGGAGCAGCTGGAGAGGATCAGGAGGCACCAGAATGCCTCCCTGAAGGACAGGAAGAAGGACATCGGTGTCCTGGGCCAGGAGCCCTCGCCGTCACCCACGCGTTCCTCGTCCTTCTCCAAGGAGAACCCCTTCCGCACCCTGCCGGTATACTGCGCCCCCCCCCCCCCACTCCATACGCAGTGAAGCAGTGCATCTTATTTAAATCAAATATGTTGCTCTGCTGCACACAGCAGGTGGAATTAAAGGCTGCTGGTTCCAGTGCCACTAGGGACTCTGCTGTTGTACCTTTGAGCGGCGTACTGAACCGGCCCATCAGAAAAACAGTGTGTGATTGTATAATGACAACCCCCCCCCTGCCCCCCACCCCCAGGCACGGCGGAGGGAGGAGGCGCTGTCTTGTGACATTCAGCTGCTGGAGGCCTCGCTCCGTGAACAGGACCTGGAGACGGAGCCAGAGACGCCGGCACAGGAGATTGCCCGGCTGAAGGGCGCCCCCCAGCTGCCAGAGGCGGCAGCACCAGACCGTGAGGTGGGAGGGCAGCAAAACGGACATGCAAACCTCACATACACACTTAAATACTGATGTCGTGGCACTTTTGCAGCTGTGGAAATGGGCCTCTCTCTCTCTCTCTCTCAATCCCTGGGGGGGGGCAGTCGGTGACATCAGACGGCAGCTGCGTGGAGCCAGACCCCGAGCCCACAGTAAACCAAGCGGAGGAAGCGGTCAAGCAGAAGAAAGTGGACCGGATCAAAGCCCTCATGGCCAGGAACAGGTGAGGTGCCCCCTGCTGGCCGGGCAGGTAGTGTTGCTCGAGCCAGTCTTCCATTTACCATCATGGCTGACACACTTGCGGTTATTACTGAGCAGTGACTTAACCGTTAAACTTTATGAAATGCAACCTGGACGGAGGGGTCCCTGGAAGGGGCCTTTACTGAGGTCTTGCATCCAAACTGGCAGTGTCTGTCAAAGACTGAGGACCCCAGGAATACAAAGTGAATCCCTGTATGGGGATGTAAACACATGTCAGTCACGTGACAAACTTACCGTCGATACCACCTGCTGGCACCCGGAGAGACTCGCGTGTGACCCGCCCCCTTCCCCCGGACATCCCCTCTGGCAGCATGCAGAACATGATTCTGATGCCGGCGTTCCTGAAGCACGAGGACGACGCCGAGAGCGAGATCGCCGCGCAGGAGCAGGAGAAGATCATCGACATCACTTACGAGCTGGCGGCTGAGGCCTCCAAGCTCAGCAAGCTGACGCCGGGTGAGTGGGCGGAGCTGGGTCGCGGCCCTGGACCAAACCATCTGCTGGTTCCATGGGGGAGCTGTTTGATATAGGGGTGGACTTGTAGAGGATTTTTCATACTTGTGCTGTCACTTATTGCTCTGCTAATGATTCATTCATTTTTATTTCCAAACTGTTTGCGCTGGAAAGCCAGGCCATATGCTAAAGAAGTCCTGATGAATCGTGAAGAAGAAATTTAACTGGAGTTTATTTTAATCCTAGTTAATTCCATCTCCGCTCTGAAATGTCTGCTCCTCATCCTCCTAGCAGCCAAATAGCTGAGGTGTAGACATTTCTCCACATGCGGGTGATGTGCGAGTGAGGTAAACGCGGCCAGGTTGAACGGACGGTCAGCCAGAAAGTTCCGGAGAGCAGCCGAGCACAGCTGCTCCTGGGAGCCCTTTTGATCGGGGCGTCAGAAGGATCTGGCAAGATCTCACTGGCTTCTTCCTCCTCCTCCATATAGATGCGGACCGGGGTGGGGGGGGGACTGCGACAGATGCACCCCTCCCACCCCGGTGTCCCCTGGTTCAGTCCAGTCCCATCCCGCTGTTGGTCTAACCCATTTTATTGACCGCCTGTGTGTTTGCAGTGTCCCCCCCCGCTCCGTCTTCACAGCCGCCGATGGCCGATGGATCGCACTTCATGTGTGTTTAGAGGCAACAGTAAGAAGCTCTCTTAACCTTTTCTTTTACCGTTCCTGTCTCCCCGCCCCCCCAAAGCTGGTCTCAGGCATCTGACTTTGTGTGGCATCACTGAAAGGGTCCTTCAAACCTGACATCACAGAAGCTGTTAGTGGACAAGGTCATACGGGGAAAAACTCTCTGTGCCATTTAAAGGACCATGAATCATACTCTGACATTACAGGAGTGTCACACTATATACAATATGAATTTTTGAATTTCCCCTTGGGACCGTTCTGTCCATCCATCTATCAATATGTCTGTATCAAGTATGTCTGTCTGTCTATTCATCTGTCTGTCTATGTCTATCTATGTCTGTATATAGATCTATCTATAGAGTTGTACAAGATGCTTGTTGGATTAATGTATCCTAGATTACTGAATCCTAAATCTCTGGCAGATCATGGGTATGACAGCAGCCTTTAATCTGACCGCTGGTTCCCCCACAGAAATGCACCGTCCCCATCCAGCGGCATCCCTTACCTTGACCCTCACGTATTCCCTGTCGCCCCTCTAGCACCATCCTGCCCCAGAGCCAGGCCCGGTCTCCAGAGACGTCCGCCTTCCTCTCCGCCACCGTCTCCCCGCCTGCCCCTCGTGCCCGCCGCCCAGCCGGTGCTATCCGTCGAGACCTACATGTGATGGACTGCAGTGCCTATGCCGGGCCACCAGGGGGGGCTGCTGGTGGACCGTGAGCGATGGTCAGCGTCACCCCATACGCGCCTCTCAGCTGCCGTCGCTGTGACACAGAGTTTACCCGAAAGAGTTGAGGTCGTTTGCCGTTGCTTCTTTTTTCTTAATTTTGAATCGCTCAAAAAACTGGATTTGGGGTTGAGCTCATCCACATGCTGTACGGAGCAATACTTCACGGAGATGTCCTGGTGACACTGTGTTTGTCCCACACACTCTAAAAGGATGCCAAATTTATTTTGTGTTCAAGAGGAAATGTTTATGTTTTTGCTATGTTATTGTTTTTATTTTATTTTATTTTTTTCATTTTACATGTCTTTTCATTAATTTCTCCTTTTCAAAAAACAGTGTAAATATCCTTTTTAAGAATATTTGTAAAATACTTTCATCTGTGAGACACGGAGTCGTGGTCCATTTACGGATGAACAAGGTAGCGCGTTACGGCGGCGACGTTAGGGGGCTTTTCTTCCCCCTGTCGGCGACAAATTGTTACGGCATAATATCCGCCGCGTTTTTCTGCCAATAAAAGATGTTTTATTGATGAGTTCTCAGAACGTTGGTTCTGTGAAGAGGGTGGTTTGGAGACCCTTTTAATGGATTAAGCCTATAGCACATGTTTAAGAAAAAAGCAATAAGCGAGTTTTGTTAAGCCGAAACTGTGTTTTGTGTACAGAGTGTAATTACAGCGGTCTCTGTGTATATATACTGTATACCGTACAATGACCAGAGCTTATGTAACTATAAAATGCTAATTATTAGAATTGTTATGCAAAATGTTAATATCCCATCTGTTTTATAACACGTTAATAAATGTTAATGTTCTTAGTCGGTGCTGTTGTAGTCTGTGGCTAAAAAAATACATCGTCTTCATTTGGAGGTGTTTCGTCCCAGAAAATGTGAGATTTACCGTTCACGAATGCAGCCCTGCTTGTCCCCAATAACGCACGTCGCTATCCTGGGGTATTTCAAGCATGCAATAAATAAAAACGGGCAGGGTGACGGGCGGGGCTGCTATTTTTACTTGCCGTTTATTGTCAGTGTCCTTATTTTAGCGTAAGAGACAGGAAGCGTTCGCACGTACACTTTATGCAGGTCACTGCGCTATTACAGCCATTTCAGGCATCGCCGGATTCAGTTGGGTACCGCTTTGGTTAACACTCATGCAATACCTCGGACAAACTTAGCGGGGCGTTGTTCCACACTCAGACGAGGATTTGGTCTAAATATAAACGTTTTATATACTCATTGTCCTATACTGGGTCAACTGTAAACTGATGCAGGCTACATGTTATATTGATTGGCATATTTCAGTAACTATCACTTAACGGTAATATCTATTACAATTTGTCAGGATGTTTGACCAACTAGCTAATACATAGGATAGAAGAACCGTTTTCGGTAAATACTGTACAAAAAGAGTGATGAGCATAAAAACAAACGATATAAATAATATACACGATCGGTCTTAATTTCCTTCTTGTTTTCTACGTAAACGTGCCGGCGTTCTGACGAGTTAAGCTACCTATCGAGACCTACTCTCGAGCCTTTATACGCATGTGCAGTTACACCGTTTGGGGGTTACGGTTAGGTTTTAGGAGTTTGGGGGGGGGGTTAGGATTAGGGCAAGAGTTAGGGTTAGGGCTATCGATTAGCACTACGGTAGCCTAACTCGACAAGGTAGCTGAACACGACAGAACACTGGAAATTTATCTCAGATGGAAACTGGCTGTTAAAATTACGTGGCCTGGGCTTGTCTCAACCGAAAACTGAAATTACTTACAAAACATTTTCATAGATTTGAAACCTTAGAAATAAAAGGGGCAATTAAACTGTGATTCACTATGCCATTAAACCAGGGGTATGCAATCTTATCCGCGAAGGGCCGGTGTGTAGCAGGTTTTAAACAACTCCCTAACTGGGTCGCTAATTAGAGGACTGAATGGCTGAAGAGTCCTCACACCTATTTGAACAGATTACCTATACAGGTTATCCCAAAAACCCGCATACACACCGGCCCTTTGCGGATATGCGGATAAGATTGCTCACCCCTGCATTAAACAGTCACAACATGTTGATAATTTTGTTTGAATAGGCCCTGCCTTGCACCCGTAGTCTCTGGGATATGCTCCGGGCGCCCGGCGACCCAGAATAGGATAAGCGGGTACAGAAGATTAATGGATGGATGGCTAGATGGATTTTTAAACAGGCTATACTGTATTGAAGATTCTGCTTGCACGTTTCGCAATTACTCAGTTTAAATGGGAATGGCACCCTCTGGCGGTGAATTATTCAACACATCTATATCATAGTCATGCACACACAGATTTCAACGTTTCAAAATACGAATTCCTACTATTCAAACGAGTTATGGTAATACTAATGAGTAATCTATGTAAATACCCCGCAGTTCTCGTTTTACAAACAGTTTGTATGCAGCATACATTCCTGTTTTACCTAGCCTCTGCCTGGTCTTGGATGCGTATTTGAATATTAATTTAAGTTAAATCAACTTGATAAATAAATTCTAATGTAAATAGATGACAGATATATGTTTATTATATTCATATAGGCCTACGCAATTGTTTTTCCCTACACACATTTTTAAAATGCATATTTAAATATTTGGCCTATCATCCCTATATATATATATATATATATATATATATATATATAAAAATATAAACGTTATCTTTCCTTTAGATATGCAATGTGTTTGTGTAACTATTAACCCCACAGTGCTTAAGGGCTGCGCCCTGCTGATTTTCCAGCCTTCCGTTACATCTGCGCCAGCTGTGAAGCCTCTGGTCAATCAGAATCAGTGATTATTAAACGCACTGTCTGGGAGAACTGAAAACACGGCCTGGATTTAGAATCGAGGGCCAGATTTGAATACCCTTAATTTACGCTTTAATGCACTGGCGCTGAAATAAGAAGTCAGTAGTTTCAAGCAAACTGGCAGGAAACTCGGAGAAGCAGGATTTCAATGGCCTTCAGTGGACAGAGGTCTGAATAACTTACGTAAGCAAATAGTGAGCGAATGCATATTCAAACGGCAGTACTGTGTTGAACAGGAAAGGTCTTTTTGGGATAGTTCTGTTTTATAATCTAGGCAATTTTTGTGAAAGCGGCTGATTGCCAGTTGAAACTGGCTGTTACCTGCAACTTCGCCGTGGGTTATATTGCGGAAACTTGTATCTTCCCTTCACTCATACTAGGGGAACACTCAGGGCTGTTTTCTCTCATCGTTAAGCTGTTAAATGTATTTGTCTAAAGAGATGACTGATTTTGGCACACATCTGCAACCCCCCTCCCTTTCAGACAGAACTCCGTTTCTGTGCCATTCATTATTCAAATAACTTGGAACGGAAAGCAGTCCAGTTGTCTTGTGACTTGTTAATATTACAAAATGCCCACAAGCGTGTCTATTTCAGGCTGCAAAACGGTCACCAGCTGCACAATGGAAATATTTTAACATCGTAGGGCTCTGGAGATAGTGTCATCTGATCGGGGCTTGTGTGTATTTTTCTGTAGGTAGATTATCTTAATTTGTTTGGCGAGTTAATGTTACTAATATTTGACTGTTTATAACACCGTCGCGTCGTGGGGGAAAAATACTCGTTTTCCTTTCCTTTTTTGTCATTATATTTAGGCTACCTCATAAACTCTATAAGAGTGAAGCACATCTTCTAGATAGATGCACCTCGGACTCCTGGAAGCTTGTGAAGATCGGCAGATCCAGAGCAAACGAGAATGATCTGACAGGATAATACTCCAAAATATAATCTTCTAACAAAGTACCGATTTTTGGCAAAAATGGAAAATAAATCATTCAGATGGAAAGTAAAAAAAAACCCGTACACTTTGGTTTTTATAAACGTCTCTTAACTATGTACTTGGTTCATTTAGCGGACTCAAGTGGTTTTCTGTGTGTATGGTGCCATTTAAGTTTCGTTTTAATGCTCAGCTCGTAGGTCCCTCACGTTACACCTGCTTGATCATTTGCTGAGCGCGTTAAGCTTATTCTGTGTGTGCCTCACGGGTATTATCATGCTAAGCAGGCGAGTTTTTTTTCTTGAAAAAAAGTTTTAAAACTTGGGTAAAACCCTGTATGCAGAATTAAACTAAGAGACGGAAGTTGTTCCCACACTCTCTCATAGCTTTCAAATTTGTTCTCTGGCGATATTGTGCTCGCCTTCTAAATTAGAGTAGCCTACAATATGCAATCTGTATATTTATAAAGTGATTTTCGGAGAGGGTTTAATACCCGCCCCCGCTCCTGATCTGCCCGTTGCCCACAATGAGGGGCCCTGACGTCACTTTGTCTCCTCCCTGCTCTACCTCCAGCAGCGGAGCGCTTGTCTGCGGCGTGTGTGTGTTTGGTGGGTCTTTCACGCTTAGTTCCGTGGGGCTAGAAGGCGTCCAGGAGAAACATGGCTGCCTGTACCATCGACAAGCCCGAACCGGGATCCGCACCATCTAGCACCCAGAGAGGCGCCTGGATTTGCGATAAGTCTGAGAAGACCGGAGGCCTGGAAGCTCCGAAGCGGCAACCCGGTGGTGACAGCGAAGCGATACAAAGGGACCGTGCGGAGGAAGAGAGCGTCAAACTTCTGGCCGTCCCAGACTCGTCTGGGGCAGGAGACGGAGACGGAGACGGCGAGCAAACGGACCTTGATCCGGAGAGTCCGCGGCAAAGCAGGAATGCGGGGATCTCGGCCATCTGCACCGGCAATGGGGCGGAGAAGGAGGAACAAAGGAAGGAGGAGGAGGAATGCTTGCTCGGAGGCGGTGATGCCGCGGAGAAGCGCAGCGTGACGGGGTGCCGGCATGACAACACAGCCGACGGGGCTGAAGTGTCATCATCCCCACCATCATCCGGAGGGGATCCCCCAACCCGCAGGGGCTCCGAGGACAGGCGAGTGGGCAAAGTCCATGGGAGAAGCGGAAGTACCGGGGTCTAGGGTGTCGGGGTCTAGGGTTTCATGCTCTTGAACTTGATTTACAATGAATGCCCCTTCGGAGTTTAACTTGTGTTAAGACACTATTTCACAGTCGGCACTTAACTAGTGGCTCTGTCTGCGTGGCTAATCATGATACATTTATCATCTCTCGGAGTATTCTGGTCGAAAGATCGTTCATCTGCCGGCCAGGAGTATTTTAAAACACCAAGTTTTGTCCCCGTCCACGTTTGATAGTTACAAAGTTTGTTTTCTACATTAAAAAAAAGAAAACAGGAAGGTCCACTTGGCCGCGGCTACTCAGTCTTGTTTTTATTGATTTTATGAGCTGGAATAAGGTGGAAGACGGAGTCCAATTGCGGTTAAGCGCTTCCATGTGTGATGTTTGGGGATAAATATCGCAGATGTCCGGCGGGTGAGCCGCCTTTGCGGGTTTCCCTGTGCGGTCAAAGCGGCGGAAACAGCACATCTGCTTTTGTGCGGCTGCCCTTTGATATTAACATTCGTTTACCGGTATTAAGTCCCCGGTGGATCGCAAGTCAAAGGGAAACGATAATGGAAGCGCACATGGAAACCCCAGTTCAGTTTAAGTAATCTCAGTCAAAGGGCAGACTTATCTTTGGGGATTTTAAAACGGTGTCGGGTGGAATTTGGCGTGTCCGCGATGCTGCTGGAAAGATTGTGCCGGATCGTGGTGTCCTGATCGTAAAATACCTGAAAATGCCTCGTAGATCGAGGCATATCGATGCAGCCAGAAGCCGAATAGGAGGAGGGGCAATGTCGAGTGGGAGGGGCAATGTGGCAGGGCTTATAACTGGTATCATCTGATACCTTAAGCCTCGTGATAAGCCATTCCTACTCGATGCTCGGATCCCGGCTGCAGAGACATGTACTTGTGTACATCTTGAAGCATTTTTAAGGAATCGTCCACGTCTGTTGACATGGCGAAGGCCGTGGTTTCTAAGATGGCTACTGCGGATTTAATACTCTTTTGTAATGAATAATATTAACAGCTAATGAAATGGTGTACTCACCTCGGAAAATTTGGAGCGTTGTGTGCATTCAGAGACCATATTACACCAGAATGACCAGATTTAACTTACCTTAAGAAGTTTGTATTATGGCAGTGATTTATTGGATGCTGGCTGGCACTCTGAGGAACTGCAGAGCAGGTCTGGCCCCCTGCTGGTTGGATTGTGTTATAACATCTCCCCATTCCTGTCTGGGCTGAAGGGTGAATGTAGTAATTAGGGCCTAACACTTGCTAGTGCACAGGTCTGTTGTCCTGGGTTCTCCTTTATCCCCACTCATCAGCACTGGGAGCTTGCGTCACCTGTGGTGTTCCTTTTCATTAACTGTCCCGCCCGAAGAGTTGGTCCGTGCGGCATCACATTAGCGTGATGCAGTGTGACATCACTTTCTGGAGGCATGGGGAAATGCCTTAAGAGAGGAGGGCCTGGTCTGTCCACGCATGTGGATTCTCTGATTGGTCCAGGAGTCTGCATGGAATGGTGCATTCTGGGAGTTTCATGAAATAATATGCATTTTAAATCATGGCGGTGTTAGCTGCAAGGCAGGTGAATCGGGGTATTTAGAGAGAAGCTAGAGTTACTTTGGAAGGTTGAGGGGGGGTTACTGCCACCATTCCTTTCCTAGCGTACCTCCAAAGTTCAGCTCCAGGCTCATCCCAGGAACTCGAATCAACAAGCGTCAATCTTTTTCTGAATAATTCCAATACCTGCAGCCCTGTGGAGTGAGTGCAGAGCCGCTGCCCATGATCAGGAGGCGCGGAATGTGTGTTTACGGCCCAATCTGTCACATGACCTTCTGATCAGCATTAGTGACATCATGGCCTCCGGATGGAGCTGCATCAGTGGGATTGTCCATAAATGTACAACATATAGTATCTTTCACCTTGGATCCTGGACAGAAAACCATGCAATGACCTCAAGTGGTTAAAGAAATTCTGCATTAATTTCTGTGAACCCCACACACACACACACACACGCACACACACAATGGGGCCTGAGCAGATGGCAGTTACTCAGCACGTGCTGTGCCCATAACAGCACTGGCTTGGGGCGTACCATCTCAGGGGAGGGGGGGGGGGGTGCGGCTAACACATGGCAGCCCTCGGCCCCTCTCACGGTGTTCTCTCAGGTGGGGGCCAATGGGGATGTCCTCTGGGTGAGTTAAATGGAGTTTATGATCACGACGTTCCCTTGAACTGTTACGTGCTCCGATATAATCATGTGTTGGAGTGAGAGGCGCAGTTAATTTGTTCATATATAAAGTCAGTGTGATTATGGGATGTGTGCTTAGTGCTCGCTGACCTGGCGACCCCTCACTCTCTGCCTCCTCCCGCTCGCAGCACCCTGATGGAGGTGGAGAGCACGGTGTCCAGTGGTCGCTCCACACCGGCCACGCTGACCGGAATCCTGGGCGGTCCCAGTCTGGCCGCAAACCCCGCCTCCTCGACCAAAGGCCCCGCCTACCCCTGCTGCTGGGACCGCTGCCTGGAGAGCTTCTGCTCCAGCCCCGACCTGGCGGAGCACATCCGGGGCATGCACGCGGACAGCCAGCGCGGCGGGGTGGGTCCCCGGCCCCGCCCCCTTGCCATACCCCTCTCCTCCGCTTCCTGTACCTCTTCACAAACACCCCCTCGTTCTGTTATCTGGGGCTCTGCCTTCTAACATGTAATGTTCTGGCCCAGCCCGTCTACCTGATACTTATTTATATGCTTTTGTACCTGATCTCTTATAATCGGCTCGGGCCCAAGTCATAACCGTCTAACAGCTTGTTCCTGCTTCACCACTCAGACATGCGTGTATGTTTATGACGTGTTTGACATAAACACTGCAGTTGGACTCCTTTTGTGTCTGAGCAGCCGCTAACCACTCTAGTACTCACTGCTGCTAAAACACTCTAGTACTCACTGCCGCTAACCACTCTAGTACTCACTGCCGCTAAACCACGCTAGTACTCACTGCCGCTAAACCACGCTAGTACTCACTGCCGCTAAACCACGCTAGTACTCACTGCCGCCAAACCACACTAGTACTCACTGCTGCCAAACCACACTAGTACTCACTGCGCGTGTCTGTTTTAAAATATTGTAATTTTTCTTGCTTTCGAATATTTACATTTTTTCCTCATGGTAAGTACATTAATTAAATCACAATGGGAAGGAAAATCACGAATGACGGCTAATTCCATGAACATTTTGCTTGGCAGAAGGGACACGCTGGACTAGCATAAAGATTTACATTTACACCCTGTTAACTTACCTAGTCTTTCCAATATGTCCCTGTGCACCCCCAGATGTTCGTGTGCCTGTGGAAAGGATGCAAGGTATACAACACCCCCTCTAGCAGCTCCAGCTGGCTCCAGAGGCATCTGCTGAGTCACAGCGGGGACAAGCCCTTCAAGGTGAGCCGGCAGGGGTGTTTAGTGGTGGGGCGGGGGGGGGGTAGCTTCGTGGGCCTGGGGCATTTTTTTTTTACAAGCTCGGCTCTTAAATGTGTAATTAGAATAATCGTTTGGACGGCAGACCCTTTACTAGGAAGTTCAGCCGTCAGTTGGTCGTTAATTAACAGAAACGTTAACGTCCCTTGGGGAGTCAGAGATGAGCTTTGTCTCCTGGTGACACTGACGTCGAAAAGGATGGTGAAAGTCCAGGCGGAGTGACAGCGGCTCCTAGCTGGGGTGGGGGGGGGGGGGGGTCATCTCGTGTCTGTTTCCTCATTGATCCCCCCTTCATTCACGAGATTTAAGGCTGCTCACGCCTCTATCACGAGAGCGTTTGATTGGTGCAGATCCTGCCTACGCGTCTGTGGATGAAAAGTTGGCGTAACTTTGCTGCCAGACCACCAGCAGGGCTACACTCACTAATCAAAGGTTAAAAGGTGTAATCACTATCCTCAGTTGCGTAACCGTGCACTGGCTCCAGTAATGAATTAATCAGCGTAATTAAGCATCTGAATTGCAAGGTCTGTTTGCTATTTTAAGGGCCGCAAAATGCAATTAAATGCAATTATACATAAATAATGTAATGAAGTCAAGATGATGTGGATTGAGTCTGCATTTCAGCCATGACTGAGATTATAAATGTTTGTGTTGAGTGTTTTGGTGTCGTGCTTAATTCTGTTGACCTTCGACCCCTCTGACTCCGCCTCCGCAGTGCGTGGTCGCCGGCTGCAATGCCAGCTTCGCCTCCCAGGGCGGTGTGGCTCGCCACGTTCCGTCCCACTTCAGCCAGCAGAACTCCTCCAAGCTGTCTGGCCAGCCCAGAGCCAAGGAGGAGTCGCCCTCCAAGGCTGTCATGCGCCGGCGGCGACTGAGGGCTCGACACCACAGGTCCCTGCGTACGTCTCCACAGTAGCTCCGGGCCTTTCAGTGGTGACCCCCCCAGCCCCTCTCTGTTAGTAACCCTAAATGTGCTTATGCCATTTCACAC
>JABFEB020000060.1:34126061-34138210 GCA_019775895.2 Stomatorhinus ivindoensis | reverse complement strand
AGGGTCTCAGTATGTGGGGGGGGTGTGTGTGCTTGCGGAGGGGGGCCCTTGTGACGCACAGGGCGGTCAGCTGACTCGGATCCTGCGTCTGGGCGCGGCCGCCCTGCTCTACATCACGCCGGGACCAGTATGCCCTTCAGCTTGTTCCCTGGGTAGCTCCCACACCCCCATTTACTCTGAAGCGGTGTTATAACCCCCCCTGCCCCCCCATTTACTCTGAAGCAGTGTTACTCAGGTCACTAACCCAATAACCCTTGGTCCTCAAAGGAGCTTTGGGCTTCAGCTTCAGCCACTGATACAGTGCCACTTAATGCTTTAGACTTTCATTCACCTGCTTTTCTGACTTGCAGACTTAATGTCCAGCTTGATGGTGGATGTGAGACTCTGATAAGCGGTGCATTGGGCTTCCTTTGTGAACAGGGATTCTGGCCCCTTTTTATGCTGGATGCACTTCCTGGCATGTCCACCAGAGGGCCTATGTTACAAGGCTGTCACAGACTACTGGTGGTAGACTGTATATCCATCTGCTTCAGGGCCCTTGTTAGACCACAGCACTGTTTTTGTCAGGTGGACTTTTGGATGATGATGTCACGATTTTGAGCCTTGTTCAGGCTTCCTGTGTCTGCTTTGATGGCATCATGACCTGAGTTGATGTAAATGTGCTGGTTCCTTTCCTTCTGTTTCGTGCCCCAGAGCTGCATTTTCTCCAAAGCTGTATAGCAGGAGGTGTAAAAAGTTTCTTTGCTAATATTCTAATTTGCCAGTTCCTTAAGCATGCCGCCCCCTGCAGTTTGCACTGGAATTCAGCACTCCGGAGGAAAAGGCACATATGTTTGAATGTCTGGTTCCTCTGCTCCCTTTGTGCGGCGGCTGTAGACTGCCAGATGCGTGGGTGAGCGAGAGCGACAGACCGCAACTGAAGACCAAGGTCGTGCACCTGTCCCAGCTCCCCCAGGACACCGCCCTCCTGCTGGACCCGAAAACATACCGGTGAGTAGCTGGCCTTGTCACACATATCTGGGCAAAGGCAGAACCCCCACCCCCCCCCCCAATGCTGACATGCTGAGGGAAGAGTCACATGGGGAAGATAGGGCTGCTTGAGGTTATCAGAAGTACCCAGCAGTTAGGTGGCTCAAAGCCCCTAGGTACCCCCCCCCCCCCACCCCCGATTTAATCTCACATGCATTTTCTGTGGCTGGAGCTTGTGGATGATCTGAGGTTATCAAAGAGTTCCATCAAAGCGTAATTTGCTGAAAGAAACATCTGCTATGATATTGTGACCACTGGGTGGCGCTACCTCTGGCTTCATTTAACTGAAAGGATGAGCCGAAGTACAGAAATGCCGCTGTCCGCTTCGGAAGTGTGAATCATGTGACCATGATCATGTGACCAGGCATAGGCTGATTTCATTTAAATCCATTCTAATCACCCCCTGTGGATATGGAGAATCCCGTAATAGGCTCATAATGTGCATTTACACGGGTCGGGAAGGGGGGGGGGGTGATAGGTGGCATTTAAATGTATAATTTACAGTGTTATTTTTTTTTTACTTGTACATTGGGTGGGGTAGCTCAATAAACAAGATGTAATGAATGGATTCCCTGCCCGTTAATGGCAGACGCCAGCTCCCTCCAGCAGGTTCCTATCGCGTCCGTTGCTCCGGAGAGACCCGGATCTTGGGGCCACTCCAGGGGTTCCTGGCTGCTCTCCCAGCCTCTTCGGGAAGCTTTACTGTCTGACGAGAGGCTCGGTGCTCCAGGCAACGTCAGGCACTCATCTCTGATAGACAGCAGTGGGATTCTGATGAAGCCCCCTTGTGGTTTAGGCCCAGACTGCAGATGGGCGTCAACTAGTGGTGGAACGGACCGCAGTAGATCCACAATACGTGCGAATCCACCCCAGCCGCCCCCCCCCCCCTTATTCTTCACACTACTGCAATACTTGGAGGGCATGCATTCAGGGGGGCAGTGGGGGACACTCCCCCCATGTGTAGCACATGGGGGGGGGGAGATTTTTAGAATTTCTTTGGGAATGCAATAAAAAGTGTGGATTAATTTGCAGTAGCCCTGGCATTTTCAGTTGAATCCACTTCCCCCTTTTGAAAAACACAGTTTGCGTGTCTAATTATAACTTTTGTATGCTTTTGTTATTCTGTGGTCTCCCAAATATATGTTGAGATGAAGGAAGATTTACTCGTAATCTCAGCCTAACAAGACGTTGTGATAGAGGTTGCGAAGGATGTCTTTTATCGAATTCCATGCATTGCAGAGTTGCAGTGATCCACAAAATGATCCGATCCATGACTCAAGACTGACACCCCCCCCCCCCCCCCGTATCTCCTGGAGAAGCATTTAGGCTGTGAGTTGGGACCCCGGGTCTGATTGATATGCATAGCAGAACCTCACTGAAGGTCTTCAAGGGTCAGACAGGACATGCTGTTAGTTCTTCATCTGAAGCATCATTCTGTTTTTAAGGCGTGGTCTGGTATTGAAATCTGGTCTTCTCTGCTCACGTTCTGGTCCACTGGGTCAAATGGTCTTAGACACCATTTGACGGCATTCCTGGTGTGTTCCAGAGGTGTAGCTCCCAAACTGAAGCAAGTCTTTGCTTTTCAGGATGTTCCTGTAGACTGGAGCGGAGTCCCGCTTGTGACTTTGGGTCCATGAAGATGATCTCTCTAATGGTACCAGAACCCCAGCCTCTTCTCCTTCCAAACCTGCACCAAAGTTTGCTGTCAAACTGGCCCTCTGCTCCCTGCTCTTCTGATCACACAGTCAGATTTTTTCCACTGGAAGACAGACATTTTTCTGGATCTCTTTGTTTTTGCGAGGGTCTACACAGTTTGTCGCACTCCCTACCCATGGCCCTGTTAGACTAATTTTCTGGAAGTCTAGATGAAAAGCTGTCTAGCTAGTTCATTTGTAAATATTTCTACAGATTTGTGATATATTTTTATACTGTGAGATTGCGCTCTCTGCAGAGCCAAAGTGAATGTGATTGTATATAATCTGCCTTATTTCCGGAGAGTTTCATTGCAGCTGCGTCATCAGGAACAACGACGTGCATCTCTCCTCTGTCTGACTCATCGCTGTAGCCCTCTGCTGTCGATTCCGTCCAGGCTGGCGACACTGGTCCCATACAGGGCTCTTGCGTGTCACCTCTCACGGCCATGTAACCCCATCTCCTGCTGTGACGTGTCAGAGCGCCAGATAACGATATCAATAAATGATCTTTACTGGAATGGGGCATTTTGGAGTTTTTCTTTCTGCGTAAAATGTGATTGGAGGGGTGGTGGAGGAGGCGGGGCTGACTTCAAGGCCGGCCTTTGAGGTCAGAGTAGCGGGGGTGTGACCAATTAGGAAATACCCTACCTCTCTTCCTCTGACAATGGATGGTGCCACATAGGATGATTTTGTGTGTTTGTTTGTCTTTATATTATGTAAGTATATGATTAAAAACCTGTTATTTGACATTTTATAAACATCTGTGATTGCAACCAAAAAATGCAAAGTCGGGTATTTTGTTTGGAAGTGAATGAATGGTCCCCATAAATATGTATATAAACATGTGTCAGCATGTGTTTGGGGGGGGGATTAAGTTCCCGGCATCCCTGTTATTCTTTGATTGGTGCTCTTAAATGGGATGCTGACTTCTCCCACATCTGCCAGTGGGTTGTGAGTTCTTGTGGTGATTAACACCAGAAGCTGACTAGTCCATGTGAAGACTTCTTGCTCTGGCCCATTATAGACATTTTTTGGTCAATGGCCATAGTATTCTATGGGGTGGAGCCCCAGCAAAAGGAATGCTGAGGGGAAGGCTGCGAGAGTGCCCCCTGCTGCCCTGGAGGTTAAGAGGAAGGCTGCGAGAGTGCCCCCTGCTGCCCTGGAGGTTAAGAGGAAGGCTGTGAGAGTGCCCCCTGCTGGCTAAATTTTATAATGATGAGATGAAGGTTGCAAGAGTGCCTCCTACTGGCCAGATTTTAGTGATGATGAGAGGAAAGCTGTGACAGCGCCCCCTGCTGGCCAGGTTCTTCCCACAGGTTTGCCCCACTGGTACAGGTTTGCTGATTTAACATTTTGTTTTTGTTGGCCAATCTCTTCCAGCCCTTCTGAACATGGCTAGACTCCCGTCCGAAGGAGATCACCTCTCTTTGCACAGCAGGTCAGCTGGTGTTTCAGTCTGCGATGTTTTGTTGGTCTCTGTCGAAGCCTCGCTCTCGATTGGGATCAGTGGACGAAAAAGTATTTATTCTATTCTGAGTACTTTTCATACTAAGAGAGTAAGGCGTCGACCAAAGGCGATATTTCGGGATTCGAACCTACAAATATACCTATTTTTCTTGTCTTTAACTGTATTAAGCTTCAGTTCAGTTCAAATAATTTTCCTGTTCTGCACTTGTAAGACTGATCAGTTGAATATATTTTAATTGGGTCACTTGTAACTACGCTATAAAACATTTGGTTACTTCTTTGATTAAGACTGGTTAGTTCTGACAGCAGCACTTTTAGGCTTGGTCTCTCCTGTTCATGGTGGGAAGACAGCAGGATAAGTGTGAGGGCTTTTCCCCAGGTTTTCGTGGGCAGGACGGATGACACAGAAGCAGAATTCCTGGATGTAGATCAGCTGCTATATTCCGGGAAGTGTCCATAGGCAGTGGCCTTGAATGTGACCTCATGTTGTACAGCCAGCCAGTCGGTCTTTGGTTCAGCTTGCTGGTGGTCGGTCCCTCGGCCACTCAAGGTGGATCACCTGGGCTTTGATTGGACTGCACTAAGACTCCCCCTGCTGCAGTTTGTGGGATAAATCTCTGGCTGGTTCCCACACAGCCCTTCTTACAGACAGGTTCGCTCACGTGGGCGGCCTGAGTTGTCGTGTTGTGCTTTCATCCAATTAAATCATTTTAAGTACCATGAAGTCATATGATGTGTGATTAAGGTAAATGATCTTGTCGAACTTGTCACTAATTATCAGAAAAGAAATGAGTAACAGAAGGTGATTCACTGCTATATTTAGCAAATATTATTAATATATTTTGTAATGGTGTGTGTGTCCTGTGACAGACTGGCAGCCCTTCCTAGCTGTTCCATAACTTGTTCACTGCGCTTCCTGGGATTGGCTGCATGGATGATCAAACCTCTACAGCATACAGTGTTGGCAGATGAATGAATGAATGAATGAATGAACGAACGAACGAATGAATGGACGAATGAATGAATGAATCCTCCACTAGATACCAACCAGCTAACGGGAAACGTTCCCAGAACTTTAGCCAGTGTTATGTGAATGTATTCTGACAGAGAATGTTCATACTGTAACATTAATTTAATGTTAACATCCATCCATTCATCCAACCAGCCATTTTCTGTACCTGCTTGTGCCATTCAGGTTTACACCTGAACATCCCTTTAATGCAAGAAATGTTTAAAAATATTGTTTTATAATAAATTATTTTATAAAAGTGTTATATATGTATACTACACCCAGCTTGCACGAACTTGGAAGTGTGAAGCGGCAATCATGCCCTTAGTAAGTTTTTATATCATTGCTTGTATTTGTAGTAGAGTGACGTATCGTTCCGGGCACATCAGGAAAACTGGGTGCTTTGAATGTTTCCATGCTTTAATTGTAATGTTCAGTAATTGTTCCTATAATGAAAAATTGTTAGATGGACACTATTTCTTATTAAGTGTGACCTTTTCTGCACTTTGCTGTGATGAGTAGTTTATTTTTACAGCTTTTCGTGGTTTTAGTTCTGAATATTGAGTATGTGGAATTAATTACTGCAGAATGGGGCAGAGTGTTCTGGGGTGGTTACCGATATATTTTTTATTTGCTGCCAGGTGTAAATATACAATTGGTGACACACAGACTTTTAAATGCCGTTCTGTGTGCTGTATGTATTCTGTTGTAGCCACTCGATCGGCTGATTGTAGAGCCATGATGGTTTGCTGGTATTTTTGGGTGCTTTGAGGATTTTAGGTTTGTGGCTGAACAAACTGTCTCTTCACAGAGTATTTTAAATTCATGAAGAGGGTGTCTGTCCCACGGATGAAGCCGGCTGGAGGGAGACGAGCCGCGAAACGATTTGGACCTGCTGTTCAGTTCTGTCGAGAGTCACATGACATCGTCCAGAGGGGATCCTTTTTCCCAGAAGTCCCTGGGGCGGCCTGGTGAGAACAGCCCCTTTCACGTCGTCAGCCTCACATCGCCGCTTGAAAGCTACTTCAGGTGCGTGAGAATTACTCCCTTGCTGCGTGCTACCGCAGGTGCGGTGTCACCCGTGATGCGGTGGGAGTGCGGTGAGATTGATCATGCCGGGACAGGAAAAGCGTGGTTCCACTTTATTCATATTATTCATGAAGGATTTTCTGATTATGGCTTGCAGTGATTAATGGAGAGCATGTTTATACTGAGGTTTGTCTTGCCATGCTGAAACGCATCTCACTGTCCGTGAATGTGACTCATTAAGAAAATCGGCTAAATAGATTAAAATAGATTAAAGCTTAATGTAGCAGAGTTTGTAGATGATGCATCAGGTGTGTAGGGTTAGGGTTCGATTGGCTATGGGCCTTTTGGGATGTTTAATTAGTTTGGTTACAGGCTGTCTGCCTTTTACATGCTTGTCTTACGTTGCTATGGTTGGTCATGGCAGCCTCTAATAAGGGCAACAAGTCGTAATTTAAGGGGTGGGTGTGTCTTGCTCTTCTTCCCTTTCTGATTACACGTGCTGTTGTCTTGCTTAAAGTGTCAAGCTCAGTCCGTGGGGTTTGCCTCATGCCTTAAACCGACCCCCTAGTGGAGAGTATGGATATTGCATTTTCCACTAGTTACCTCTTTCACTGTTTGGCCACCTGCTAAAAAAATGAACTATATTTTTCTGAGGCTCTTTTTCAGAAAATATATGCTCGTGTGCAGTAAGTACCAGTCACCAAAGCAAGTCCGTCTCATTGACCACTGTAATAACCTGAGCCTTGTAACTACGAAACGTAAAATGATACAGAAGCCACACCCTATCACAAACTTCTTGCTAAGCCGGAAAACTTGAGTGTGATCCAAGATGAAGTCCATTTATCCCAGACTACCTTAAATGCTACAAGTTATCCGGCAAAGCAAGAAATCCTGTTATGTGGTTCGAACCCTGGATCCCTCACGCCCTGGCAAACGCACTCAGAAAGTGCATACAGGAATTAATGATGCCACTCACTGGAGGGAAATGAAAGCATGATTTAGTGTGTATGAGACGGTGGCACTGTAGGGGTACGTGGGGTGTATGTGGGGGATGGAATTGCCTACTGGTTTGGATGAGGATTTAAAATGAATTTGCTGGGATTTTCCGCCACTGTTCCATATTATCCAGTGTCTGGGCTTCCAGATTCTCAGCTTAATAATTAAAGGAACAGTGAAAAGTGAGAATAAGCCACGCTGCCCGAATTAGGCGGTTATATTGTGTTTACACTTTGTACAGCACGAGAGGCACTTCCTTGCTCAGTTGCAGGGTTGTCTTTCATGTTATGGAAGCCTGGCATTCACCACTGCCCTCCTCAGGTGGGGACGTGCCCCCATGTCACTCTGTCAGCTCACATCGCCATGGCAACTGTTCAGCTGCTTATAACTGTCTCCTGGGGGTTGTTAGACAGTGCCGATGTATTAAAATTCCATTCCCTGGAGAAACTGTCCATCTTCCCATGATGTGCCTTTTAAGGACCACAGCCCCGATCAAGCTAAGGCTGTTTGAACCTCGCCCTCTGCAGTATCAGGAGTTGGCGTGCGGGGGGGGGCGCTGTTCACTGGAGGCAGCTGTGCAGAGGTTGGTTAATTGCTGAGTCTTTGAGTGTCAGTGCTGCTGATGTGGTCTGACACAGGCTCACGTTCGCCCCCCCTCATCTCCCCAATGAGGGCCTGGGGGCTTCGTCCTTCCCCCTACTGCTTGTGCCACTCTCAGCCTCAGTGGGGGGGGGGGGGGTGAGGAGAAGGAGGAGGGCTAGGAAGAGTGGCCCTTTAATGGGCGGCAGAGATACCGGGCGGCTGGAGAACGGGGGTGTTCCCATGCAGGAGGGATGGTGGCGCGGGGGCAGGGTAACACCTGATGATGCTGGACGGGGTTTCAGGAGCTGTGCTTCCTGGGAAGCCAGCGAGAAGGAAACGAGGATCACAGGCCTGTGACGGTCAGGTCCTTCACCGTGCAAGGCTGCAGTTAATGACTAAGAGCCGCAACACAGACTGTCACTCCAAGCAGGCTGGGAATGAGTCTCAGCACTGCTATGATTATTTATCTGCTCGCGGTAAGGAGGGGGCCAGCATGTCAGGGGGCCATAAGGCCATGAAATACTATCTCTTTGTGGCTTTGTGATGATGTATATATCCTACCCATCTATCCAAAGTTTGCATCTTCAAAGAGACATTTGTATGGATCAGTCTCAGCCTTTCTCAGTGGGATGCAAGGATGGATCGTTGGATATTTTACTAATATTTTTACAACTTAATGTGACATCATCTCATGTGGACAGAAAGTAAGATCATTTTAATGTTTTGCGCAGGTCCTTTCTTGGGGCTGTTCAAATTCATTTAGACATTAATAGTAACAACAAATAATTAACAGTATGCAGTAACAGCGCAAAGTATGTCAAAGGATGGAATTCCGTAGAAACGGCTCAGAAACACGCAGCATTGCATTGTGGGTATTGTGCGGTGATGTTGCCGTGAATGTGCCCCTGAGCGGTTCTGCTCCATTCAGACAGTTGGTCCCACCCCACCTTCTTACCACTGGGTGACTCATTGTTGAGTCTATTGGCTGAGGTAGAAGTGACTTTGCAAAGCCCTCCATGGAGCAGCTCGGAACAGCTGCATCCGTTTGCTTTTCCTTCTTAAAGTTGCCCTGGAAAAGATCGTTAATGTAACGAGAGAGAGAGCCAGAGACCCTAACGTCCGTGCCCAGAGGCGGGGGGGGTGCCGTGTCACCCAGCCAGGCCAGTGTGACTGACCTCTGTGTCTGTGTTTTTATTATTAAATTTTTCCGTGTTCATATTTCAGGAACCTGCTGACAGAAATAAACCTGAATGGTGAAAGGTTCTCTCAGCAAGATCCTCCGTTCCTTTGATCGTCATAGGCATGGCAGAAAGCCACTGTGTCAGGTGATGTGAGGTGATCAGATGGTCACATGTCAGAATGCTGCACAGTGCGGTATCCTGGTGAAGTTTTAAGTTCCACAGAGGTGTCCACTTCAGTCTAGGTCCTTGGTCCCTTCACCAAAACACTCTGGGAAGAGTGATTCACACGAGTTGGTGAGGAATGTTCATCTAACGGCCTTTTGTCCTGTCCTCTGTGCATCTCATTGACACTGATCCCAGATCAGTGAACATTTTCGCACTCTCTGACTAAGAATCATGTGGGGAAGGATGTTAGAGCAAGAGGGAGACTTCAATTAAAGGCTGATGCTGCACAGACCAGTATGTGTCTCTCTGAGATTTTCTAACGATGCCTAAGGGTGGACTTTATTAGCATCCCTTAGCCATATTTGCAGAACTTCCTCCATTTTCCTCAAAATAGCAATGAAAGATCGTGAAAGGGTGGGTTATTGAGGAGTTAATGTAATTCAAATCTGTGATTGGTAGGTCTGACTATTGTCTCATAATGGGGTCTAATGCAGTGACAGGCATCTGTGTAAGCAAAACCCAGAACAAACAAGGCGCTTTCTCTCATCCTCGAAAGCCATTCGTCTATTGTTCCCGAACACAGAAACCGTCTTCCAGCTTCTCCTCCCCATTCAGAAGAGCTTCTTGAGTTCAGACGCTCCAGGAATGTTCAAAAGCATCTTCCGGTCTATTCTGTGTGATCAGCACACTGCCCAGAACACTGATGCTGGGGTCCAAGAATTAACCAAACGTGACCTTTCCTGGTGAATCAATTTTGGAATAAACAATTTAAAAAATATTCCCAGTGATTTATTGCTTCTTTAACCCGAAATGGTTGCTCTTAGATACAATCTGTGTTGAGAGCGTCAAAGTTAGACTTCACCTGCACGGCTGTGGTCTGCTGGCATAAGCTCGCTGCTCCGCCGTGGACGGTCCGCACCTTCCAGGAGCTGTGGGTCACGTGCTGCATTTTCACTCTGTCCGAGACCCATTTCCCACGTGATGTTTCTTCTTTCTGGGCAGCAGTGCGGCTGTGGGACCCAGAGAGGCAGGTTCTCGGGATGAGAGGGAGGCTTTCTGCTGCTAAATCCGGGACTGATTGACGATGGTGTTTCGTGACACCTCGAGCCCAGTCGTATTGCTCAGAGGAATTTCCCGCCAGCTGTTTCCATAGTGAAGCGATGGAAGGTGATCTGTGTCGCCGTGACAACACTCATGTCGAACTAGCACATCAGACCTAAAGGAGTGTGTGAGAAACGCGGCGTGGGGGCTATGAAAACCAGGAATGTTCCAGACCTTCCGGGACACCCGGAACCTTCCAGAACCAACCCCCTCCCCCAATGCTACCACTCCTCAGAGAATCTTTGCTTTCTGTCCCGTGCTTCTGTGTAATAGTATAATCAAGGATTTATTGATTTATTCAGACAGGAACCACAGGGCTTAAAAAGCTCCGGGCCCGGGTTGCCGTGGCGGATGCTTCTCCGCGTTCCTCTGGTCGGAGAGCCCACAGGCGCGGGTTTGAGGAATGTGTAGAGTAAGCTTCCGCAGGGCAGCCTGCCACAGGCACCGCAGCGCGGCGGTATGGCAGCGTTCGTCCAATAAATCACTGGAAATGTCGCCTCTCAAGACGCCTCCGGCTGCCCACTCGCTCTCGATTCCATGCTCCTGCGGCTTGGAGGCCGTAGCAGTGATGAGGGAGACCGAGTGGGGGCTGCTCTGTCCTTTGGGGGGGGGGGGGGCTGAAACATGGTGTCCTTTTTCCTAGTGGTCTGCTAGCCGTTTAAAAATGATCATATATCTATTTAGAGGATAACATTAATGAATGAAGCTTTGTTTGCCATACGTATGAGTGGGAGTACAAGTACGCTGGAATTCTGCTTATATACATACATGCATATTTTTTACACACAGGGCAGAGCGAGCTTCGGGTCTGAGCACAGAGCTGGCCTAGAAGCAGACTGTTCTGCATCACTGCCGTTTCACCCTCATAATTGTGTGGCTTTTAAGAGATTTAACCAGAAATGGGTGTTTTCTTCGTCCACTGGTCCGTTGCTGGCTTAGACATCCCTCTTTCATCGTAGTGACGTTTCACCCTTGTGGTCTTCGTCGTCATGGTGATTTGCAGTGTAATCTGCATCCCGTCTACATAGATGACATTCACTGTTGATTAAACGACCTTTGACAAAGCCCCACTGCACAGAATCTCTGTCTTTTTTTCTCCTTATTTGTAAGTGGTTTGTAGTCATGTAGTCACACACCAGTGCAGTGGCCCATATCTGCTCAGCAGGCACTGCACGGACGGCACGCGGGGTCCTTACGCCAATCCCTGCTAACATAGTCACCCACCAGTGCAGTGGCCCATATCTGCTCAGCAGGCACTGCATGGACGGCACGCGGGGTCCTTACGCCAATCCCCCGCTGACGTGCTCTTGCATCTGCTCTTTCATGCGGATAACATCGTGAGGGACGGGGCTGTGTGCCCCCCCTAGTACCGCCATTTGCTCGCTCACTCACGTGCTGCTCTCGTGCAAATGTAGGTCACGGTGTAGGGTTGGGGGATGTGGGTAAATCCGCTACGCTGATTAGCTGCGGACCTGCATGGGGACTCACCGGACATGGTCCTTTCTCAGTGATGGTGAATCTGATGCAGTCAGCAGTGTGTGTGTGTGCGTGTGTGTGTGGGGGGGGGGGATTCTCTCTGTGGAGAGGCAGTGAATGAATTCAGGCTTCTAGTGCAGCCTTGGCAGGTGTGTGTGTGTGTGTGTGTGTGTGTGTGTGTGTGTGTGCGTGAGTGTGTCTGTGTGTGTGCGTGCGTGCGAGTACGCGTGCCCACGTGTGTGGTGGGGGCGTGTGTGTGGGACTCATTCTGCCTGCCGCGTGAAAAGGCTTCCCTCGTCATCATGATTACGTCTGTCCGTCTATTTTTATCCCTGGTCTCCATCTCCTCTCCTCTGTCTCCTTTCCTCCTGCCCCCCTCCCCGCCAGCTCATTAGCTCCATGGCACTCCTGCACTGCACC
>JABFEB020000060.1:34076360-34086436 GCA_019775895.2 Stomatorhinus ivindoensis | reverse complement strand
GTGTTCTCCCCAATGTCCCCCCCTGTGTTCCCCCCGTGTTGTCCCCGTGTTCTCCCCTGTGTTCAATTGGATTCTCCCACATACCTGGATCTCCTCCAGGGTCCAAGACAGTTCAGCAGGGAAGTAGTAACTCTGTGTGTATGATGGGGCAAGTGAAGCTGGCTGGATATTATATGTTGTTGTTGTTGTTTATTATTATTATTAATTTGGTTGCTAGAAAGCAGATACCCTCTATTCATGTGCCGACCAAGGTGCCACCAATTGCAGAGTCATTTCTCAGTACGGAAACTCCCCGTGATAATAATTTTAGTGACTTGTAGTTTGCGCAGCATTCTGAAACCATCTACCTTTGAGTGTAAGGTGAGGCGCGCTATGCGCCATGGGATACGTATGTGAGAAATGTCTGTCCCGCACAGGAATCTTTTTACAGAGAGAGTAAATGAATGAGACAAGCATTCGTGCAGTTTAAATGTCCAGACGGCGAGATAGTTTCACAGCCTTTAATCTTCAAGCTTGTATCCCTGCGGATCAGGACGGCTCTCGCTATAATATCTCCGGTCCGCTCCATGCATCTCCACCGGCGTCCAAGTACCAAAGACGCCACATCCACGTGACCAAAGCAGCCTGACCAGACCGTAAAACGCTTTATTTATAACAACCCGTTGTCAGTGAAAAATAAGTTAAGTAAATGATCAATAAAAGGTAGTAATTGCTCATTAAACTCCATAGTAATGTGTATTACAGGAAACATGAAAGGGATATTGAGTAGGTGAGAAAAGCCCCGCTTTAATTTTCCACCCGTGGCCTTTCAGTCAATACTGTTTAAGTCATCTTACGTATATACGTCTCTGGGGAGACGAGACAAAGCAGTCCGCTCTCCTCTAGACTTTTAAGTGCGATTAACGACGTGCAATAATTATAGCTGTAGTAGGTATATAGCTCTGAACGAACTGTGTAGATGTGGGTGGATTTTGAGAAAAGAGAGAAAATGGGGTGGAAAAAAAATCCAGCGTTTAAATACCCCCCCCCCGTTCAAATAAAGGCAGCATCATCTGACAGCGCCTGTAGCACTGGCTCGGGTGGACCTCCACATGCATGTCGGCGCTGGATGCTGAATTAGGTTGCAGTGCTAGATGTTGGCGCTGTTTAACTGCTCCGGCGACCATGGCTTCATGTATCCCCCCCCTCTTTTTGTGTCCTCCTACTTCAGAGCCTTCATCAAAGCGTCTGCTCTCATTTTTTTAGTTCAACCGGCGGGACATCGACAGCGTTATCCTGGAAATGGGGGGATTATCGCTATAATATGACTCCAGTCCCGTCTAGCGTTGCGGAGAGATCGGAGGGGGGATTGCATCTGCAGCCTAAATTCAGTTTCGAAGCGCTGAGGGGAAACTGGGCGACCCGAAGGTGGATGGAGCCGAGCGGAGAAGCGAGTCGCTGATGCAGGGATAAGGCGGATTCACTGGGTGCTGATTGTAATATTTTATTTGAGGACCGACAGACAACAGGGGGCAAATTGGCAGGGCAAGTAAAGGTCTGTTAAAATGCGACAAAGTGTGACTTCACGGTTTGTCTGAAACTTTGGCAACCACTTCATTAGGTTCTCTCTCTCTCTCTCTAAATGCTTTTTTTGTTGATGATGGCAATATTTTCCCAATGGATTTCTTTTGTAACTATACTATTGTGATCTGCAATACAATGTTACATGTAGCGTAGACACCAAACATATGCATTAGTAGACAAAGTGTGAACGATGGCCGTGACACCGGAGTCAGGCGGCAGCCGGGCTGCTCAGAGAGGTGCGACTGGGAAAAGCCCCCGCAGCATGGATCGCAATGGTTACGTGAAAGCATGTGTCACCCCCCTGTCCCAGGACCCCAAGTGCGCGGCGTGGCTGAGGCTGCGTCTGAGCGAAATCCGGAGTTTGCACGGACTCTCCTCGGCGCTGTGCGTGGGGTCGCTTTCGCTTTTCCTCGCCCTGGTGGATAAATTAGCGGACGCGGAGACTGAGCGCATCCACGGCGGACTGTCCGGATCCGCGCTGCGTTCCGCGTCGGGCTGCGCGGGGGAGCTGCTTCTAACTTGGTGGCATTTGGTTTCCGCCGTCTTCACCCTCGTATGTGCCTTCTTCTGGGTCGGCTTGTACCTGATCCGCTCCGGGCTCGCTGTCAGAACTGCCCTTTTGCTTTTGACAGTGTGTCACTTGGGCGAAGCGGCGGCGCAGTCTCTCCTGCGCTGGGCGGATGGTCTCTTCCTCTCCTCCGCGGCGGTGCTCGCTTGCTTGGCAAGCGGGGCACTCATGGTGCTGAGACTAAAGCAGGGAGTATCCGTAATCGTTCTCATTAACGTCGCCCGGACCATTTCGGTAGTTTCCCTGAACAAAGTTCGGGCCAGCTGGAGGCCTTACTTGGCGTATCTGATCGGAGTGCTGGGCATCCTGCTGGCGAGGTATGCGGACAGGCTCCTGCCGGACCAAGGCTTACCCGGGGAGGGCTGCGCTTCTGTGACCAAAGCGAAGGAAGAGATCCCGGTATTTAAGAGACGAAGGAGGTCTAGCTCCGTGATATCCTCAGACATGGCACACAATCAGTCCAGCAGCAAGTCACACAGGAGGACGTCGCTGCCATGCATCCAGCGGGAGCAGGTAAGAAGTTTATTTTGCGTCCCGTTTGATAATAACGCGTCACTTTCAATTAGGCGCGCGGGCTGCACGGCATTTCTGATTTTTCTCGGTGGCTTTGGATCTGACGAAAAATACCGGTGCAAAGCGAAAAATGGCTTTAAAGCAGCTTAATTGCTGTTATGCGTGCACTGTTTTGCTTCTGACTTATTTGCTTGTTTTGTGTAGTGCTGATACGGAAAGGCAATGATTATTATTTGCAATATTGTAGTGAAAACATAGCCGATGGGCGGTTAGTCAGCGTATGAGTAGTCAAAATATGTCAGAGATGACATTCACAATAGTTTGTAATAAAATAAAGGTGTTGCAATTTATTGCTTTGATGAACGATCACTAAACTTTGGTATTTTAACCTTTACTAATGCCTTTGGGGACGCTAAATTATGAAGGTTTTCTGTTTTGTGCGCAATTGTCATTTAACAATGGAAATGTTTTCCCCCACGTTACCAATTCATATTAAACTAGGATTTAAGAGATGCATAAAAATAATCCACGAGATTCTCTGCGCAACGCTGACATTCGGGATTTTTGCGTGGCTTTGCTGGAAGGTCCGCGGTTCGGCGTTGGAGGGATGGGGGGGGGGCGGGGGGTAGCGAGAAAAGCTTCTCAAGTGTGATTTCCTAGAGCGAGGTGACCGGCCTTAGACGTGAAATCAGCAGGGGAAAGGCCTATGAAAGCGGATTAAGAAGTTTCACTCGGCCTCAGTAACGCCGGCATTGACGTGAGAGGGAACAGGACACTCCTCTGGACTAGCTCTTTAATCAACTCACACAAAAACCTAAACCCGTCCATTTGTTTAACTAATAAAGCCATAATATTTGTTATAGTTAAAACTAATCACAGTATTGGAGCGTGGAACTACAATACCTCAGATTTATGATTTTACGTGGCATTTGACATGTTTATTTTGTTATTGTCAGATTTTTCTGTGTAGCCAGTCTGGCACTCTTAACTGTAGGTGTTTGTGTAGGCTAAAGTGAGCAAAATCAGCCATTTTCATTTCCCTAGTAATTAATCGTTTCTGGTATGACTGCTTGTTATGACTAACGTAATTACAGTATATATTTATGCCATGAAGACTTGAATGGAGATTGAATTGCATTATTTCAAGAAGTTAGCGGGTTTGTATTTTCACAAAAAAGATAAACACTTCAATCTGGTTACGAACAGTGCTTAAAGTGTGGAAAAGCAGGTGCTGGTATTCACCTTGCTCTTTGCTACTGGTAGGTGAGAGGTGCTTGGTACTCTGCAGAGAAGAACAAAGAGGTATCGGTTCTCGGTACTGTGTACCGGTGAGTACCGCTCCACATCAATCTCTTGTTATGAATGATTAGTCGACCTGACGACGTTGGATTACTACACCCCGGTGTAACATAAATAGGCAAAGACAGGCATGTACCGTCGAATCAAAGGGGACCGACCCTGCCGCGGCGTCGCTCCTGTCCGGCTTTTTAGGATGTCCCCTAGGGTTTTGCTTTTAATTATTGCGAATTTAAGTCGTGTAGGTGCACGTGATCCAGTCCTACAACACGGCACCCTATTGGCAAGGCTGTGACGAGGGGGCGGGGGGCGCACATCCATGGCCCGAGTCGCAGTTGCCGCATATGTGTTTAGTCTCATTCCCGTATCTCCCGCCATGTGCATCGGAGGGGCATGCATGGACACCTTGGCTTATATGGTGGGGCAGCACGTTTTAGGGCCCCCTAAATGCGAAAAATAGTAATATGCATGCATACACTCGGGAAACGTTATACATCCGCTAGGTAAATTCTACCGTGGGGGTCTTCGCCGACTCGGCAGTATCTACACTGGTGACACCTTCCCCCCGCCCCCTTAGACATATTTTGTCGGGGGTGGGGTCCTGAATTTCTAGCTAGACTCCTGGTGGCTCCATCAGGGACCTGATATTTTAAAGGTTTAGCAGGTGCCAGAGATGCTATGCCTACCCGCAACTACCCCCCAAAATGTAAGTAAATTATAGAGACCCCCCTCCCACCCCCCGCTGTTTCGGTCGACTATTGCGTGACGTGTTTTTCCCCCTGAACACCGAAACAAATCACACCTGACAACAATTACTAATATATATCAAATTGCAGGAGTTGAGGTTTCACTACTAGGACTGACAAATGAAGATTAAATATCTTAACATGTATCATTTGTTCCTGAACTGAGGACACAAACTGCTTTGTTTTGATTTGGTCATGGCAAATTGAGCCAAATAGCAGTGACATCCAAATTTAAACGAGGCCGCTAGGTTCATCATTGCACTGAAAGTGAATCTGAAGTGAAATTTTCCTGTTTTTTGTTTAATGCCCAAATGCAGATCTGTGTCGTCAGTGTAAGACCACGTGTCCTGTCCTCCAAAACGTACATTTTTTTCTAAGTAACTTAACCTGAATTTTACTTATTGATGGAAAAACTACTTCTTGCCAGAGCTCCTAACCAGGTTATTTATGACGTCTTCACGCGAAAGTAAGAATATCGTTGCAAAATAGTTGTAACAGTTACCATTAAAAAAGCATTTCACTATGGTGTTTGATGCTCAGATTAACAAATGAATACACGTGCAGTTTAACAGCGTAACGGGCATTTTAGGATTTATTTATTGCGTTTGTGTTGTTTTACATTTACATACAAGTCTGATGCAGGCGCCCCCTAGTGACAGACATGGGAGACCGTGGGATGCAACGGATTACACATAGTGTAGTTAATGCAGCATGTGTCTGTTTCACGCCGTAATACAAGGTTTTCTGTAGTGCCACGAAAGATCCAAATATGATCAGGCAGAAATTGACTTTATTATTAGTCTGCTAACTGAACTGTTGTATAATGAGTAATACTCTTGTATCTTTATGTATTGCCCAACGGGATTTGCAGAGCTTCATCCCCGCAGATTATTGCTGGCGTTGCAGGGATTCCTACAGTCTCTCGGAGAAAGCCTTTGATTTATTTTCCGTGATTTTCTCGTGATTTCAGGGTCAACGATAGACCGCAGAGGAATCCTCTCGTGCGTTCATTCGTATATCGTCACATTATAGGCAGTTTTAGCCTTATACTTAATTGCTTTAGATGTGGACTGAAAGCAATGTGTTTTATGTTTAATGGGACGCCAGGAAACACACACACACACACACACACACACACACACACAGTCCGCGTATTTATATCTAATCTGTGCCTGTGATTGGAAGATTGCCACTTCAAGTTCTTCCTCGGCAGAATAGCCACATCTCTGGGCCCTTAACCCCCAGCTCCCTGGGCGGTGCTGCAGGTGGCGGCCCTACACTGCCCATCTTGCTTTCACCTGTCTGTGTGTCCTGGAGAGTAAGATGGGGTCGGTGAAAAGGGAATTCCCCCACGGGGATCAATAATAATAATAATAATAATATTAAACTGTGGAGCCAGGTATGCTCATTGAGGATGAAGGGAAGGATGTTGAAGGAGAGGTTAGTTACAGAGCCTTAACTTGCCTCTTATTGTGGCATGTCGATGCGGGGGCGTGGGGGGGGGGGGGCACCCCAGATGGAGGTTTGCCCACCTGTTCGGGGGTATTCCCGTAAACGCCGCCACCTGCTTCCCTCCTCGGAGATCAGTGTTCGGTTTGAAGCGGCCGGAAGCATATCCGTGCGACCGGAAACTGCGTCTTGGACATGTAACACGGAACCGTGTGTCTGTTCTCTGCTTATTTCACATCTCCAGTAGTTGTCCACAAAGCCCCAATCGCCCCACCTACCCCAAACGCGCCGTTGCCCTACGAAGGCTTCCCGTTGGCATTGTGCTCCATGGAAGAACGCAGGATTGAATAAACAAGCTTTCCGTGATGTATTTTTTATGACTCGGGGCCCTCGTCCAGAGGCTATTGGTTCCTGGAGCAGTGGCCTTTCACGATGTTGCATTGTCCACTGGAAATCAAAAGGTTAAAGTAAAGTCTTTATTAGTTTATGTAACGCAGGCAGTTCGCCTTCCACTTTATTGGGACTGACAGAATAATGTTTTTTTTATTGTGTTTTAACTAGGAGGAGCCTTTCCATTCATATTTTATATATGCGATGAGATTGTTTATGAAAGGTGTTATATTGCAAACTCTTGCGGTTATTTTCAGAAATTTTTTATAGAGATATATCACAGGATGTTTTTTTACATATTAGTTCCTAATATCTGTCAGTTATATTCAGCAGTAAATTATTAAACGGAATGTGTGTTGGTTTTATGGGAAGAGTTAGTTAAATTATTGCTTATTATGTGGATTAATTTTGAAATGCAAATTATTTCGCTTCTGGTCTATGATTTGATTAAGACACTGATGCTGATTTATGCTGGGTGCCCTGTTAGTCGGGAGTGATGTCAATCATGAGCACATTGCTGTGTGGGCGGGGCCAGCTACTGATGTGTTGAATGTTCTGACGGGTCATTAGTCTGCTGTGTGTGATTGACAGGTGCCATAACCATGGCTAACTCCTCCCAATCTCATCACATCCTCGCCGAAGTAATGGGAGCAGCCCAGCCATGTCTGTACTCACACCAACACAAATATTATCCAAGTCAGATAAGGAAATTCCTTATAGACTCCTGTGATAAGCTATTTTAGACATATGGTAATGACTTCCCGTGGAACTGGATCCAAAAACAATCGGTGATATTTAAAAAAATTTTGAAAATATCAAATCCGCTTTTATTCGCTACTGTAATATGTCTTGACACGGGGGCAGGGGAAGTGAGGCTGATCCTGCAGTGCAGATGGAGATCAGATGGTAGATCAGGCACAATGGGGGCAGCTCTTCCCTGTAGTGTAAGGACCCCTGCTTGACATCCAATCCCATCTTGTGAAAAAGGACCGTTCCCAGAAAACCCCGTGTTGCAGACACGGGGTGGAGGGTTTGCTTAGGGCTGGCTGCCCGCAAGCTTTAGTCGCTTATATGACTCAAAACAATCTGTGAAGCCAGCAGTTATAACTTAGCAGTTCGGTAACTTTCGCTGAAGTCGTTTCGGGGGTCAACATCCTGCCCACACGGAATGGCGAGATCTCCTTCACCGCTGTTCTCTTGTCGCTGGCTTGAGGGCGCTGTCCTGTTTTGGGTCCAGTGTTTCTTTGCCAGCAGCACAGTGCAGCAGCCTCGGGGGGGCGGGTCATGCAAAACCCGCCAGACTGGTAATGTGGCCCCCACACATCATGGAGAGAGTCATGCAGAGCAACCGGGGAGGGGGGTATAGGCGCAAACTCCCATCACCTGGAAGGATGCAGACGGAGGCCCTTCGCGGAACGTTCCGGAAGAATGCGGGACACGGCCTGCGAATCCACAGCTTCCTCTGCATTTTTTGGCTCGCGTCACACTTACCTCGGGCTAGCGGGCCGACCGGGGGAGGGACTGACTCCCCCATTGACGTAACCAGCTCTCCCATGAGCATCTGTGGTTTGGATTTCGCTGCATTAATAGAATGCTTTCACAACCTTGAAGGATTATTAGAACGGTCAGCTCGTGCTCGCAAAGTCGATCAGGATCCCGTTAAAGGGGAAACTCTCACTGCAGAAGCCGTCCGGAGACGTGAATAAAAAGCGATGTGGCTACTTTGCGTGGGCTAAAATCACACTCGGATACTGACAGAAAAATATGAAATAGCCCCATAAAATGTGCCCCATAGTCGTTTTTTCCTGAACACTTTTATGTATTTATTGATACACCTTTTTGCTTCTCTGTAAAAATTATAAAAGACGACAGAGGGAGGGGACCCTGAGGGGCGCCCCCTGCTGGTCCGTGCACTGGCGGTACCAGCAGCTGTCAAACCTTGTCCATCCTCCGCGGCTCAGGGTCTTGGGCCTCTTCAAGCGGTGCTCCGAATCCGTTTCGGCTCCTGCCCGCTCAATTTGCATTTCCCTACTCGCCAGGTGTGCGGCTGCTAATGAATGAACCTCCTTATGCATCTGCGGATGCTGGCGGGGGAGGGGGGACAGATTGGAGGAGGGGGGTGCAGTGAACCCAGCAGGTTGATGTGAAGGGGATCGGACACTGTCGTCAGGGCACGTGTGCACAGTGGGTCAGAGCAGCCAATAAAAATGCGTGCCGGCCCTTTAAAGGAAATGCTGGATTCATGTATCTTTCCATTGAATTAGGTTTGGTTAGGTTCCTCTTCGCCACAAGAGTACAACAGCAGTGTACCCTAAAGGATTTGGGACTACTAATCCAGCTGTGCAGCTTCGTACTGTGCACATAGTGAACTGCAGTGGCTGTGTTGCATTGTAGGTGTTGTAGTTCCAGTGAGTAGGACCAGAAAGGGGGCTGTAGTCCAGCACTGTCACTGCATTTGGGGACAGGAATCAGTAATTTGGGGGCTACCGATCTGGAGTCACCAAATGTTTCCCACTTCCCCCCCCCTCTCTTTAGCCAGGGGTGCAGCCGAACCCACCTTGAATCTCCACTCACATGTGTCATACGGGCCGTTGCTGAGCAGCAGTAAGGACCCTCCCTTCTGGTGTAACCTCGTTGATGTGGCGGTAACGACACAACAGCAGTTACCTGTGATTGCAATTACCGACTGCCCGCTTAGTGACTCGCCCACTTAATGTTTGTCAAACAAAAGTTTGACTTTGTGGGAAATTTTTTGTGGATAACCACATGGCTGGTAAACCTCAGAAAGCAGGCCCCCCCCCATGTGTGAGTGTGTGTGCATGGACCTTCTTGCCGCCAGCTGTGTTGCTGTAACCTCGTCTGGCAGTGAACCAGGGCTGCTCCCGGCTGGCCATCCATGTCAGTAGCCCAACCCCCCCCCCCCCATCCCAACAAGGCCGACGTTGTTACTCTCTCAATGGTGTGTTTCAGCTTCCAGATACTCAGCGCGGACAGGAGGCCAAGTAGGGGCCTGGCATGCAGAGACACTATTGGTGCGTCTGTCCGTGTGCGTCTGTCCGTGTGCGTCTGTCCGTGATTTTCTCCATAAAACCCCCACCGTGTGCATGTGTGTCTGTGTGTTGTTTTTTCATTGGTCTAGTTGATCACTATGCTGCACCCTCACTAACCGTAACCCGTCACATCTCTAGTCTAGGACTTCACTCATTTTAACCTGCTGCTGTGGTAAGTGACCCTGTCTTATACTTATCTTAGCATGGTCAGACGTCTGTGGTGGTGGGTTAGCGTGGTCAGACGTCTGTGGTCGTGGGTTAGCATGTTTAAATGTCTACAGCACAAGCTTGTTAACTGAATCCACAGCCATTTGCATGTGAAATGCTGGACTGGGTATTTATTTACACAGTAACACGCAGCTGGTAGCATTTTGGAGCTGCGATGTGTTCCTTGGCTCTGCAATCACGCTTTAAACGTGCATGGGTGTGTAACGCGGCTAATTGCACAAAGCTGCTCGCTCCTGGAGCCAAAAGTTTTTTTTTTTTTTCCTCACCTCTGCT
>JABFEB020000060.1:33991854-34006874 GCA_019775895.2 Stomatorhinus ivindoensis | reverse complement strand
ATACTCAGCTGGTTGGTTGGAACAAAATCCTGGTTTGGATTTTTACTTTCTGGACCTGAAATCTCCACCTCTGATTATAACCATTAGTCAAGAGTGCCACTCCTTGATATCCTTGATCATTGTGTGATGGTGAACACAAGGGGAGTCTTCATGATCTCCATCGCAGTGTTATGCTAGATGTGTCTAGGAAAAGCAACCAGACCTTTTAAGGAAATGCTGGGTTCCTTAGTGATGTTCTCTCAGTGCCAGCTGAGAAGTTCACATATCCTCTTCTCTTGTCTTCCCTTCTTCTCTTGCCTTGTCTTCTCACTTCATATTCTCTTCTGTTTCAGGCTGCGTGCAGACGGTCTCTGTCATAGGCCCGATATTTGGGTACCTCCTGGGGTCTCTGTGCGCTAAGATATATGTGGACATTGGATTTGTAGATATGGGTGAGCAAACTGATGTGGACCCTCATGACTCACTGTACTGATGGCTGACTCTGACTAAGGACAGCTTTGTAGGGCTTTCTGAATCTGACTCTATTTACTGATGACTCTGACTTAGTACTGCCAACTGACTTATCTATATATCATTGATGTTTCATGCATCTGAACCATAATCACCCCATTCAGCCCATACACTCATTCAGTCAGTCAGTATTTCTGTACAAAGCTAATCTTCAGTTTTAATTTGCCTCCAAGCCCCACAATTCACAGCAGCCTGTGATTATAATTACTCTTGGATATCTAGAAGAGCCACATAGCAGCACTGATGAGAAACACTGCTTAGACACTGCTGTTATTGAGCGTCGTTTTGGAATCATCGCTGTGATGCTTGCTGAGAATGGTCTGGAGTAGTGTCAAGTTGGCATTTAGCAGTTAGCAATCTGTGAAACACCGTCGTCACTCCCACCTCCCTCACCAATATAAGCTTGCCGCTAAGCTGAGTATTGTGTCTATTTAGTGCTTCACTCTGTTTCCCCTCCTCATCTAAGCAACTCTTACTCCTGCTACAGAGAGCGTCACCATCACCCCTGGTGACACCCGCTGGGTGGGGGCATGGTGGTTGGGCTACCTCATTGCGGGGGTCATCACCCTCCTCTCGGCTGTCCCGTTCTGGTTCCTGCCGAAGTCGCTGGCCAGGCCAGGGGAGCGAGGCCCCTCTGGGGGTGCCCCGGAGAAGTCGTGCTTCATCGGTGACCCCATGTGCGTCGAGAGCAAGTATAGGCCAGAGGAGCCGGCCAACTTGGCGGAGATGGCAAGAGGTACAGGACCGCCATGATCGGCTCTGTGTCCTGATTGGGGGATTAGGTGACGACCTTCTGAAAGCAAGGCAGGATCACTGTAATATGTTCAGGGGCAAAGACCCCTAACACAATGTCACCCCTTCCAATTTTACATAAATTTAACATATTCAAGAACACCTGTCAAGTGCTGAGCCCCCCAGTCCTGCCAGGGTACCCATGCCTCTCTGACGCCCCTGAGTACATTACTTCAATTTATGACATTTGCATGGATACCAAAATGAGCACCGTTGTTTCAGTAAACCTAAACAGGACGTTTCACCAGAAACGGAATCTCTGCTGACAAGGTCAAGTGCTGTTTTCCAGAGTTTCTGCCTTCATTGAAAAATCTCCTGGGAAACCAAGTCTACTTCTTATATCTGTGTGTTACAATCATCCAATTCAACTCCCTCATTGGGATGGTGACGTACAAACCAAAGTTCATTGAGGAGCATTACGGACAATCAGCATCTAAAGCCAACTTTCTGATGGGTATGTAACCAAATCCGTGCTTCTGTCAAATTAGCGTCGCTAGTGCCATCTGTGCTTGATAAATATTTTCTCTTGGTACATTAGTACGATAGTGTTCACTTGCCACAGACACTTGAATTGTCCTTCCCCATGAGATAGGAATGTAAAGGTGCTGTGATCTCATTCTTGGCGCTTTTCCACTGCCACCAAGAACCACACTGTCCTGCGAACTGACGTAGACCTGCTTACTTGCAGGGCTGAAAGCATAACTAAATCAAGCTGGCTGTGTCAACACCACCTGAGTGGTCGAAATGCACAGAGATATCAGTGATCTTTGTCAATATGCATGGATTATCTGAAGGGAAAAATGCCATATTCTATATATCATTCATTAATAATACCGAGCCGACCCTTCTGCAGTGGAAAACCGAAGCGGACTGGAACCACGTTGTGACTAGAGTCTTTTCGTGGTACAGCTGGGGTCCGGCTCCATCTGAGGTTAGACAAGAGATTGATATGAAAGCGGAGGTAACAAAGATGACTTAATAAAGTGCAGTTTTGCACTGAGGTGTTTGTCCTTTGGATGGTGCTGGACAGACATTGTGTGTTTCCCACTCTCCTGCCATCAAAGGACACGGCTGACTTCACCCTTGTGAATGAGAATTGCGTCTCATCACTTTCATATGAATGAGAAGAACAGGCCTTTGATCTTGTTGATATGCGGTTGTTGCGGCTGCCTGGTCCCGATCCAGAGCGTGCGTGTAACCTTGCCTCATCCACGCCATTATAGGCCTCATCAACATCCCTGCCGTGGCCCTTGGCATGTTTCTGGGGGGTGTGGTCATGAAGAAGCTGAGGCTGGACATCATGGGAGCCGCCAAGTTTGCTTTCGGCACCTCGCTGCTGGGCTACTTCTTGTCCCTCTTCTTCTTCGCCATGGGCTGTGAGAACTCCAAGGTGGCTGGGATAACAGTGTCCTACAAGGGGTGTGTCCTCAACAATGACACGTCGTCTGTGGCAAATGATCTTGAATATGGTAGAAGGTGCAAGGTGGTGAAGTGTCCCACGGTGAAGGAACATCACACCCTGTGACCCTATGATAGCTTATATCAGAACCTGAATCACTCAAGTTTTTTACACAAGGCCAGGAGCTAAGAATCCCACCACAACAACATCAGCATCTTAAGTAGCTAATAACACATGACATGTAGCCCCAAACTTGGCCCAGGGGGTGGGATTTGACTGCTGAGGTTTGAAACTGCAACCTTGTGTTCACAAAGCAAATTCCTTGTAGCTAAAAAGCTAGCAGCTAAAAGTATTTGGAAAATGCCCTAAGGGTTTGAAGTTGTTTTTTCAATCTTATGGTACTTCTGCTTGAGTGAAATAAAGTATAAACTGAAAAAATGATTTCTAAAATGTCTTTAAGCATCTTGGTAAAGGATAGATTTGCAAAGAGCTTTTCCCTATGAATTAAACACAAACAGAGGGGACATGTTGGCATCTCAGGAGGCCTCCCAGTTCACAGACTGCAACTCCGCCTGCCTGTGTTCCGGGAAGGACTGGGACCCGGTGTGTGGAGAGAACGGCATCACCTACATCTCGCCGTGCCTGGCCGGCTGCCGCCTGTCCAGCGGATCAGGAAAGAACACAGTGAGCACGACGGCTCAATGACTTAATTTTAGCTGTAATTCGTATATCTGCTTCATCTTCTGCACTTGTAGATCGTTACTGGGATGCTAACCCTCCCACCCTGCCCCCCATTCTCACCTAGGTGTTTGACCAGTGTCTGTGCCTATCTGAGGCAGGCTCCGCAGCCGGGAACCTCTCAGCCACCGTGGGCCACTGCCATCACCGGGATGGGTGCGACCGCATATTCCCCTACTTCCTGGCGCTCTCGGTCTTCAGTTCCTTCATCATCTCCCTGGGCGGGACACCAGGCTACATGTTGCTCATCAGGTGCAGCCATCCCACCTCTCCTGAAAGTTCTGCTAGTCTCCCGTCAAGTGACAGCCGCTCCCTGCCACCAGCGAATGACGCGCAGTGTCCCGGAAACGTGTCGCTCCGCTATTCAGTGGCGGTAAAATCAGCCAGCAAGAAGGTTTCTGCCACAGTCTTGCGCGACACTAGTTCCTGAGCGGTATCTAATGTTTAATACCGTCACATTCTCTAGACATTATATCGTGGTATGCAGTAATTTGATGGCAAAAAAAATTGTGCAAATTTGCAGTGACTGATTTCTCCAGTTCATCAAAGGTTAATCAGCTGACCTCATCCAAACACTCCATCTCTCTTTTTTTAATAAAAGTCTGCATTCCTTTGTTGTTGTTAGCATAATCATTTAAATCATCCAATCAAGCGCGTCTTGTTTGCCCAATGATATTCAGGCATTGCAGTGCCCATCTCTGCCTATAGAGGTCACTTATTTGCTGAGTAGTGCAGTAAATCTCCATGAGCTCCCAGATCTTGCGACGTTTAATGTCCCTGACCTTCCTTTCTGCTGCGTTTTTTTTTTCACAGGTGTATAAAGCCAGAACTGAAATCCTTAGCGCTGGGATTCCACACTTTGACAACTCGAACACTGGGTGAGTCCTGTGAAGCCTGCAGAGTGGCAGCATATGCATAACCATGTGGTATCTGGGACTGCGTTCCACGTGTGTTCTGTCTACTGCTTAGTGTCACATGCACAGAACGAATACCCTCAATTGGCAGTAATTGCATAATTACATCACCATTACAGTGGTGGCGAGACAAACCAGAGACAAATTCCCCTGTATGTATGAATTTAAATCACCAGGTAAACCTGATTCTAATTCTGATCTGTAGCACCAATAGGACATTGGGTCCAGACCCAGCCTGGAGCTTTGCTGGTTGACTTTTCTTTGATTGCACATTAATTTGCAAGAGAGCCGGAAAGCTCACACCTCATCACCATTGGTGTTATGCAACTTGGAAAGGTGTTTCCTCATCTAAGATTTATGGAGAATTTTAGCAGCTGTTTAAAAACAGCTAGTGAAGCTGCCCTGAGTTAAAGACCCGGGGGAGGTCCTCGTCCCTCTCCCCTGCCTGCTAAGGGTGTGTCCCTCTGCCCCTCCCACAGCGGGAATCCCCGCCCCCATCTACTTTGGGGCAGTTATCGATGCCACCTGTCTGAAGTGGGGCCACAAGAGGTGCGGGGGGAGAGGCGCATGTAGGATCTATGACACCTCAGCTTACAGGTATGCCCCCCCCACAGAACACTGCCCTTTAACAAGCACATCACCCTTAAGAAGCATGTCTAGTAAGTTGTGGGTTTGAATCCTGGCTAACTCTGCTCCCTGACCGCAAATCTTTCTAACTAGTATATTGCTTTACAAACTTTTCTCGCCTAATTTTATTCCCTGTTTATGTAGCTGGTAAACCTCAACATGTAGAGCATTGTGCTAAGAGCGCAAAGGTTGTGTGCTCGAATCCCAGGGGGCACGTGCATTGTAACTCTTCCTCTGGACTTTGAGGTGGTGCAGAGGGAATGAGACCCTGGTCCTCAGCCTGGGGTCGCACCCTCCTGCTGAGCACGTGTTCCTTGTCCCCCTTGCCTCAGGATCGTGTATCTGGGCCTGACTCTGGGCCTGCGCACTGTGTCCTTCATCCTGTGTGTCATGGGTTTTGTGCTGCTCCGGAGACAAGTCAGAGTGAAGGAGAAAAATCCAGGCATGGTGAATGGAGGGACAGAGCTGGAGTCACTGACCAAGGATGAGAACAGCTCTCTAAACTGTGACCAACTCATACGCAACTCGGACTATGACCCAGACCGGGAGACCAGGCTCTGACTTCTGGACATTCCCATTTTCTTTTCATCCCAAACCATGCAAAGCATGATGGGAACACTGGCCAAGTTGAACGATTTCATAGAGCATAAATTATATATTTGTACTGGACTTGTGTAGATTTTATGAGATGCACAACGTTGTTTTAATAAAATTTTAATATTTTGTTAATGTGCATATTGTCTTACAGAAAGCGGTGTCACTTGTCAGCACGTGTTTGTTTTTGATTTGCTTTTTTACTCTTGTGATGGATCTCTTTGCTGAGGGCTCACAATGAAGGCCTGTGCACGTGGTCTTGGTTGACGTTGCCCTTCAGAGTGTGGAGATGACTTTCAGGATGAGAATTTCACAGGTGGCCGAGGTGTCTGGGCAACTCGCGGAAGTGACTGGATACTTTTTGTCATCAGCAGGAAAATCACAAACAAAATATTTACATTGATTAATTTGGTAGAAGCTTTTTTCCTTCCATGATGGTTTACAGGGCTGTGCATTGTAATGAAACATAACTATCGCGTGCAGAACTCTCCATCTTGCCCAGGTTCTGGTGGATATTTCTGGCCTGACTGTGGTGATGTGGATGAAGATGTGAATACAGAGGTACAGGCAAGTGTCATCTGGAGAGCAGCGATTACAGAAGTTATAGGAGGGGGTGAGGGAACTGAGGGATGCTGTGCAGGCTGGGGGGGGGCAATCCAGTACGCCTGGGAGGAGCTGGGGAGGCGGTCCATACTCCATTGTTATACCTTTGGCGTCCTGCATTTCCATGAAAAGATGTTGATGTCTAATGGTTTGTCTGAGGACAGAGGGAAGGGAGGCTGCTTAGGCACAATGGGAAGCGGCGGGAGTGGAGCAGCAGTCACATCAGGACGTGGGGAATCGCAATGAATGCTGGAACTGGCCTGATCTGCCCAGCAGGGCGAAGCTGAGGTACTGGGAACTTAATTATGGCTCAGAGATGGTACTTTTGAGCTGTGATACATGCCTGTTTAAGAGCAGGGAGGAGGGGATGGGGGGTAAGAGAGATGCAGTAATGGAAGAGAGGACATTCTTTTTTGGGGGGGGGGGGGTAATCTACTGATGTTTTCCAGTACAACATACCTGACAGAAAAATTGGTATTCAGTAGCAGTGAACGACCTAGGGATTTGTATTCTTGTCTTTGTGTGTTGGGAACTGGGAAGATGAGAAATAACTTATAAATGCTAAGTGGTGAGCACTAGAAGGGTGGCTAACTATGACCCTACCCAGAGTGTTACATGGAGGTGAGTTTTATTTACTTCCAAAGTAACAGAGATGGAAAAACATCTAGGATCCATTCCTGTGTGTCTTAGTAGGTTAGCAGTGATTGTGGTGCTATGGATGCAGGCTGTCCAGACATGATGGTTTAGATGGGGCCACAGAACACTGAGGGGTTTGGGGAACTTCCAGCAATAAACTACATAGGTTTGTGTGTTGTTCACATTTGAAAGAAAAATGGAAACTGTTAAATTTCTGAGATCAGCAATCATTCTGCTGGTGTCCCCCATTCCCCAGTTTTAGCAGCCTGTGAAATATTTATAGGACGTACACCAGTTGGCGAACATCAACAGGTCACGAAACCTCGTTTAGAGCACCTTAGGGTTCGTGATGGCTGGCAGAAAGTGCAGTACACTGTTTATATATATTCCAAACGCATAAAACACTCTGCAGGTGAGGCCTGAGTGCCTATCAATGCAAGGTTGCTGGTTCAAATCCTGTGGTTGGCAGAGTAGTTGCACTACTGTTGGGCCCTTAACACAGGAAAACGCCGGACGGACAGTGGCTGAATGACCAATTCAGTGCTACGACCAATTAGGACTGCGGCAAAATTGGGATCCTGAGAATGATGACCGTCTCCTCTGAATTAAAAGTCATTTTTATTAAATAAAACAAGTATAGGCTTTAAAAGCAGGGAGTGTGTGGTAATCAGGAGCCGTAGGTGTGACGGAGGTAGTCGATGACAGCCGAGGTGCTGGACAGAGCGTTGAACACCCTCCTCTCCGCCGGTGCGCTGATGCGCTCCAGCATGTAGATCAGGTGATGGTGAAAACAGGTGAAGGGCGTGCCGTGTTCCAGGGCGACGTCCACCCAGTCCCACACGCACTCCAGCGGCGTGTTCTCATAGCCGGCGAACATAGCTGGGTTGGCCAGCAAACCCCGGGCCACCATCACACCTGAACGACAGGTACGGAGGATCTTATTCTTAACAAATGACATCTCCTAGAGTTTATGAACGATATCACCTGTGTTTAGCAGTAGAAAATGGCTACAGGTTTAAAGACAGCATATCCTACTACACTAAAAACCTCCTGGGTACTTGTGTGCCCACAGTGATGAGATAGATATGACATCACAAGCAGACCGCTGTGAAAGGGCCAGCTTAGGTACTAGTGCTGCATGGCTGAGTTACTAATAAGGGACCGGTGACAGGTGATAGATCATCCTCTATAATGTATATCATTTACTGTCCCTGTACCCCTGATTAGGGACAGACCATCCCTATTAAACAGCATATTCCAGGTCTGACCTATTAAACGTCCATTTACCATCGACCCCAGTGCGCAAGTAGGTTGACTCCACATCTTTAAGGCTCTTCACATCCCCGTTGGCGATCACTGGGATAGAGACACTGTCCTTGACACCCCTTATGGCGTCGTAGTGGACCGGCTGGTGCCTCTCCTCCGCGGTCCGGCCGTGGACGGTCACCCAGGACACCCCAGCCATCTCAGCCTTCTGGCACAAGTCAACGGTCTGCCTGAGGTCCTTGTGAATCCTACGTGAGGAAGCAGAAGACCATGCTCAAGAAAGGCCAGAAAATAAATCACTCAAAATGCCAATAACAATAACAAAAACAAACAAAAAATCTATTAAAAATGCTTTAGGGCCAGTACAACTAATTAGTGGCTTAAATCGTTTCCCTTTTTAAAGTATCATGTTAATTACACAGGGGCTATATCGACGAGAATTGCAGGGATGTTGACGCTTCTCCATAAAATGCAGTCGTCAGCCCTCACTCACCGTATTTTGATAGAGACGCTGTATTTGGGGTTCTCCACTCGGGATCGGACCTGCCGTATCATGTCCCTCACCAGCTCGGGCTCGTTTATCAGGCATGCACCATACCCTTCTGCCATGGCCCATCTGGGGAAAAGCAGAAACATATTTTCCTAACTGAAGTAGATTTATCATCTCTATCAAACCATCAGCAGGCCTCACGATTCATTTTCAGAATATTTATCATCATTGTACAATAACTATAATATATATATATATATATATATATACACACACACACACACATACAGTGTGTTATGTAGCAACTGTGCTGCAAACTTCTCAACAGTCTTCCCAGCCCTGAATGCTCACCCTTCTGTGCACACACAATATTTCTAATATTGGTACACAAGGGCACAACTTTGGATTAAGCATGGGGGATGGGGTGTCTGGCTCTGATTTCTATAACCCCCCAAATCCCATAATTTACACCCTCGTTGGTAGGGGCTTGATTTTACCATCTACACCCAAATCCACGCCCTTAGTTTGGTTTTACCCATCTGTCAGCCAATAGTCGGTCGTTGGGGTATGTGTACCTCTGAGGACAGCCGCAGTTGAGGTCCACGCCATCGGAGAAGGGGGCCACCGCGCTGGCGGCTTCAGCCAGTGTCTGGGGGTCGTTAGCTGCAAACTGCACGACCAGCGGGCGATCCGCTGAGGAGTGAGACAGTAAAAGCCAAAGTTTTCTATAAGGCATCAATTTCACTAGATACCGGTTTTTAAATATTACACGAAATATTTCTGACTTCGCTTTTGTCCCTGTAACTTGAGCCTTACCTTGATTGGTTGTAAATTCACTGTCTCTTGCTTTGGCTGATCGCATGAAGTCGGCTGCAATGATCATAGGAGTAAAGCAAACATCGCAGTCGTATTTCCTCACCAGGGACCTGAACGCCAGCCTGCAAATGGTCACATACGGTGGATGATTTCGCCGCACACCACATACATCTGGCATATGAGAAAACCGAAATTCCACGTACTTACTTGGAATAACGAACCATCGGGGCGCATATTTTAACTACTTTGCCCTTTTGAAACATGTCTATGATGTTTTTCGAGTTTGAATCCATGTTTGTACTCCCGCCCGACAGCATGGACCACTGAGAAGTACCACGAGAAGCTGGTCCACACAAGTGTCAATCAAACACCCAGGCATCCCATTATCGGTCTCTTCTGATCAGATTCTTTTGCGTCGAAGGCTACTTTTCGCAGGTCGTATTTAAAGATAAAACACTTCAGAAACGCACAGAAATGTAGTTACTTGTGGATAATGGATGCCGGCTTTTCCTTTTAAAAACGAACTCCATCTTCTGATACTTCCATGGCAGAGCTTCTTCACCTCAGATATAAATAGCAGAACCAGCCCCAGTGTGTTATTTTTTGTTTGTTTGTTTTATTTGATGCGTTTCAGAAAAGATTCATTAGAATATCCTCCTGGCATGGGGTTCATCAACGTGACCAAGTACCGGGATAACCTTTCCCCTTTGACCAACTGACCTCTTAAAAACGCAAATGCACTCCAAATTCAGTATGGTTAAATACATTATTTCGGTTTTAATTACATGTGAAATTATTTTTCGTTTGAATTATTCCGCATTTCCACATGTACGTCTTGGTGTGACGTCAGAGCGTCGGGCGCAGGTTTTCTGCGTCACCGGTCAGTCGCCAACATGGAAGGAAGTAAAGGCGATATATCTACCAATGCACTTCTTAAAGATGGTAAGACTGCCTATTTTGTTTTCATGCTTCAGAATTGCAATGCCTTCTCTCACTCGTTACCACGAGCTTCAGGCAGGGTCAGCGTTAAGCAGATACGTGTTTGTCCTGAGCTTTAGCAGTGTTAGCTAACAGAATTAGGTGTTTTACTCCCACAAACAGTCCTTTCTATTTCTGTTTATGGAGGAAATTTGCCGATTTGCTCGAAACTATCCGTGGGCAGGTTTTATCTCGCATCACTGCAGCTGTCCGGTTGACAGTAGTGTGGCATTTAATCCCGCTTTATAATAAAAACTCACCGAAACACGCTCGCTAGTCCTAACTTAGAAATGGTCAGAAAGTTACTGGAGATTAAAGCCACTAAAACAGGTCTTCAGCGTAGTACCGACGTTTGTGAGAGGGGAAACCTCGCGTGTCAGAAGATATTGTTAGTTGTAATCCTGTTCTCTAGCATTGCTGTTATAAGTACTACAGTCTTTTGGTGACTTCTTAAAAATAAGGTGTGTTTGAGCCTTTTATATTCTGTCGCGCAATTCGTCTTAATTTTATCGATGAGAAAAGTGCTAATGAATTTCACGCCTTTCCAGTCTGTTGCGGTGGCTTAATGTTACGTGTCAGACCAGCAGTGATGTTCATTGCAGTGAAAGCAGCATTTGCTCTCACTTGCAGAGTGCTACGCAGACTTCTGCTCGGAAGACTTCGACGTGAAGACGTACACGGCCCAGGCCATCCACAATGCCATTATTGCGGAACAGCTGGCCAAACTGGCGCAGGGAATCAGCCAGCTGGACAAGGAGCTGCACGTGCAGGTACGGAGGGCCAGAAATACAGACAGAACCACTTTGTGATAGAGCAGGGGACCGGAAGGGAGGTATTGATGTATGTTTAGCAAACTCATTGAATGGATTTTCTACAATATTTTGTCTTCAGAATGTTATATCTGCGTACTGTATACTTGTTAAAATTATTTGCACCATGTTTTCTTGTTTACACTGTATGTACTGTCTTTGCACCTTGTATTATATGTATGTGTGTTTGTGTTCTATGTACCTCACTGCTGTGTCCACCAGAATTCCCCCTTGGATCAGTTAGTCAACCATAATCTTAAGTGTGATTTTAAACTTGGAGGAACTAACTCGTCCTCGTCAAGTCAGTCCATAGTAGACTGATGTGTTGTACTTGTCCTCTGTGCAGTTCGGTACATTCTCTGGTTCTGGTGAATCGTGTTGATTTCTGTTGCTCTCCAGGTGGTGGCCAGACATGAAGATCTGCTGGCTCAGGCAACGGGGATCGAGTCCTTAGAAGGCAAGTCCTCCTCAGTGCCATCCCTCTAAAAGTCAGTATTGCTTTTTAATGAAATCCCATTGTGGTAACTGATGGTTACGAACTCCACCAGATTCTCATAGGTCAAGCAAAAAATTTTTGAAAATGGGAATATGTATTTATATCAAGTTTTCCTAATACTCAAGGCAAGGTTTATTTAGCAGCTTTGTAATATTCCACTAGAGGGCAGTACAGTAAAGAGACTTGTATCCTATGAGATACAAATGCTGTTGATGGTAAGAACAATACAGCTTAATCTTTCTCTCTATGACTGATATGGTTTAAGGCATGCAATCAGATGCTTTTTTGACAAGGCTCCCCTGGGGCTGATATCTATCCTGAGGCCCCCCCCCCCACACACACACACTCACCTGGTGTTTGTCAGTATTAACCATTTTAATAATGTTACTTTGTTAGCATCACGTAATGTGTACAGACCAAGATGTTGACAATTTCTTGTGTATCTAAATTACCATTTCAAAATGGATCTGCCCCCAGATCAGAACCCACACTCAGTTTTTTCCCCTTCTAATGCAGCTCCCCCTGCAATTCCTTTGTATTCCACCAGAGGGGGTTGCCCTATAGTTTGAATACTCCTGGTCAAAGGCTTATTTCCCTACTAAATGCACATCCTTGCTTTACAGCGATGTGCTAAACTTCAAATCCACCATGACATTCGTTTTGTTGAGGGAGGTTAGTTTTCACTAGAGGCGTGACTCTGCTTTAATCCAGCATATCGTCAGTCATCTTACCCTATTGCTTGGGATTGTGGGGGTGAATTCTGATTGGACTGTGCTGTCTGGCCGCAGGGGTGCTCCAGATGATGCAGACCCGTATCACTGCCCTGCAGGGAGCCGTGGACAGGTACCCTTTCCTCATAATGCCGTGAGACCGGATCGGGGGTCTTTCTGGGATGCATGGGGGACCGTGGGGCGGTATGTTCTGATCTCCTGCTGGCACCCTGCAGGATACGGACGAAGATCGTCGACCCATACAATAAGATCGTTGCCCGGACCGCCCAGCTGGCACGACTGCAGGTGCGTGTTGCCACCTGGTAGGGGGCGCTGAGGAAAACGATTCTGAGGTCACCGGTCATTGAGCGTGGGCATGTCGTCAGACGCGTTCTGCCGTGTCGTTCCGATCACAGCGAGATCATCACTGGCGGTCCTGCCCACCACTCCTCACCGCCTGTTTTCTCACTGCCCTCTAGGTGGCATGCGACCTGCTGCGCCGCATTATCCGCATCCTTTACCTGAGCAAGCGGCTGCAGGGCCAGCTGCAGGGAGGCAGTCGTGAGGTCACCAAGGCGGCGCAGAGTCTCAACGAGCTGGGTGAGCGCGTGTGCGTGCGTGCGTGCGTGAGATCAGAGTTGTTCCTCTTCGCCTCCACATCTGCCGTGTCTTATTTTCATTCCATTCACCGGCTTAATTGGACCCCACAGTCTTTATCATATGTATCTCATAATACAGTGTTAATATCTGGGGTATCGACTGTCCTCTTGAGAGAGTTTCTCCAGTTTAAAGTGTTGTCATTGTTAGGGTCCTGCTCGTTGCGATTATCGAGTGAAGTGCAAGATCTCTCTGATGGCCTCCTGTTCCTCACACCTTTCAGCATCATCACACAGTCAGCCTGGTCATTTACACGCGCGTGTGCACGCTTGTGCGCACGCACGCGCGCCTCAGGATGTCTATGCCTCTCTGCTGGTTCTGGTGCACCCTGTGTAGTCTACTCCAGGTAGCCCAGCTGCATTAATGACAGACCGGTATTTTGAAAGTTGACTTTAGTCAACTTAGACTCATGATGCGATTTCAGCCCAGGGTTGGGCACTGGGGGGCTGAGTGGCTGATCCATAAGGCTGCTTGTCTTGAGTGTGTTTCATGTGTGCAGTATCTCTCTGTATAAAACAGCACATAAGAGAAGGTGAGTAGCAGTGATCAGGTTTATTGAAGAGCAAAGCGGACATTGACAGTATGGAGTCGATCCCGTCATCCAAACAGGCTGGAATCATGATCAGTGCAATTAACTAATGAAGTGGACATTAGCGAGTTAGTTTGCAATGGCCCTGCTTGGCCCCTTCTCCAAATCATGGCTGGGTTCGAGCCTTGCGACCACCCTTCACATGGACTGTCTCGCATCGGTTCTCTGGTCCCAGTATGTGATGCGCAGCTTGTGGAATTGCTCTCCGGCCTGCTCCCGAGGGTGGGCGAGCTCCGCGCGGTCCCCTGCCTGCTCCCGAGGGTGGGCGAGCCCCACGCGGTCCCCTGCCTGCTCCCGAGGGTGGGCGAGCCCCACGCGGTCCCCAGCCTGTGCCTGAGGGTGGGCAGGCTCCGTACAGTCCTCAGCAGCTGGCCTCTATCTATCAGTTCCTGAAAGCTCTCTGTCTTCTCGCTTCTGAAAACCATTGCAGGGGTGGAAATGGATACTGAGCGCGTCACATGCAGCATGGGGGGTAAGGATGTACCAGAAGTCCCTGGGGGGGGGACTTCCTTTCAGCCTGGCCTGACTGGGTTGACTGTTGATGTGCTGTGACAGACACTGACGCTTGTCCCCCCCATTTCTGTTGCCTCATTTAGTTTCTTTTGCCCTTAACATGACAATCTCTCCCTTCCCCTCTGCCGCTTCCAGTGGCCACGACAGGCCCTTCCTCACACCCATCTTCACCATCTGCTGCCCCCACCGTCTCGCTCCACTGTGGGGGGGGAGGGGGTGAGCTGGGATGCGGAGGATGGGCGCGTGAAGGTTACCGTATAAAGAGCACAGGAGAGGGGGTGTAGCCTGTGGAAGCAGGATGATGATGTTGCCATGGAGTCGTGCTGAGGGATGCTTCCGGAGAGCCCAGTGTGACGTCGGTGTTATACAGGAAGCTGCTGGAAAGCTGGATGCCCTCTACTCTTCTCTCCTCTCCTCTCCTCTCCTATCCTTTCATCTCCTCTCCTCCCTCATCCTCTCCTCCCCCATCTCTTCCTCTCTCCTATCCTTTCATCTCCTCTTCTCCCTCATTCCTCTCCTCCCTCATCCTCTCCTCCCCCATCTCTTCTTCTCCCCTTCTCTCCTCTCCCCTTCTCTCCTCTCCTCCCCCATCTCCCCCTCTGCCCTTCTCTCCTCACCCAGCCTGACCCGGAGTACCTTCCCAGCTAATCCCCAAATGTCTGGCATCTTGTGTCACACCCAGGAGCAGCGTGAGCGTGTCAGGCAGGACCGCATGGCCTGGGACTCGGGCATCGACAGGCATATTTGTTACTAAAAGTATTTTAAAGGCTAGCTGGGAACCCTTGGGGGGGGGGCATGATGTAATGAGAAAATTACATTTGTGACTTGCGGGAGGGAGTGCACACAGGGTGTTTAGGTGCATGCTGGGACATCGGGGGGGGGG
>JABFEB020000060.1:33951729-33962523 GCA_019775895.2 Stomatorhinus ivindoensis | reverse complement strand
ATTATTACCATCCATAGTCGTAGTTTAAATATCACGAAATGTCTCACCTCACATGTAAACTTCAGCAATGGATAATGCATTGTTGAAAAGTTTCTGGCCCTGTCAAAAATATATACTTGTCCACAAACAACTGACAGGGCACATTACGATGATTTTGTGTTTAATTTGTTTTAATGATGCATATTAAAAATTGAAGACCACCTTATGGCAGGCAGAGGCCATCACGTGACCCTGTTTATAAACGCGAGGCTTGCGCATGCGCCCCTCAGGTCATTCATTCAACACTGCGTAACAAAAAGTAGTCAATGACGATACAGTCCTTCGTCTCTTTTATACAATAAAGTGTCGACGGGCGAACCGCACACGATTAATGACACGATATTAATGAGCGTGCGTCTTTTGTTGTGAAAGTTTTATTTTTGGAAAAGGTTTTATTCGTTTACTATATTATAAATGAATTCGGACGCAACATCTGTTTTCATTAAGTACGTGTTCAGTTCCAATTATTTCCAGTTTTATTACATAAAAATATCAGTGACAAGCTCTTTTGACAAAAGACTGGCGATCAATTAACTGCGAAGTTCTCCCGATATTGAAAGACGCGTAATCGTTTTGTTAACCGAGGACGCACAACAAAACAAAACTTTTTAAATGTAGTTTTTAAACGAGTAAGACAACAAACACGCACAATGAAGCTGACGGTCTACGTCAAACACAATGGTAAATGAATGAACGGGATACAATACTTTCTGAAAGTGTCAGCTGCGTCCGAATTATAAGCGATGGTGAGTTTCTTTAAAACCATTAACATTACGAAGCACAAAAGAACACAAACTTAAATCTTAAAATGACATTATGGCAAGCGTCACCAATGACAGTCGATGCAATCAGTGTCAGTCTTCCGGTTTTATCCGACACAAGTCCACTGCTTATATAAGAGTTCATTTCTTTTAGTTGTATCGTTTTGTTTCTGTTTCTTTCTAACTTTCCTAGTTACTTACCAAACCCGTCGCCATTACAGAATCTGTGACATTCTCTCAAAGGGAGGAGACAATTTCTGCAAACCGGAAAACTTATTGGTTTTGTCAAATGTCAATATACAGGAGTGCTTTCCAGCGATTGGCTAAACGGCATGATGTCGTTGGAGGTGTTTGTTTTTCTTCTCGTTCATTGGCTTCATTCTATGTCAGTCATCGGTCCTCTGCCATTAAACGGTCAAAAGGCTAAGCCACTCCCCCAGATTAATATATTATTAAAGACCCCGAAAATGAAATTGACTGCAAGTATTACGCCACATTCAGAAATTACACAAACAATAATCTGTAAAGGGTTACCTCGACCATGTTCGTGTTTTTAGTTATTGTGTTTTTTCCCATTTTTGTTTGCATGTGTTATAAGTGGTCAGTGCTTCAGATCAATTAAGAGATTCAACTGATTTAGGCTATGAAATATAGGATCACGAGCGTTTTTATTAGAAAACCGTATTTTATTGTAATGAAAATTCAATATAATCAAACGGTATAATATTGAAAATATCCCGGCACTCAAGTCTTTAGACCTTTAAATATCACAGGGGAAAGCGCTGCTAACACAATCTGGAATCATGGGATTTACAATATTCCATATATAGAAATAGGGGTAGTCAACTTTAAAAGGAAGATAATCATTAATCATTCAATGCTGTTTAAATAGGTTACACTCTAAACATTAAATAATATAGTTACATAATGAAGCAATGGATTACAGATGCTTGTCCAGAAAGGAGTTTGCGTGAACAGTGACAGCAACAAAGGTGTTGGTATCAGTTCGCAGAGGTAGGCAATAATAACCCAGTAAATGATATTCAAGGGATCGCTACACTTCGTTATGGGGCTGTTAAATGGATGTGAGTTGCCGGTTTCTCGACTAAACATACATTTAAGAGAACCTGATACGAAAAGGCAAATTAACTGTGAGGTAAAGCCACGGACCTTGTAAGCACGTTTTAGATGTTTACTTAAAATTCATACTAAATGAACTGAGGATAATTAAAAATTCAAGTATAGCGTGCATGGATGGGCAAATCTCCACCGTGTAAGCTGCCGCTAAAGCTAAAATGCGATGTAAAAAAAAGTGCACGTTTCTGTTTTTGCGATTATGCCAATTTTATGTTGAACAGTCACAGAGGTAATTATATCAAAAGCATACTCTTGCCAGAGAAACAATAGGAAGCCTCGTCGTGTCTCAGGCAACTGTGATGTGTCACACAGCCATGAAGTACGCCACAGGCAGTAAAAATCGCACCAAACAGTCTAGAGGCATGAAAAATAACTCAAGGCATGTCTTAAATTACATGAGCAAGTTATGTAATATGCTATTATATAATGAATATTAAGTCTCACGTGGCGTCAAAGATGGCTTATTAAGTGTATAAATCTACCTTTGTGGTTTTATGTGAAGGAAAGTTGTTTTTTTCTTTTTTTTAATGAAATGGTAAAATAGAATCAACTGGACATTAACAAGATTTAACAGTATTTGTCCGTTTTTTTAACACTGTCGGTATTGAATAGGAGTGGATTTAAGTAGCGTTACTAAATCAGTGAGGTAAATCAGGGCAATAGATGACTATAGGTGGAAAAGAGTAACACTGCGGAGTTGCATTGACACTGTTTTGATGCCACATCACGCAGGAACTCACAGGAGATCATTGCAGCAGTGAACCTCCATTAAAGCATTCTCTCTTCCCGTCTGGAAGTACGCCAATATAATATGGCTGCAATGCCTCGAAATATTTATTGTTTGTTTTGGATTTTGTACATCCGAAGATGACAACAGGAGAATCCTTGGTTACAGGAACGTCACCGCTCGCCTTCCTTGCTAGCGGTGGTTCCTCAGTTTCCGTCTGTGGCGGTGGCACTCATAGGTTTTCGTCCTCAGTGTCCGTTTGGCTTCCAAACAAGGTGACGAGCTGCTCCTCGTAATTTGCTATGTTCCTCTTCATGATGTCCATGCAGGGGCCAAGCAGCCTCTCAAAGGCCTTGATATCCATCACTGTGAAAATCAAAGACACACAATGCTAAGGCATAAGGCGCAAGGCACACGCTTTTCGGAAGACAAGGCGGGGATGTAAGGAGTGTATTAAGATGAACCAGAGGCAACGTCTTGCATTATAACCTTTTGAAAACACACTGATGTGTCAGTACCTAAGCATTTCACATTGTCTACAGCGTATGCTGAGGCTGCCCGGGGCTTGTTGGTGACCAACGCCAGTTCCCCGAAGTACTGTCCTCTGGAGCATTTGGCAATGTCCACTTCTCCGTTTTCAAGGTCCTTCTTCGACTGGAAGATGTCGGATAGCCATAAAGTCATCATGTGATAGAACACAGTGTGTTAACCGCACAAGCTGCAAGCAGTCTTACCTGAGCATAATCTGTAACTGAAAAGACAGAAAACCTGTATCTGCGAATTCAAGGGTTTCATTTTAGGTACTGTGTACCAAATCCTCCACAAATTACTCTCCAGGCCCTGAGGCCTTGCGGGCCCTGAGGAAATGTTACGTGTAGTACATCCAAACATCAAACAGTAACGGCCACAATTCAAGGCTAAGGTCATTCCTACCTGGATCCTCTTCATGGTTATTCTAACTTGTCCAGACTCCACAATGTAGAAGCAATCAGCTGTATCTCCCTGAATGAGGACACAAACTGTTACATTTCGCACTTTCGCTGACAGCTTAGCATTTACTTGGCAGGCTCAGGAGCCCAACTGGGTCCATGGCATCAATCGGCGCAAATTATGCAACGGCGTCACAATGTGAGCGAGCGCCCAAGTTGCCAGGATGTGTGAGCGTAACCTGAGAAATGATCTGTTCTCCGCTGCTGTAAACTTTGGTGGACAGCACATCAACAACCTTCATCCTCTCCGACGGCTGTGTCGGAAATAAATGACAAGCATTGCATGTGTTTGCTTTTCTCCCCCCTTTTCCTAAAATACAGGATGGAGTTTTAAGAGCATAGGCAGCCACACTGACCTCCAACGACTTGAGGAGCGGAAGAGTCTCGATGAACGCCTCGTACGTCTTCCGCCGCTTGGCGTTGTTCTTCACGATGATCCTCCTGAACGTAAGTCTGTCCTGCATTGTGAAATCCACATGTAGTGTGGTATGGGTGTTCACCACTCAAGCTATATATTTGCATGGGGTCCCATGAGGTTCCTTCTTTAGGAGATGCTGAAGCAGCATGTTCTGCTAACCGGCTAGTTAGCTCCGCTGTTCTGACTCTCCTCGCTAGCTAACTTACGATGCTATATGCAAAAGCGATCATATCCCAGTGACGACATGAAAAGAGAGAAAATCAAAGATAGGAAGTCTCTAACAAGAAAGCCTGCCTACTCTACGCTGCCCACTGTGTTCAGCACAAACTATGAAACAACTGATGAAGGTGCAGAAAACCTTACAAATGGTCTCGAAACCTTACAAAAGTCTCAAAAGTGACATTTTGAATGGGGTCCAAAAAAGGGAACGTGTTCTCCATGTCTCGATATGTTTCAGTGACAATGCGTGCAACATTTAGACTTGTATTTGTCTTTAGGGAATGTGCTACCTTGCATATTTCATATTTCATTCCTTCATTGTTTCTAGCATCGTTCTTAAAGAAGCAGCATCATGTGAATGTTATGGTGTCAGATGTCCGTTTTTGACCATGTGAGGCAATGACCTTAGACTTACCAGGCACCAGAGGGCTCCAGCAGAGGTGGCCACGATGGTGGCAGCCCTGCCCGTGTTGTACATGAGTGCCAGTTCCCCAAAACTCCCACGGTTGTCGTATGAGCCCATGGAACATTCCACACCGTCGACCTTCACAAAGATATCAAACGTCCCCCTGAAAAAGGCAGCAGGGAGGTTTAGCACTTTTTCGTGCCACACCATCCCACCGATAAATATTGAAGAGAAAATCGTTATTAAAGGTCGATAAAGACTAGCAATGATGTTTTTGTGTCTGCCCAGTTTAAACAGATATACTGGCCAAACCAGAGAAGTTCTGATGGTCCCACCTTTCAATGACGTAGAAGTTATCACCGTCATCATCCTGATCTATGATATGTTCCCCAGCCTCTACAAGCTTCTCAAACATGGCATCCAGTAGTTGGGACATCTGTTCCTGTTTCCCAGGAAATAAAAGCTACTTCTGATATGCATCTTTGGAGCATGACTGTAGTTCTACAGTAATTAAACCACGAACTGACTACAGGATGTCTGCCGATTTACATGAGGCTCGCACAGATAACTGACTCACTGATGGACTTTGGCTTTTACCTTGACCACAGTTTACATCTTGCCCTTAGCAAGCAAGCAAGCCCAAGCAAGCAAGGGGGGGGGGTTGGCTGGCCAACCAATCAAGCCAATCGATCAATTGATCTTTTTTGGTTCCTATATTCTCTTGTCATTAGTTTTGTTTCGTTCTTCCCTTTTCCCAGTTTTTGAATAGCTCTGTATAAATAATGCAGCAATGCATTACACACATGTAAAGCACCTTGGCTGACTCTGTTCTGAAAGGCACTATATAAAATTGAATTGATTTGGGTAATTAGATCATTGGCACAAATTAGCCACTTACAGGCACCTAGTTAGTCTGCCTCTGTGAGACTGCTGAGATTAAAACAGCAGCCACGCTTAGAGTCGGTGTGTACACTGACTGAGGCACTCAGGAAGGCTGCCATATGTCTTACTGAAGCATGCAAACGGAAAACACCAGGCCCCATAGCAACCTCAGGGGGACCATGACCCAACGCTCAGCTTACCGGCTCTAAGTTCTTGAACAGAAGGATGTCTTTGCATGCTTCCTGTAGTCTTTGCCTCTGCTCATCTGTTTTAGGGTGAGTGATCTGAAAGAGGTTGCGAGACCTTGTTTTTACTAGTCTGTAAAACAACTGAAGTAGCTTAATGTGGGTTTAGTCATGAAATGATAGAAATGAATAAGAACAATTTAATGCCTTTTCTAATATGCTGCAAATAGGCCATTAGATTTAAACTTGCATCACATTTAATAGCCAAGCAGTATCTGGAAGCTGTGCTGTTTCACACCCAAAGTTGCTAAACACTTGTGTTTTAGCTGTCAAGAGTGGTGGAATTCTGTCGGGGGTGTAAACCAGGGAAATAGAAACACATGGAGTTGCACTGGATTTTACATTCGCTCCCCTCCCGGGTGATGCAGACACGTTTGCCACTGCTCCTACCTTGGGCTCCTTGTCGTCATTGTCCTCATCGGGGTTGAATGCTTCGGCACATACTGCAAAGCAGGGAGAGGGGAGTGAGTCCAGTTTGCATACTACAATCCAGGGAAATAGGAGTGAGTCCAGTTTGCATACTACAATCCAGGGAAATAGGAGTGAGTCCGGTTTGCATACTGCAAACCAGGGAAAGAGGAGTGAGTCCAAATTGCATACTACAAACCAGGGGAAGAGGAGTGAGTCCAGTTTGCATACTGCAAACCAGGGGAAGAGGAGTGAGTCCAGTTTCTGTGTCTGGGAGACGACATCCCTGGATACTGGTTTAGCTGAAACACCAACAGGTGGGCAGGGGACTTTGCCAAAAGCAAGGCTTTGGTTTAAGGCTTACACAGCATTTCGGCTAAAATATCCTGATGGAGTCTATCTGACATGTACGTGCATGCCGTGTGCATTAAACGGAACCTTATTCAATGGCCAGTTAATTGGTGCACCAGCACTGCACTGTAAATGCACACATACTCAGCAGAATGGCTCCGCTGGTGATGTGCTCTCCGGCAGAGTGATTAACGTGTGCACGCATGCCATATATTGTACTTTGAACAGTGAGATTTTGCAGGTGAAAACCTCTTCCGTTGTCCTGTAATCTTACTGTTAATAGACACTTAACCATACTCAAAACAGAACTGTGAAAAGACTCGCCAAGATGACACATTGACTTCTTAAAAATCAGACATATAATAAATATTTTCACTTCTACGCAGAAATACCGTCCCCATCACTTACTTCCTATTCCTCTGCCAGAGCCGGCCTGTCTTCTCCTAAGTTTGGAGGTTCCTGCAGGTCTGGCCTTTCCTAATGTATGGTTCTGTTAATAATTTCAAGTAGCCATAAGGTTCCCAGGCTTTTGCTTTCAGACTGATTGTGATGCAATTCCTTTAGAGAAACATATTTCTGCAATAGTTCATACAGGCAGATATACAGTTTCTCATCATTTGCAGTGAAAATAACTACCTTAATAAAACTGTATCAGTCATTATTGAAAATGTGTAAACACTGATTTCACCCCTTTAAGTCACAATCAATGTCCATTTATTGAAATTAAAATAACTACATTCTGGATCCTTCTGGATAACTTAAGATCATAGTGCTCTTATGAAAGAAATATGTTCACCTCTAGTATTTTAAACAGATCATTTAAAACGTACGTCTCTGTTCTGCTTGTGACTAAAATAAGGTATCTTTGCCTGAACACAGTGTCAAGAAAAATGTAATCTTATTGAATGAAAAGAATTGAGTTTAAGCAGCGCAGATACTCAGCTCAGGCCTTTTATAAACTTATGTGGCATAAGACCGAAAAACAGACGTTTTATCAAGAAACCATTTCTAACGGTGACACCTCCGTCTGAGAGAAAGCAGGAAGGAAATAAAAGCAGAATTCATCCCAAACATGTCAGGATGATGGATCAAATGCACGAGCTGAGGGTGGAGCCCCCACGGACCCACGGAGGACTTTCCACGTTCTGAAGAGAAACAGCCAAACTCAAATAGTCGGTGCCAATTGAGCAACTTAGTCCTACAGCCCCTAACTGGTGCTTAAGGCACTTTTCTTGGATGCAAAGGTCTTTGTATTAGTCTGGCTGTTGTGTGATTCCTGTGAATCGTGTGGCTCTCCTGCAGTGACTACTGGTAACACTGCTGCAATTGGACTCATGCCTCTAGAGCTGATTCTGCCAGTGGCGCACAAATGATTGGATGGTTTGTAGTAACGTGACATCTGGTTGGTTGGGTTGTTACAATGGAGTACAGCTGATTGGAGGGTCATATCAGTGGTCTGATTCCTGCTCATTGGATTGTGTCTATAGTATACAGGGTTGAGTTTGCATGTGGGAATGTTCTACACTAGAAATGGATGTGCATTGATGTCCACTATGTATGTAACTCTAAGTTAATATAGAAGGGAACCTTTCTAGGCATATGGTCCACAGAACTGCAGCCCAAAGGCAAAGCCCTTTAGGGCAGATGAAAGCTAAGTAAGTCTGTGCCTGCTATGAATAGATAGATAGCATCACAGATAGTGATGACTACAGCAAAAGGTCTTTGTTTCAGATCAATATTCCCTCACTCTGGGCAGCATAGCCGTCATTTCGGCGAAATCTGCAACGGGACACTTAGTCTGATGTCATTTCACGTCACCTGGCGTGAGCGCACTTCCTGGGCTCCGCGAATGCAAGCGGATTCGTGGGATATTTAATGCGGATCAAGCAGAAGGGTAAATGAAATACAACAGGGGGGGAAGAAAGGCGCTATATCAGTGACACCGCTACCGTAACAACATTTCATTCAAGGTGGCTGCTCTACATGACTTTCCATGTTCCTTGGATGTATTTTTTGATGACTGCAGATGGATTGATCCAGTGCTTGTTGGTTTGGTGCTGGAATTATGGATAGAGTCAGAACAATGATGTCCCCCCGGCCCGGCCGGCAAATGTAGAATATTGGTCATATTGATCTGCCGATCATCCTATGGGGCACATAAGGGAAGATGTCTTGAGCTCAGAAGTCACAACGACCATTGACTTTACTGGAGTTCTTTTGTGTGATCAGTAGCTATCAGTGAAGGCCTTTTTGGATCAGACATTATAAAGTGGCCTCTAGACCTTTGCGAGATACATTTGTTAACATAATACGGTTTTTGTTTTGACAAAACAGACAAGGGTGTACAGTTGCACCCTTAGCACCAGCGCTACTGAACCTAGGTTTGGAAAAGGCCAGATTTTGGTAGCCTGCTATGCTGGCACCTTCAGCCGCGCTGTTTGGTGTCTTGCCTACCCTACAATCATCGGTCTTGCCTGCCTCACGTAGACCTGTGACGTTCTGAACGGCCATCAGCCGTGATGGAGAACACCATACTGGAGGGGACACCAAAAGGCACCTTTAGCAGCAGCTGCACTAGAAAATCCCCAAAACAGCATGAAACCACTTCAAATGCAATGCCTGTTGTTTCCAAAAAGTGTGAGTTGTTGTGTACAAGCCTTGCAATGTTTGTGAGTGTAGCCCAGTAATTTGCTGAGTGCAGTTCACTTCAGAGCTGTGATTCTGCTGAGTTAGACTTGCTGGTCCATGAATTAATGCATGCAAGGACAGATCAAGCCGAATCATACAAACAAGTAAACAAACCACCCACCAGTACCTGCTTCGGTTTAAGTGTATTCCTGGCACACATTTTCCTGAAGTATTACATTTCCCACAATAAATCAAAATTCACATCCTGAAAACACCTACTACTTATGCCTTTCCCTAGAACAGAATCCTCTGGAACTTTCCATTAGGGTAACAAAGTGTTACGCAATTCACTTCTCTGACACAACAGTCCCCGCGGCCGGCCGAAGGAGCAGGCTGTCCCACATCAACACAGCCAACATCCTGGAAGTCTAAAATGACTGGGTCCTGCTTGATTTTTTAATGAAGAACCTTCTCGCGTGCGTTGTTGTGTTCGCAGTCAAGCGGACTGAGAGGCTGATTCTAAAGACTGTGATTATCTGCAGCGGAAAACAGCCCTGCCTTGTGAGGCTGACTCTCCTTAAAATGGCTGGAATTCACTTCCTCCGGACTCCTTTTCTCTGACCCCGTTTATGAGCATCTGTCTGTCACCCATGGGTGGCCACATGGCCTCTGGGTACCTGGCAGCAATTTGGTGTGCATTCATCCAGTAAACACTCCCCCCTGGCCCCCAGTGGCATTTTACCACACTGTGAGTGACGTAGCAGTGTACTGGAAAACGACAGGGTCTAACCTTAACACAAAAAGGTGGCATGGAGTTCAAGCTTGACACTGGCCTGATATGTCAACACTCCCCACATCGCTTTAGGGTTTGGGGGGGTCTGACTCGGCAGACTGGGACATGGTGTCTGTGATCTAAAGGTCACCGGTTCACATCCCACAGCCAGCAGGTGATTCCAGCATAAAGCCCATCAGCAAAGCCTCTGTCCTTCCCATTGCCCATGGAACTACCTGACCCGGCTTTCTCAAAAAAAGAAAAATGTCTGAAGCATCTGATAAATAAATAAACTGTAGATACTTTTCTGATAATGTCTGCGCACCTGTAAGAAAGCAGTGGGATTTTGGTTTTTTTGTGTGTTTACGACATTTTCCATGTAGCGTATTTAAGGAACACTTTTGTCCTAAGCGACGTACAAGATGAATGGCACATTGCGAACACGCTGTCGAGGAGTCAGCGAGGCATAAGTGAAAGCCCAGGTACGGCGTAAGCAGTGCTGGAGCAATGTGATATACATAGTAATAACCTAACAAGACTACTGAAGGAGCAGATGTGCGACTTAAGAACATTCATGGAACGTAAAGAGGCATCAGGCTCCTAATTAAATTGGCGTGTCTTCTTAATAGTCCCCACCAGTTGGGCTGGACACCAGTTGGGCTGGTGTCCCTAACTGGACACTCTGGTGACAGTGGCAGAGAAGAGGTCACTTAAGAAACTACTGGACATTATGATCAATGCCAGTCACCCTCTGCACACTGTCATAAACAACCAGAGGAGCTCGTTCAGCGAGAGGCTGCTTCTTCCTAAGT